>VWZX01001247.1:0-101084 GCA_013399015.1 Galbula dea | reverse complement strand
GGCTTGGCAGCGCCGGACACCCCCTCGCCCCACACGGGAGGGGGGAGGAGAAGCAGCGCGGCCGTGGTCGGGCGGCCCCCGGGCCGCAGTCCCCCGGGAAGGGCGGTGAAGCCGCTGCCACTCGCTCGCGGGAGGGGAGAGGAGAAGAGAGGGGTGGGCCGGTCCCCGTCCCCGAGATGGCTTTGGCCCCGCCGGGCCTCCCCGCCCCGCCACCGGGGCGCGCCGAGACGCCTCTAGGCGCTTTTAATAGCGGGGCCGGGCGGTCGTTAACTAGCGTGTCGAGCCTGGGGAAAGGTCTGCGGGAGGGGCTTATAACCCTGCTGGTGCCGTTCACTCCGTTCCCGGGAGCGTGTAGTGCCGCGAGGATCCACGGAGCTGCCCGGAGTCACGATAAAATGCCGCGCTTTAACAACTGGTGTTCTTTCCTAGCTTCTCAATGGAGTTTTGAATGTTTTGACAAATCTTTTTGGTTCCCAATAAATTGTTATAGCTTCAGACACAACTTTCAAAACAGATTTATCACAGAAAGCTTGACGTTGGTTTCGGCTGAGACATCTGGTGGGAAATAGCAGTGATTAAGACAACCCAATACTCCCCTCGGTATTAGTGTCATGCTGCTTGTAACACCTCTCCAGAAAGTATAAGAATTCCTAATTTGAAGAACTTTGGGGTTTAAGGAATTGTTTCATCTTTAGAAATAGCTACCTTCATTATATTGAAAATGATACATCCTCGTCTCTTGGCATATGGGATTGTTTGTGATTCTGTCATCAACACTGTTAGCCTGCAATTAAAGTACTTTATAGATACTCTGAGCACATTTTTAAAGGATGTTGGAAGGCATTTTTCTTGTAAGGAAAAACTGGAGATAATGAGAAAAATATAGGAAAGCTATGTCAGCTATGTAAACAGATGATGGGTTTGAGCTGCCTAGTCTCTCAAAAAGTTGCTGCCTGGCCTTCACTATGTGCAAGTTACCTTTCATTCTTACTAAGTTGCCTGTGAGAGTGCAAAAAAACATGCAGGAGAGGGGGTTCCCTGAAGTTTTATGCTGTCATTCTTTGTAGGGGTCATCTAGGTTTAGAGTTAGATCCTACTGGGGTATATTCCTACTGAAGTCAAAGAGAAGGGAGGCCACCTATTACTGCTCAGGTTGGGACTGACTGTCCATTAAACAAGCCAGCTGAGTGAATTTGTGCAATAAAGTAATCCTGATACTGATCAGAACCAACATGGCCAGATCTCAGAAAAGGAGCAGAGAAAAGTTGTTTATTTTTTGTTGCTAAGTAACCCTGCCCCCCACACCTGATTAATGAACAAATTAAAACACAGCTTTTGTTTTTTTTCCCAAAACTAACATTGGGAAGTTTAACTTTTCTTTTCTGTGAAAGCAAAAATAAAGGCTTCGGTTTGCTTGGGAGTCTTTGTGGTCCCTATGAGACAGGAAGACACTGAGAAGACACCTCTGAGTTACCAGCTATTATGCTGTAGTGGGTGGCCTCTTGGTGTCCTGGGTGGCCAATTGCGTGGCCCAAGGAGAGAACAAGGCAGTTCTAACTGGCCACTGGAAACACTACCATGTGCTGGGTGGAACTAGCCTGCGGCTGTGGCTGAGCTCAATCTAATGAGCAGCTTTATGGGAACAAGATGCTTGGAAACTTAGGCTGTCTCTCCAAGGAGCTGCCTCCTGCTGTTCTGGGGCTGTCACCCATTCCTGAAAACCTGTTTCAGAGAGGAGTGGAGCAGCTGTTTGTTTGGCAACAGTGTCTGAGACACGAACTCTTAGGACCTATGCCTCCCCACCTCCGTGGCCATTCCTGGTTACTGTGTCCTTTACCTTATACTTCTTGAGAGTCCCTTCTGTAGCCTCATAGCTGCTGCCTTTAAATCTCCTTGCAGTATTCCCTGAAGAATGCCCTATAGCATCTGTCCATGTCCAGGATACTCTTCCCTGTAATTGTTCTGTTGAACACAGTTGGTCACAGGGATCCAGCCTCCAAATAACCGGAGGAAGAAGTTAGTTTCAAGCCTCAACTGTGTTACCTGTGATGCAGTACAGTTAGTGCTACTTGCTTTGCACAAGTATTAGTTGGAGCAGGACAGGAATCCATGTGTCATCTCTCCCAGGTAAGAGTTTTAATCATCAAGAAATAGTTATTTAATACAAAATGGATCAGTTCCAGTCAGAAGGAATTGAGGGAGATCTGTTCTAGTAGGGCTAGAACACTTGCTTGAGAGGTGTGACACTAGTTTATCTTCTCTGTTCATATCTTTGTACAGTCCAATTAAAACATTCCATTAAAATTTGCATTAATGGAACAAATAATTTTTTCCTTTGAATTACAGGGAGATTTGATACAGATCTAAAGGGAATGTTAAGGCAGTATTAAATAGTTTCGATAGCATAGAGAGAAACAGCACATGGAACCTGGTGATGTGAAAGAACTTGTTACCCTTTGGGTGGAGTGCCTTCAGGGGCAGGAGACACCTCTTCCTCTGGAGTATCTCATGAAGCACAAAGCAGATTATGAAAATGGTATGGGTTACTTAACTAGGTTGTCCAGATGAAGTAAGGAAGCACCATAATGTGTTGAAATAGAGGAGATAGGAGAATGTTCTGTATGAAAAGACGGATGAATTAGTGTTAAAAATCAGTTGTCAGAGATGATCAAGCAGCTGTATACTGTTGGAGCTCTATGGAAAACATGTGTTTACAAAAGCTGAGACAAAGCCAGTGTATGCTTCAAGAGGAGCACACACATGCATCTTGACTAAAAATGTCTGCAATCACACATGCACTTACTACAACTAGCCCTGCTAGTCTGGTGTTTGTGCAGTGACATCTTATTAGCTGTCTATTCAGATTGCCTGTTCAGTCAGAATCTAACAATGTGGTTTGCAAAAGCTCCTTTAAGAGTTAAAGTACTAAATACAAAGGTTAGGCATGTATGTGTATAGATTTAGCTATACAGATGTCAGAGTTGATGGTCTCTTTCTGCTCTGAAGTATGAAAATTGAAAGATTTCTTGAGAGGAGGGGTGCGGGTGTACTCACCTTGTTTGAAGTGAGAAGACTTAATGCTAATTTTGAATCACATTCAAGCCAAAGTCACTAAGCTTTTCTGTGAATTTTAGTGAACCACACTCTGCAGCTGCATCTTGTTCTGTCTCCCTCCTTATGGAAGAAAGTTTGCAATTGATCTAGGTAGTAGAATTTTAACCTTTTTAATGATACTCTAGCAGAAGGTAAAACAGCAGCTCAGATGCTGAGAAAAAATGAGAACAGTAAGCAGCTGATGAACCTGTGAGTTTAGAATGACCAGGGACACAGCAGCTTGTTTAATGAACCTTAATGATTCTATGATCTCCTGTGCCGTTACTGATGCAAGCTATAAGCCCTGGGTTGGACACTGCTGATACTAGGAAGTTAGCATTGCCCACTGCTAAGTTCCAACTGCTTGCTTTCCCAGAGGGTCCTCTTGAGGCTGGGCAAGGAGGGCGTTGAACACTAGTTGTATGATACTGCGCGTATGTGTGTGACAGAGCACACTGCTGCACTGTTACAATGCAATCTGATCTTAGCCAGTTAGATACTCTTCTTTAACATGACAAGAAATCACTGCTCCTTTGACTGATCACCAAGTACTTTTCATCAGAGCCACAGGAACTTTGAAGAATGCTGTTGTTCTTCCCCTCTTCTCTCCCAGACATTTTGTAAGTCATCTTGTGAGGTGGGACGAGAAGGGGAGCAGCTGTTAGCTTTGCAGGGCCATGCCCCTGCAGCAGCTGTGGTGGAGTCCTCCTTGTGCCACCAGTAGGGCCAGGAGCAGGCTGGCTTCAGCAGTGAGAGAACATGAGTCAGATGAGAGGGTGGCATGCTTATCCGGCCTGTTTGTCTAGGACAGTGGACAGCAGTGCAGGAACTACAGCAGGGGAACATATTTTGTGGACGAGTCAGCTGTTGCTGCTGTCTTCCTATGGGTGGCCACAGTTCCCTGTCTTTGCTGTGTAGTGATTCCCACATTGCCATCACCCTGCATTCCTGCCCCACCTGTTTGTTACAGTATTGTGACAGGCTTAGCTTGTCTTTCCTTCCTTGTGGTTGAAGGGGTTCCTTTAATGTCACTCAGTCAGCCTTCAGAGCACAATACCTGTTTCCATAGATTATTTTTTTCCATTCAGTACTAGTGAGACCTTAAAACAGTCATCAGTTTGGACATTATCTTCAAAAACATGTACTATAATACAATTGACAAAAGGTGGGACAGTTTGAGCACCCTCACTCTACATAGAAAAGAGACCAGGGAGGAATTTGTCTGTGCATTCACCCAGAGGGATGGTCTGAGGAGGACAAGAATCAAGTACTTCTGTTGGTCAAGAGTCAGGCTGTTAATAGGTTCAAACTGCAGAAGGAAATTTCCAGTCTAAAAAATGAAGAAAATTATATAACTGGAGGAAAAGTTAGACAGTGGAACCCATTGCCAAGAAAGAGGTTGTGAAACTGGAGATATTCAAGGCTAGGCTAGACATCCATCCATCAGGGATGGCTTTGGAATAACTGAGTAAAGACAGTGAACAATGCAAACAGCTTGACTAGATGACCCAGTAACAGTCCCTTCCAATCTAAATACATTCAAGAGGCTTCTGAAATGTAGTTGGCAGCTTGTACACTTCCAGCACAGTTGTGATGTGTTGTTGCCAGATGTACCATCAATACCTTATGCTAAAGCCAGTGGTGTATAAGATTGTAGCTGGAGCCAGCACCTTTAAAAGCATTTTTTTTTTTCCTCCTAGGTTCACCTTGTCCTTAATCCATGTGAAGACCTGTTGGAAACACCTAGAAACCCAACAGTTTTCAGTCTCCTGATAAATTCTGTTGTGTCCAAGAGCCTGTCCAAATGAGCAAGACATCCCAACAGAACACTGCTACAGATGCGAATGGAGTAAGCGTGATTCATACCCAAGCACACAGTAGTGGTTTGCAGCAGGTTCCCCAGCTGGTGCCCATTAGTCCTGGTGGCGGAGGCAAAGCTGTGCCTCCAAGCAAGCAGGGAAAGAAAAATTCCTTTGTGGATAGAAACAGTGATGAGTATCGTCAGCGCAGAGAGCGAAACAACATGGCAGTGAAAAAGAGCCGGTTAAAAAGCAAGCAGAAAGCCCAAGACACGCTGCAAAGGGTCAACCAGCTCAAAGAGGAAAATGAACGTTTAGAGGCAAAAATTAAGCTCCTGACCAAGGAGCTGAGTGTACTGAAAGACTTGTTCCTTGAGCACGCACACAATCTTGCAGACAATGTGCAACCTGTTGGCACTGAAACCACCACAAATCCAGAAAACAGTGGACAGTAGACACTGTTGCAGCCTTACGAAATGAACTCTCAAGGTGCAGCTTGTCTGCAACACCCATGCAGTAACCAAGCAAAAACTCTGTTCTTTTAACCATCATTTTGTGGAATTTTCTTCTTTTTAGGTTTAACACTGAAGATTCAATAACAATTAAACCAGAAACTGCTTAGGGTAATTTTTAAAAATACTCTTCTCCTCTGAAAGATTTATCTAACAAATGCATATCTAAATTTGGTCAACAAGGAGCTTAGTATTAGGGAAATAGCATTTTCACAGAAATGTTCACTTACCTTCTTATAGTTTGCATAACAGAAGGACTTCATCAGGATGGTTCACTATAGTATCAGAAACTTGGAACTGGGTAAAATGTCTTTTCAATACCTTTTAGTGTATTTAAGGCCTTTGTTTTCTCCGTTACGTATTACAGAACTGCAAAGGCTGTGGAGGTTGTTTGCTTTCCTGTTTGGTGGACTACTTTAAATCTGTAGAGGAAGTCCTATAAGCACCACTTGAGTCTCTCCTGTCCAGTTACAGTTAATGGGGAGAGTGTAGTAATGGTGAGCTGGGATGCCTATTGATGTTTTCTAGAAAAATAGCAATATACTATGACAATATATACAGGCAGCTGGCTTCCAAATGGCAGATGAGTCTGAATCATCATGTACAAGAGGTAAAGCAGCATACTGACAAAGCCTTTTAAGCATGTGTTCACGTAGTGACTGGGGCCTTACAAGAACAAGATTTTGGTTGTTAGAAAATGTTGAAATGCTACCAAAACCTATGCTCTGCAAAACTGTATTCTTTCTGGGGTGCAGGTATCAGGGAGAACAAAATGTGCAGCATGGCTAAGCAACGA
Source organism: Galbula dea (assembly GCA_013399015.1). Lineage (NCBI taxonomy): Eukaryota > Metazoa > Chordata > Aves > Piciformes > Galbulidae > Galbula > Galbula dea. The sequence goes on along the minus strand of VWZX01001247.1, from coordinate 94,884 downwards.
TGTGGGTAAGACGGCATCTGTTCAGCCTGAATGTCAAGGATCACTGTTCCTTGACATTCGTCTCCATTTTCATGGCTGCTCAGATTTGCAACCAGGATCTTGCAGAAATTCATAGTTATTTTAAAAATAAATAGCCCTAGTTTGAATAACTGATTCAGTGGAATTTCTGTAGCCATCATACAGTTTGTATGAAGAAGTATCTTTGGTCTTGTTTATTTTCATAAAAGTTTAGCAACTTTTTAAATGCTAGTGCTAAGTCTTTGCCATGATCCATAATGTAGTGGTATGTACTATATTGAGGATTTAAACAATAAAAGTAAAGCAGGAACTTTGATGTAACCTTAATTTATTTTCATTTTTAAGTATTTCATTGATGGTATGGTTGTGTTACATTTAACCTTTGTGTCTGGCTAGTGGATTATTACACTGTCTTAATTTCCCTCCTACACTACCTTTTTCCATAGATTACTTTGTAGGATGCTTGTTTGCCTGTACTTAGGACGAGAACTTGGACATTATCTCTATGAAGATGCTGTTAGAAAACGAAACCTTGAGAAGTTGTTTTTGAATTTTAACTTTTTAATACATGCAGAAAACTTTTATGGATTGTTTTGGATTATGGTAGTCTTTTTACAAATATGTGGGTTTTTTTGGTTCTAGCTGCAACTTAGGTAGGGTTGAAATATCAGAAGCTAATAAAAATCTTTTGCTTTTAGCACTGGCCTCATTTTTCCTGACCTTTTTCTATTTCCCTCAAATGCAGAGGTGCCCCTCTCAGGCAGCTGCCTTTGGAGAAGGAAGTGCCACAGTCTCCATTCCTGTCTTCCACCTAGGTTTTTACTTAATGGAAAGAATCAGAAACTCATTAGTTTTGGCTGAATTCCTGATTTAAAAACAACAATAAAAATAATGCTGAAAATGTATTGAAATTGGGAGGTGGAGGGGGACAGGAAGAACAGAATATCAAAAACCAGAAGGAAAAAGATGACCTGCAAGCATCTCATTTGTTAACTGTACACCTGCGCTTGTGCAAAAGGCATGAGCTAGTCTCTTCCCTGGTTGCTCTGTGAATTGGGACTGTGTAACCCTGTTGTGCTGCAGCTGGTTTGACACAATGATGTGGGGTCCTCCCCTAGTAACCAGAACAGGGGCTCCAAATCTCTGGTGTTCGTTTCTGATTTTGGTGACCTAAATCTCTTTTGAGTGGGAGTAATGCTCTGATGCACTGAAGGGTGACTTACCCACCTCCACTCCTGACAATTCCAATTCCACGTCCTGCTTATTTAAAACAAAACCACTGAGTTACAAAGTAATTTGTTTGCACAGTGACATTCCTGGCTTAACAGTCCACTGCACTTGCTTAGTTTACCTAGGGAAGCATATAGGCGCTGTGCAGCGCATACTTGAATATGTGAAGCCATGGACCCAAGATTATAACAAATTATTATTTTAAATCTACTCTCAGTGAGTTTGGTCACAAGAAAGTTAAGTTACTCAAGTGAAGTCTTACTCTAAGCCCCCTACTGCCAAAATAACTCTCAGACCCCGCAAAAGAGCAAAGGAAGAAGCAAGGCTTTCCCTCCCTTTGCCCCAAGGTGGAGCAGCCCAGGCTGTTTGACAGCAAAATGCTTCAGTCTTGCCCTTCCAGTGCAATGCACAGGAGAACACCCATACCTAGGTGACTTGGATGATTTGTCTCTTCTTCCTAAAGAAAGGATGGAATAAATACACATCTACATGAGAAAATTTCAGTGCAGGTCTATAAAAGTTAAGGGTTTACTTTTGACACTTTTCTTAACAACAGCTATAGCCTGTGATAGAATATAGGGCCTCTCACTATCAGAAGGAGCATCACAGCACTGTATGTTTTACCAGGAAACTTTTTTCCCATTTTCTCACTGTACCACTAAAAGAACCAGTCTACTCCAGCCTCCATGAGCACTAGGAGGCTCTACCACTTTAACCCTGTAGCTGCAGCAGCATAATTGGTGCGGCAGATCAATTCACAGTTAAATACATCTGTTCAGAAGTGCTCAGACCTCTCTAAATACACAAACTTTCTCAGTATAACCCACTCTATCTGTTATTTTGGTGCCACTCTATTTTGGAGTCTCTTTGAACCACGGGGAAAAGGCATTTGGGAAAACATGATAGCTAGCAGCCTAAAATACCCTACTTTGGCAAAAAAAGAAAGTATGCCCATACTTTTGTTTTTCCTCCCACTAATACATTATAAGTGTACTAAGTATCACTTTGACGTTTTTTGAAGTCTTACTTCCCTGTGCTCCCCATGCTGATTTAGAAAAAAGGTTCTAATTCACTTTTTTGCTTAAGTAGATAAAAATTACCATAATGACAGAACGGACTTCTGGAAGGAAGTCAAGTTCACCAAGTTCATGGGCCTGATTATGAAGGAAAATGGGAGGATAGTGCACCATCCCAGACCAAAACACATCCATGTCTCAGGCAAGCAAAACAACAGAAGCCGGTTAAGTGAGCTAGTGCTTTTCCTGCAGAACCTGCAGTAGGGTTTGTTCGTTGGTACATGTCGAAGCAGAACCAGTTCTGCCAGATTGCTCGACCTGTTCTACAGCAGCAGAGCCCAATATTTGCCAAGATTAATCACAGGCAGGGAAAGGCCTGTTAACTAGACTGGAGCTAAGACTTAGTTGAAACAATTCCAAAACTCTTCTTTTTTTAAATCTGTGAAGTGTTACTTTAAAATAGTAACTGCTATGGAAACCAAGCAACAGCAGGTTTCGGAGTGCCCAAAGCAATGAGCAATCCCGTATGTGTGTTCAGAGCATGCCCCAGGAAAACGCTTGGATGTGGAGGGAACAAGGCTGAGGCCACAAGCATCTTGGACTGAAAAAACCCCCTGAGTTTTAGGAGAAGACAAGTCCAGAGCAGTGCCAGTGTAGTTTCTGTGTTCTTGTATCTGAAAACTACCAAAGGAAAGCCTGATGTCCTCTACACGTTTCAGAGATGCAAGACTTGCAGTCACCACAGAAGGAAGCATTAGCACAACTGCATGTACAAGCTGCTGTTGTCACACCTTTCCCTTCTTGCCCCTTCCCCTTTGCAGTCAAGACCTCTTGCACTTACCTTTTACAAACCAATGTGGAGCAATCTTTAAAAAAATTTAAATAGGCTTATCTGTTAATAAAGTGACATTAAACTTAAGGAGTAAAGTCTCCTGGCCTATTTCACAATGTGTTTCTTAAAGAAGAAACTGCACACTGGAGACTAAAGCAATGGGTCACGAGGCTGTTGTGAATATAGAACAGGTTCTCATCAGCAACACAGTAGTTCTTGACACCAGGCAACCAGAAGCTCTCGGTTAGTCCCACTGCCTGTGTGCCAGGTACAGGACGTGAGCAACAGAACCGAGATGCTGAGATAATCGAGTCAGCTGATCCCTTCACAGTGGGAAAATCCTCATCTGGCAAGACCCAGAAAGGCCCTGACATCCTGCTGTGACTTCAGTTCCCTGACATGGCAGAAGGATGTTCTTAAGTGGCTTTGCAGGCAAACTGTGCAGTGGCGCCTGAAGACTGAACAGAAGTTTTGATGTGTTCATAAAGTGAGCGAGATTATTTTTTATGTAGTTACAGCAAGCAGTGCTATTTTATGATGCAAGAAATGTATTTATTCTCCTGCAGGGTGATGAACACCTACAGTAAAGAAAGGCTTCTCTGGGCAATTTAAATCTTGCATGAATTGAACATAATTTTATGATCGTTATTAATACGGTTGCGGTGTATCCAAATAAAATTTACATGATTTCGTTCTGAACTGGCTAACACTGGGCAGTTAAAAATAACTCTACCATTCTGCACAGCATGTGCTGCTGAATAACTCTGAGCCCTGCACTGAAGATACTCCCTTCTTGCAATTTCTAAGGCTTGCGAACACCAAAGCAATCGTAAGTTTTTAAGGAACAAAATGATGGACAGATCTAATAAGCATTGGGCTGTGTGTGAAGGATCAGTACACCCACCACCCAGAGCAGAAAATCTGCCTAAGGAAGGGTCAAAATTTTCAGAGCACGAATTGGTAGAAAGGTCAAATAAAGACGCAGAAGAGCATAATGATCACAAAGTTGTGAGCATAAATGAGGCCAAGGATGAATTTTAATACAAAATTGATTCTGCTTACTCCATTGACACTGAAATAAGATCTGTAGAGAAATGTAAGTGTCATATCCACCAAGAACAACTGATTTTTCTTCTGTGGTTTTTGCAATACTTGTGATGACGTTTTAAAAAGGGCTTAGATTGTTAAAATTGCTGACAGCATTCATATAATCCATTTGGCATTTTAAAGAGTACCAATCATCAAAATTCAGATTTAATTGTAAGGTATGTCTGAGCTGAGATTTGAAAGAAGTATAAGACCCACTGATAATGCAGCAGGGTTTTTAAGATGGCATTTGGTAATGTAAACTGCTGACTGCAAGCAGTAGCATTTGAATTACCTGTATACCAAATGCTGAAGCCTTCTACCTTCATTTTTAATGGATGAATCATTCCACCAAATAGCCTGCCTGCCTTTCTTTCTATTAAGAACTGGATGCATTTTATTTTATATGCTGCAGCATTAATCAGAATGATGACTGATTAGTATGAGACAGTAAGTATCATCCTGAAGTTTACTGCTTTTGGCTGGAGAGGCAGTCAAATGATTTGGCACTCCTTTGGCCTTCTGCCATGAAAGCCTCTATTTCTTCAACAGTACGTGGGACGCACGTTAGCAGCTCCATTCCACTGGCTGTCACTGCAATGTCATCCTCAATCCGGACCTGTTACAGAGAACACGTGGTTACCAAGGTATCCCAGTATTCCAGCAGGGAATGATCAGGCAGTGACAGCAGCAAGAGCACAAGGCATGTTTCAGTCTGTGGTGTTCATACACCACCAGGCAGACCAACATACTGCAAGCACCGGAATTGCCCATCACCACCAGCACCATTGGAGTACAGTTCTGTAGGGTCCAATCCACTCTGGGCCACTGGCCCCTGCTACCCTTCTGGGATCACAGGCTCCATAGTGACCCCTGGCAGAGCAGCCCTGCAGGAGGTGCTGGCCCCACAGGTGACTCAGGTGGTACCTCTGCTACATCCGGTACCCCAGCAACAGGCTGAACAAGATGCTGCACCAGTGAGCTCATCCTGTGTAATTACATGGGGCCAATAAAGGTCAACCCCCTGACGTCAGGGGCTGTGAAAGGAACATTCTCCCCTGATTTTGCCTCCAGCCTTGCTAGCTCATGGCTTACCAGAGACAGGCTAAACAGCAGTGCCTTCTGAAGCCTGGAGCACCTGTTCTTGAAGCAGTCCTCTTGCTATGCTGCAGTTAGCTACTCTTCCCACTTAAACATCACATTTTCTTTCCTCTAAACACAATAAACTTTCAAAGGAGGAACTGCAACATGAAGCAGCTTGTAGCCGATACTCAAAATACTGAATTTTGAGCTGATGAGAAAGTCCTAAGCAGGTCAGACATTCCTTTTAAAATACAATCACTACATTTCAACTCATGCAAGGGAAAAGCAGATCCTCTTGGTTTTTCAGCTCTTGCTCTGTTAAAATTAAAAGTATGCTGTTTCTGTTTGATTCTAATCTCTTCTTCCCAGTAAATATGCCCAGACAGTCATTTCCTGTTATCTTATTAAAAAAACATTAGTAAGTCGCTAAGCTGCAATCAAAGCAATTTTGGTAAGGTGTAAATCTAAGAGAACACAAACTCCTGGGACACCCACCTTAGAGCTGCTTTAATTGTTTCCGACCTCTTGACATTTTCCACTAAAAATAAAGCTGGTTAACATTTGTACTTCTGATTGCAAAATAATCCATTTGTTCAAACAAAGTGAGTCATCCAGTCCTTATTAAACTGTTTGATGATGTCTTTGCCAGATTATTTCTTTTACTTGGTATCAAGTTAAGTGTATTATAAAGCAGAATTAAATAAACAAACTCCATTGAGTTGACACATTTGATTTGGACAGCTGTGAATTTGAAAGCTGCTCAGCTCTTTACACTCAGTGTGCCTGAAAGGCCAGTGCCTTACTGCAGAAGAGGAAATCAGCAATGCATGAACAACTCTATGCACTTGAACACATTTTACCAGGGTGGGTTTCTTGAGTCACTGCTTCGAATTTGGCCAGCTGAGCAAAAAGTAACCCAAGGGTTCAGCAAGACAGTCACATTGCATCTGAAGGTGAATCATGCCCTCTGCCTTGCAGCAACTCCCAGCATCTGTCCTGCCAGGTCTGGGGCCCAGGCACAGCCTGCCTGTGTGGACCAGCCCCTGCCAAAAACCTGCTGGTACAAGGTGAGCCTTGCAAAGGTTCCAGAATCTAGGGGACAGATCTGGTGACATGATAAAAGCCAAAGCATCACGTTGGCAAGCACACCAGTGTAAATGGAGATGGACACAGTGTTGATGTGGAAACTGAAAATGTTAGTGCAAAAGTAAATCTGAAAGCAAAGGGGAGGCCAGACAAAGCTAGAGCTCACTGCCTACAGAGAGAACCTCTTCTTGAGCACTGCCAGCTTCACAAGCCTTTACCTGCCTGAGCTGAAATTCCCCAGTGTATCTGCTACACAGAAACATCAGTCACAATTAATCTGCTTAACCAATAAAATCAGGAAAAAGAAATGTTTTTTTTCCAGTGCAGTTTCATGCCTTCACCAGCACCTTGGCACCCTTAGAGAGGGCAGTGAAAGCAAAGCAGATGAAAGCCAGACTAAGAGGGAGGGGGAAGAACACGTGGGACAAGGTGCCTGTCAATGCTGTGCCCTATCTTAGGCCACAAGAAAATATCAGGATGGGGAAGGAGCTGGAAGATGGAGCTGGGGTGACGAAAGGAGCCCGGAGAAGGAAGATACAGTGAGGCAAAGACAGGATTGACGAATAATGGACAGAGATGGGGCTGGCTAAGGAGTCCAGGAAGGGAGACCCTAGTGGAGATGTGAAGTAAGACACCCTGAATGAGGGCAGACCAGGGGGTACTCGAGCCACCTAAGCTGGGGAACTGAGAGTTACCAAAAATGGGGGAGGATGGGAAAACCCATCGGTTTGGAGTGCCACATAGAGCAACTCATCATATAGGAGAAACATTGTTAGGAGATGATATAATCAATTTGAGTACTGCTCAATCAAGCTGAGTACTGCTGTTAAAAGCAGGAAAGTCAGCACCATTGCACCAGCCTGCCCACCATCAGCAAGACTCCAAATGGTCTTTGGGATGCAGCGAGAGGTGCATAGACACACCATTCCCATGGGATCCACCCATCACTCCTAGGAAACCTCCAGCTCTTTCTTCAGGCTCTCATCATGTCTCTGCCTGGATGAATCTCACCAGATATGGATGCCTGCACTAACAGAGAATACAGATTTCTCACTCTGAGTGCACATTTTTCTTCTGCCTAAAAGCAGCACAAGTGCAGAGTAACTTAGGTTCTCAAAGGGGAGAAATTTATGCATTTGCTCTTTCCTTTCACACCCTCCATGCATGACCCTGAGCTTAAACTCAGCAGCAGCAAGAAGCTGCTTCTGAGGACCTGTAAAACATTCCCTAGAGGAGAGTTCGGCATTTGGTCTTGTTTTCCTTCCAAACGGACAAAAGATGCTGGATCTGCCTGGCAAGGTTCACTGGCTTGGGACTGCCTTCCCCAGTGGGGACAGTGGTTAGGAAACTCGCTCTCAGAGCTGTCCCTGTTTGCAGGCTTTTGTTCAAAAGTGCTGCATGTTTCAGGGCTACAGAGTGGTTTGGAATCAAACATAGCTCAAAGGAACAGCAAACTGAGGTGCGAGGTTCGCTGCACCAGCACCTTTCACAGTGTTCTGCAAGCACCCAAGGGGAGGCTTTGCTTTTTTGTGGGTGAAATGGCACACTTAAAAAAGCAGTCCTGCAAAGGTAAGTGGCCAGGAATGGCCCTAAAATGCCTTTATCTTATCAAGGGTAGTGGCATGATCTGTCTAGATAGACCTGACTGCACAAACTGCCTAATGCCAGCAACAGACCACCATGTGGCTCAACTCAATGAACCCAACTCAACTCAACCCAATGATCCCAAAGCAGGGCTGTGTGGGTATAGCCAAGGACAGCATAGGAGTTAAATACCAAGGCTGCCGTCAGCCTCGCACTTTGTCCTGACTTACTAATACAGTCATGCTCCCCAGAGCCTCCTGTGTTATCTTTCAAGGGAAGGGGGTTGCAGTACTCATTCATTTCTTTTCGATGATGATATATATAAAAGGCTTTGAGAATCAAGAAACAATTTTGGCCAGATTTACTCCAGATTTGCAGGATGACAGACGCCAGATGTTATTAGAAAAGATCACTGTTGACAAGCATCTCTTTTTTTTTTTTTTTTTTCCAATCTATTGAGCATTTGTTTGAATGTGGCTGTGGAAAGTAGCAATACTACCACTACAAGATCTTAGAGCAGGAGACTCACAAGGGAGATGATGACAGGAGTGGGCCATGCATGCTACCCCACAAAGTAAATTAGCACCTGTGCTTCTGTCTGGCTGAAGGATCCCCTATCTGTCTGGTTTTATAGCTGGTATCCTACAGAGGCAGATACATATAGCCAGGGGGACTTATTTTGACTCAGCCATTGACTCACCAATAATTTTTAATAGAGCAAACTTATGAGCAGGGTTCAACTTCTATATTTTAGGGGGACTGGTTAGGAAAAAGAGCTGCCCTTTTACCAAACCCAGGGACAGGTTTGTAGCAGGGTTGGGGAAGGCACTTTCTTGTTACCACATTATACAAGGTGGCAATGCCAGGATGTTTTTGATAGAGGCTAATAGGCTCTCTGCTACACAATGACTTTCTCAATCCCATCTGTCACTCTTACCTGTTCTTATTCGCTAGCAAGTCCTCATCTCAGACACTATTTTAAAGGTCCACATATAAACATTATATAAAAGAAGAACAAGATTAGCAGGGTGAGGTCATGTATTTTATTAGATCAAGTGATATGGCTGGAAAAAGAAGCTTCAGGCACAGTCCCTTCATTCAAGCTCAAAAACAATAAGCTAAATATAGGTTAGAAATAACTTCTCTTTAACCTAATTATGTTCATTAGACAACTTAAGAAAAAAGGGTTAAAGAAGGCTTATAAGCAACTAGTCACTGGTTTTGGGTTGCCTACAACTACCACTCATCTTAAAAGAACTTTAGAGAAAGCCAGGTATTTAATTATCACAGCTGCATTTCTCTGAAAACTTTTCTAAAAGATGCTGCGTAGCATTATTACTGCTGCATAATATGAAATATTAAAAAGAAGATAAGCATAATGTTTATTTGTCTAGTAAATTATTTCATTCCACAACACACATTCACTATAAACCTGGAAACAGAACTCAACCTTCTGAAAAATAAAAATCAGGACAGAGGTGACTGCATGGCTCTGTGAACCAAAGGTAGAAGCAAATAAATATCCTGTCTTTTATTTGGTTTAACACTTGTTTCTGAGTAAGGGAAGTACTACTGTTTTGAAAAATATAATAATATTAGCAGATCTTCAAGGTTCTGGGCTTTGTAAATCTATTTAGCTTCTAAATGAGAAAAATCTGCAAATGAAAGAAAGTAATGCACTGGACATTTAGCTGTCTTTCAGCATCTTCTCTAAGTTGCATAGTTTTCACATATTAAGCGCTAGTTCTACAATCCCAGAGAGAAAAAGTGCCTGAGCAGAGACTGAATACCTAAGGCCAAAAAAAACCCCCCAAAACTGAACAGTTTTACTGAGTCTTTGAGAAAACATCATATGAAGTGTATGAATCAGTAATCAGCTTATGAAGAATGGAAATGTCAAACCCTAAAGGGCAGCATTTGGACTTGGTTCTTCCCCTTCCCTGAAGAACTGGCTGCTTTTTCTGAGCAATACATACAACCATGGACACATACCTCTATTTGCACATCTATGTTTATTTATGACAGCTGCATGGGCAGAGCCCAGGCAGAGCAGAGGTGCTCTGGGATGGGCACTGTGCCAGCACCCAATGATAGCCCTTGTCCCACAGAATTTATGACCTCAGTAAACTGGACCTTAGTTTTGCAGATGGAACTGAAGTACATGTGACTGACTGAATTCCCAAAACTGGCTAAGGAAGCTTGTCAAAATCTGAACTTAATGGCTCTTAAGTGAAGAGTTTAGGGCTTCAGAATGGGCAGCCTGTACTCTCAAGAAGCAGATCCCCTAGCAAAACTTCTTGTCTACATCCAGAGGAATCTGTATGTGACCCAAAACAGCTCTTGCTTGGTAAAAGCCCAAATTATGAGGTCCTTGAGCAGCAGTTACAGCCACAAAGTGGCTCGTGTCTGTGCTACAGGAGGCCTGGGCTGCTGATAGACCTGCAGTGAGTGTGTACGGAAGCTGCACTTGTGTTGCCAGCACATGCCGGTAGTAGTGCTGAGCAGACGACAGAAAACTTCATGTTGAGTCTCATTCTTTCCTGCTCTTGCAGTTTTGACTGACTCTTCATAGCTAATGCCAGGCAGCATGAATTACAATAAATGGCTACAGTCTTGCTCTTTTGAGTGCAGCAAAAGAGCTTCTCTTCTCAATGCATATTTATCACAGTCAAGAAAATGACCCAAAGCCCAAAAAAAAGACATGAATTCAAGATGAATTCATAAAAATCCACAAATCCCCTGTGCAGTCAGTCTTACTCAGAATTACAGTGGTGTTACTTTGGTTAATATAAGCTCACTTTTGAAGTGAATGAAATTAAACCAAATTAAGAACATTTTAATTAGTGCTGAGCTCTGCAGAGGACAATGAACTATTTATTTCCTTATGTAGAATGCGTTTTTCTTTAGACTTAAAGGAAGATCAGGCTACCTGCAGAGAGCCCTTTAGGCTAGAACTGACACCAGTGCTAACTAACCCCTGTACTAGTAGTATTTGTCAGTAAAAAACCTGGACGTCACAACGTCTTTCTTAATTGTGTAGAGAGAAAGTCTTCTGACATGCTTTTGAGAGAAATACTCACTCACTCATTCTGGATAAACTAAAAGGAACCAGCATGTAGATAACTAAGCACACTACCCCGTGAACTGCATCTTCTATTTATGCAAAATCAAGTCAGACTTGTAAAGATGGAAAAATTCATTTTGATTGCATTATAATTCAGCTTTTGTGTAGAATTCAGAAATTTCCATTCTTCTCCTGCACAAAATCAAGTGACAGCATCTGGCTCAGGGTGTATGTGCATTATTATTTTTACTCTCTAAGTAAAATAAAATGTATTGTACACAAGGGGATCCGAGATTTAGATTTTTGCTCAATCGTTTTTGGGCAGCTCCTCTTTTAACAAAGTTTGTTGGCTACATCTCCTTACAAGTCATCATTACAGGAAGCAAAGCAAAAAACAGGGGAGAAAGTTAGGACTTTCCTTGAAATCGCTGGAACAAAAATGCCTGATCCAGCAACTTATTACCAAGGTAGAGATCCTTTGCTGCCACTCCTGTTCCATACAAACGCAGGCAGCAGGTGAGCCACGTGAATCCCTCAAGCTGCAGAGCTGCAGCAGGCCTTCACTGCAAGTAATGGAAAAATGTGGGCTTTGCTGAGCATTCCAGAGAAAGCTCATCAGGAGTCAATTCAACTGCTGAAGAACTCCCACAGAGTGTTTACAAGGAAAGCGAAGATAGTTAAACCTGGGTTTGTTGCGGTGTCAAGCTACAGTAGTGCATTACAGTGTTCCTTCAAAATATGCCTCAGTGTGCAGTACCATATATAACGTGCTCACAGTTACAAAACATGGAGTAAGCTACTCCTTTCATTCACCAGTATCTCAGTTGGCTGCCTGACAAGTTTCAATAAAGCAACAGTAAGGAGACAGGTAACATCTCTCAGCAGTGAAGTATAAATACCAGTGAAGGCAAAGTCCTGTGTCTGTTGATAAGGCTGCATAGACATTGTATGGGGAGCCTCCACGGCAGCTGCCCAGGAGCCTGGTTGGTTCACACAACTGGTGATGGAACACACAACTTTTCTATCGGGTTGTTGGTTCAAAGCCAGCTAAGACAAAAAGTGTTACAGTAATTACCCTCTCATGGCTGGTGTACAGTGATAAATTAGCTGATGGCAGCAGCAAACAATTCCTAATGAGTGATTTTTCATACCAGAAAATCACTGCCATTGCCAGTGATTGTTAGCTTTGTTGATACTTAGCAGAAAAGCCACGAGGAGGATTGGACATTGCAGCTGCCTGCGCTATCTTCTCTGTGCATGAAGGAAACTTGGAGAACAATGCAGCACCCTTAAAATGACCACCCTGCTAAAATAAAAAGCCACTGAAAGCCACTGTAAGTGCTAAACTCTCTGTGAGAGTGGTGGCTTTGAATGGGAAACATGCCCTGAAGAGCATGGACAAACAAAGCCCCTCTTCTTACACAGCAGCTGCCTGCATGGGACTGATCACCCATATCATGGCTACATCTCCAGTCAGCCAACCTTCTTGTGTGCACACTGCTGCCCAAGTCTGCAATGTGGTACCTCAAGCAAGGGTGCTCATAAAGACCATTGGCCATTCCCTTGGAAAACATGGAAGGCTTTACATTCACAAGTTTCCTGACATTTTGGCAATAATCCATTAAGAGCAATTATTGCTGTTTTTCTCTGGTGCCTCCCTGACTTAAATGGCATCAGACTCTTCTTCCCTAAGAGGGAGCATCAGCCTGTGCTGCTGTCAAGGAAGCTAACTCTGGCATATGGAACTCAGTCTCATATTTCATAACCTACGTGTTTCACACATCAGACAAAACATCTACCTGGCAAGTCACCGTAGAGTGCTGACAGAATGTATTTCAATCAATGCAAAAATATGGGTCTATCATTAATCAGATATCACAAGTATAAAACTGCATTTAAAAATAACCAACCCCCCCACCCCCAGTTTGTCCACAGGGTCAAATGGCCTAAGGTGCTGATCCAGCAACAGGTCTACATACAATACCTTACAAGTTCCAAAAGATTTCTTCCTAAGTATATAGTAAAGGCAAACAATTTCAGAAAACCATCTAGTTAAGAATTACTCACCCCACCAAATCCTCTGAAGCGCTGCAGAACATCATTGTTGATGAAACAAGACTGTGCAGGATCACGGAGGGCTTGGTCCAAGAGGTGGTCGATAAAGTAGATGCCTGGTTCGATGGTCAGCACCATGCCCTGTTTCAGGTTGCGGGCAGTGCGCAGGCTCCTAAGCCCTGGCAGGTCAATGCGCTCCACTCCCTACGGAAGAAACACCAGTTCTGACAGACAGAAAGGCAATCGTGGTGACCTTTTATCAAGACCCTCCTACACTGACTGCTCTGTAAGAGACCCAAAATACAAAAAAACATTGGTTAGTAGAGGACTGAAATCATGCTGTACAGTTACCTCTCTCCCATCAGTCCCTCATTTAGCCTTCATGTACAGTGATGACCTGCTTTCAAACTCAATACCCACAGTGTTTTTTGCACCACAAAGATCCTGAGTATGGATATGTTTCATTACTGTCATTCTCTATCTTGAGAAAAGTACTGCACTATGGAGAAAAAATAATTACTTGCAGTATTTCTTTCTATACCCTCCCTTGCAAAGCACAATATTTTAAGTGATGTGGAAATCTTGAAATGCCCCCTCCATGTCGCGGCTGAAATAGCTGAACTATGCAGCAGAAAACAATTTCTCTAAGGATATGCAAATACTTACTCTCACTGAATGTTATTAAAATTACTCATTTATGATCTTGATTCAGGAGCAATGAGTCTTCACATGACCTCATAAAAACAGCCCGTTTAAAACCTAACTTTTGTCAGATTCAGACTTTCAGGCAACATGGTGCTGACTGATATTATTAAAAACTAAGTCAAAACAAGTCCTGACTAGCAAAACATTCTCTTCCTCCCAAAAGCTAGTAAAGTAAAATGATCTATGAGGACGTGCTTAGTCAAAGAATCAGAAACACTCCAAAGACTAGTTCAGGATATTAATTTTCTTCCCCAAAATGTGCCAGGTATTGCAACATCAGAATAAATATATCTCAATCCCATTAGCTTTTTGAAAATTCTTTGCAACTGTAGCAAATTTCATCAACAAAATATTGTGATGACCATTAAACAGCTCACAGGTCCAGTAGCTTGCACACATGCACACACACTTTGCTCACAAACACTTTCCTGCTTCAGCCAGTAAGTCAGAGGGGAGCAGGTCTGCAAGAACAAGGTGTTACCTTATCTGGTCTCCAGGTAGCATTCCCAAATCTTGCTTCTGGCCAAAGACATTTTCCTTGCCAGAAGGGGTAACGCCTTTGGGAATCACTAGCAGTGTGACTGGTATCATGAGGACAGAACATCCTCTTTCTCCAGGACCAAGTGCACTGCCCAGCACTACCCCTGGTGCCTGGCAGCCAGGACAGCACATCCAGGCACAGCTGGGCTCCTGTCTTTCTTCCAGACCAATGCAGGGGTGGAAAGGGGAGGCAAGAACACACCCTGCAGATCAGCCATTTTTTTGTCTCACTGAATCACTCACTCTTCATATATAACCCCCCAGTACTGTTTCCTCCTGAGCTCCACTTGCAGTTCAGAGAAAGCCAGTTTCACAGAAATCCTGCTTGCAAAAGCCACTCAGGAGCATTTTTTATATTCCTACTGGTCACCCAAGCAATACTGGAGTTGCTTTTTTCCCTTTGCAGACCTTCTGTTTCAATGCACAGCATCTTACAGCTGCCAAGATTTTCAGAGCTCACCAGCCTGGAGATTTTCTGCTTTTCAGAGGCACAGAGCATTTGCTTGCCTTCACAAGCCAGCAAGCATATCCTTAACCTTTTCACCTGGTATCTGATACATTTTATTTAATTTTTGTGTTTGATCTGAATTTTGCAGAGCACTGTATTACACTAAACTAAGAAACTACAATTTTGTTTTACTGAGGCTAGGAAACAAGGATACTCTGATATTAAGCAAGGCACTTTGCATTTATTTTCTTATCAAAACCCAAAGAGAATCAGTATATTTCTGAACTTGAAACAATAACTACACTGAAATGGAGCCATTTTTGTTTCTGCTGCTGCCCCATGGGGCTCGGCATCTCACACATTCATTGTAATGCGTAAAGGAAATGAGGGCATCCAATCTTGTGGATTAATCTCTCCATGAGCTGTAAACAATCAGATTAGTGTCCAGACCTTTTGGTATCTTGCCAACTATCTATCGGCTGCTTTACAACAAACAACCCATATTTGTCTTTTAAGTACACTACAATTCTACTTGTAAATGCCTTTTCTGAGGCAGTCAATCCAAGACAGATGCTAGAAACATGAAGGCTCAGCGAGGAAAACAATGGCAAACATCCTCTGAAGGCAGCCCTGGCACTGCATCTGCATTTTTTTTGCCTTTTCTTAAAACAAATGAGGTTTACCACCAGGTGTGATGATCAAGCCTCGATGCCCACTCCAGATACCTCTCTACAGCTGTTACAGCAATGCATAGACATTTTGTCTGGACCGCTCACCGTCTGATTCTGCTTTTAATACTTATTCCAAGAAGCTAAGAACACAATTACAAGCTAGGAGTATGACACAGGGATTCACATTGGGAAACTTCCTTCAGCAGCACAGGCCCTTTTGGCTGTCAGCCATGCAGGGAAGTCCCCTGAGCTACCTGAATACTCCTGGCTCCCCCAGGAGTAAAATTCTAACTTCTCCAGAAAGAATTCACAAACTCTTTTTGACAATTCTTCCCATCCTATTTCAACTCTAGGGTGTGTTGGCTCTTGGTTTCATCTCCAGATCTTTGGATTTTGCAGGTAATGCAGTCACTGTGTAAATGGCAGTGGTTACATCTCTTACATGAAAGCATCTTTAACAGGCTTTCAGATAAAGGGTCTTCAAAGATAGCAAGCAGGACACCAGTGATGTCGAGGAAGCCCTATGCTCCCTTTTAATGGATGTTAGCAAGGTGTTCACCAGGAGATGTGAGAAATGGATAGAGAGATAGGTTCTGACTATTGTGTGTACATGGCCATTCACATCCTAAGCAGAGGACAACTCTAGTCCAATTTTCTGCAGGGCTGAAGGACATCATGGACAGAGATCAACCAAAGTGGGAAAGACGAAAAGTGATCCAAGCAGTGGAGATGACAAAATTCCTTCTTTTGAGAACAGCATGGGATTAAAACACACATCAAATGAAGGCTTCAGCATCCCAAACAATATATGATCTCTGGGCACTTGTGACCATCTTGGTAGCCACCACAGCCATCAGGCCCAGGAGCTGACAGTTCTCAGCAATCAGTCTGCTTCAGTTGTTTCTGAGAAGTAGCATGAAGTGAGGATTTTTTTTTTTAATGACTCAAACATGACTACCCCCTAAACAGAAAGTGACAGGTCTGAAACAAGGACATGGAGACTTTTCACCAAGTCAAACCCT
Source organism: Galbula dea (assembly GCA_013399015.1). Classification (NCBI taxonomy): domain Eukaryota; kingdom Metazoa; phylum Chordata; class Aves; order Piciformes; family Galbulidae; genus Galbula; species Galbula dea. The sequence continues at coordinate 78,444 of VWZX01001247.1, read as the reverse complement.
GCTGGGAGCAAAGCCTCACACTGCCATTTATCAGTATGAATCTTCTGCCATTAATGGACCTTCTCCTTTGTGAGGAGGACGCTTCCCTGTATTTTGCATCTAAAGAATTAACATCTTCTTTTCAAAAATAAGCATGATGATGTTTTGTGATTAGATGAAATGAAGAGTAAAAAATGTGTGTGATGGTTTGGACGTGGCTTTCTGCCAAATACCCAAACTCACAGTGTAAGCTTTCTTCCCCCCCACTCTTCCTTCTCAGAGTAATGAAAAACACTATAGGACAATTAGAGAGTCCAAAATAATTAAAGTATATTAGAGATTAATACATATATCTAAACAACACCATATACAAAGTGAAGAGAGCCCCCCTGGGAGGGGAAGGGAAAGGGTAAGGGAGAAGGGAAGGGAAAAAGGGACAAGGGAAAAAGAAAGCAGAGAAGAGAGACCAAAACAGATATGCGAGTTAAAGAAAATAAATCTCACTACTACTATTGTTGAAGTACAGGAACCGCTGCTCCCAAGGCCTACCAGGCCTCACTCCCCCACACGGGCAGGACCGACAGCAGAGAAGCTGCGTCTCTGAATCCACCGGAGGGAAGAGAGCGAGCAGGCTTCTGCTCTCCTTATTTATACTGTGGGTCACGTGGAATTGCATGGAATACTGGGACCTTCTGACCACTTCCCTGGTTACAAGCTGGTTACAATCTGGCTACCAGGGAAGTGGCCTGGGCAAAACCACTACAATGTGGAGGTTGGTACAGCAGCTGTGTGGATATCTGTTTCCATTACCGTTATATCCTGGAGGCCTGGCCATAGAGCAGGAACCTGTTGCACTTAGTGCTGTACAGTGAACTTGGCAGCACTGGGTTAGCAGTTGGACTTCATGATCTGAAAGGTCTTTTCCAATCTAAACAATTCTATGATTCCCTGAACTGTAAAGCACAAGCCAGTAATTTGCCTCAAAAATTGTAGTGAATAATCTAGAAAATATTAACACCTGGCATCTAAAAAGAGACTCCCAGAGATATTTTAGGAAAAATACTTTCTGAAGAACTGTCTATTTTCCTGTATATCACAATAGCAGACAATATCTGAAATTGTTTTCTAAGACAGATTTTATTTGGAGGTTCTGCTTACATTTTAAAATTGAGACACTCCCCCACAGTAAGCACAGATGTATGACACTGTCATTTGTGACTGTACTCCTGCCAAGAACATCAGATTCCAATTAATGGTTCATGTAAGGTAACAAAACCCAGCATGTCTAGGCCATAAGGACTGTCAAGGGAACAAGAGAATTATTATGTAAACTGATTTCATTACTATGTAAGCAAAACAAGTTCAAATTAAGTGAGCAGTAATATAAAATATAGATTTATTTTCTGAATAAGCAGGGAATTAGGAAGCATGCAAATATGTCTATCCCTCAGAAAGGTGGCTGTGGAAGACCAGAAGCTGCAATACCCCAAGAACACCTCCATGTAAGGATGAATTACTGCCTGCTCCTAAGCAACAAAACAGTTAATGGGGGTACGTGTTGCTTTTTCCACAGAAAAACTGCAATGTGTATTATGTTGGATCTTGTGTCACAGACACTGGCTACCAGGCAAAGAGATCAGGAGCAGAAATAACTCTAGGTCCACTAAGGTGAGCTTGATCTTAGGTCTGTCTTTGGATCAGGCCAGAAACAAAACAGGTGATGTCTCTGCTGGCTGGTCACTGCCCACATGGGGCCATTACACTAGCTAGGGATGCACAAGTGCAGAGATGCAAAGACAGCCTCTCTCCTGAAACCAGGGTCTGCAATGCTTAGTTAGCATCACCTAGAAGTTTTCTCAAGCCATCAGTGGCAGTAAAATGCAGACACAGCACAGATCAAACTCATAACTGCAAATACTGAACCACGGTAAAATACTCATGTAGTGACACAAACTAGTTTCTGGTACTTTTTTCCAGCTAAATCATCACAGAACTTTTTTGGGCCTGACAAACAGGCTGTCCCTGTTGGACCACATCCAGTGCAGTGAAGTTCTAACCATTTTACCAAGCTAAGCACAATCCAGGATTTAAATTAGCCAGAATACTAACATTACATTTAGATTACACGAAATCAACACTGAAGTGAAATCTCAGCTCTCCCACTCTTCCCTATTCTCCTACTGTGTAAATGCAACTTCTAATTAGCTCATTTATTCTAAAAAGAATAGAGCACCATGCAACTAATAAAAGAAGTGTCTTGAATTCCATTTCACTTGTCTCCTGGTCCCCTCTCTCTAAGCCCTTGTTTCTCTCGATGAGTGCTACTAATGAAGATTACTTTATTCAATCTATCCCTCTTCTTCCCAGCAGCCTGAACTGCCTATAGTCACCTGAAGGAACTGCTCATCAGTCTTGCCTTTGAAATCAGCAGCAGGTTACAAGAGAACATGCCCCAAGCACCACATACCACTCGTGGCATTTGCAAGTCAAAGCTTCCCCTTCTGCAGCAGAATCTAATTAGTAGCTGGAGCTTTTGGGACACAGCTCAAAGTTAATATTGGGGAACAGGGTGCACACGATGTCTAACTGGCTGTTTTTATTTGGAACACTTTTGTCTTTTCCTAGGAATTAACTGTGGTATCAGTTTGAAGCTGCCTAATAATTTTTCTGTTATTGCAATGAATGAAGAATTGCCTGCCACTTATTCGAGGCACTGCTGCCTGCTCCAAGTCAGATAGAGCTGAACTTTAATCCATCACTACAGCATCGATCTGAGCATAAATTCCCATGTCATTTTTGCTTCCTGATTCTGATGTCACCAAGCTCCACTGCTATCATAATGAATTAATAAAACATACAGATTATATTTTTTTCTTTTTCTTAAACTTAACCAGAAGAAGAAAAAGTCACATATAGTAAAAACCATCAAGCTGTCAACTACAACATGAAGCTGGAAGATAAGGAGAATATTTAGATAGGGAATTCATAAGACATTAGATAAAGAATTGCAAAAGCTACCAGCAACACTGTTTTAAAATGAGACCAGTGAGATGACAAGCATTGTTTAAAATCCAATAGACAAGTTTTCTTGCAATGTACAGAAAGCATACACAGGTGATGTCCTCAAATTAAAGGGCTCTTTTTTTGTGATCTTTTGATACTTATATTAGTGGAAATTGCATAGCAAACCCCTGAAAGCATACCTGTGATACTTTTTATACCTTGCTTTTTCATATAACTGAAGGAGAACTGGACTATTCTGGTTTTTTCTCTCCTCCTGTGCCTAAAGTGAATGGTTCAAAACCACAAACTCTGCTAGTCTCTGCTAAAATTTCAGAAAGATTTGGACAATAAATATTCAGATTAAAACTCCCTCAACAGGCAAAGTCTTTTATAACAAACTTCAACAAGTAAACCAATCATAAACAAGAAAATCCTTCAAAAAAAGAAAAAACCCAGAACTAATGAAACTCAAACCAAGCAACAATAAAACGGCGAGTACATGACAATTCCTTTCTCAGAGGCAGGAAACCCCATGGTACAAAAGGGCATAGTCTGCACCATGGCACTGCATTGACACAGCACCTGAGCCGCCTCCTCCTCTTATGCCCCTGCTCAAGTCCTAAGCTCCAGTAAACACCGAAACCCCAGCATCTGCCCTCACACAGAAAAGCTGCTGGGAACCAATCACAATTTTTCTGAGCACATACAAAGTGTCAGAGCAGAGCAAGAAGATCTATTAGCCTAACTCTAGGAGGGGTTTAAAATCCCACAGGAAAATCTTACGCCGCAGGAAGCTCTCCTGGTTAGTGTTTGGCCCAACAGGTATCAGTAAGCATTATGGATTTCACTGTCACACTGCATGGAAATGCTGTACAATTGAAAGTCTTCATCAATTTGTTTCTTGCCTGCACTCTATCTGCCCAGTGGCCCATACAACCATATGTCTCTGCAATACAGGGATTCAAACCATCAAAAAGAAAGTGATTCAGGGGGACCCTGAAGGAGGGGAAATTCAGACTAGAAATTAGAAGAAGGTTCTTTACCTGGAGGGTGGAGAGGCACTGGAACAGGTTGCCCAGAGATGCTGTGGATACCCCATCCCTGGCAGTGTTCAAGGCCAGGCTGGATGTGGCCCTGGGCAACCTGGTCTAGTGTGTGGCATCCCTGCCCATGGCAGGGGGTTTGGAACTAGATGATCTTTGAGGTCCCTTCCAACCTGGGTCATTCTATGATTCTATGACCCCATGAAGTAGAAGTAGAGTTTTTTCTCATGATCTTTTCTCAAGGTGTACAATTGCTTTCAAGAAAAAAAAACAAACCTAGAGCTAAAACTGGTGAAAGGCCCTTTTATTCTTTGCTCACATAAGTACCTATCGTACAGGTTGTTTCATGTTTGCAGGTCCTGGGTAAACACAGCTAGAGCAAGGCTTTGCAAGGTTATGACCAAAAGAAGCAATTTGCATCAGTGGGGCTCTACATAACAGCTTTAGGCTTCTTGGTAAATTCACCTCATTCTCTGCTTCTTAAAAGTTAAAAACATTAATGCATCATTTGCAATGCTAACCACAAAAAAATGAAATCTTCTGCTTCAGCATAAAGTAGGATACATAAGGAAAATAATTTTTGCCAGAACAAGAAAGGGAACAAGATTATTCCTGTATTCTCTAGTAGGTCTGGTGACCTAAATCCTCAGCCAGTCATCTGGGACCTGGGAGCAATATTTCTGTAAGAGCCAGATGCAGCTTGTATACCTCTCTGCGCAGCAGAGATGTTCCCCAAGCATGCACAGCAATGGAAGAACATGGATAACTCCAGGATCAAAACATACCTCTAATGTTAATTTGCTGATGCAGAACAGCGATGAAAGGATCAGCTTTTCACGAGGATAGAGAATTGAATTAAAACTTTAAGGTAAATCTTATAATTTTAAGAGACAAAACAAAATTAAACTCTTAATTCACAAGATGTTAAAATCGCAGTAGTTATTAACCTAACTTAAATTAACTGGCTTATTATTATAGAAAGTCATCAAATGTATTTAGCATTCTTCAGAGCCTTACACTCAATTAATATAACATGAAATTGAATCAACTCAAGCATCTAGAGACACAGAACCTAGATTTAAATGAAAACTTCATCCCCATCTACCTCAGGGTCTGAAAATTTGGGATCACCTACCACTGCAACAGGCACGAACCCTCATTTATATCCCATATCGAACTTACCCAGAAACAAATGGAAGAGTGTGGGAAAACCATCTCCACGATTAAATTTTACAGCGGAAGCTAAGCCCAGTGGAGTTTTCACTCTTTGAAGCTAGCTGTGTCTGACTAAGGGCCAGATTTTCTGAAGCGATTAGTACCACTGGGGCCAAATTTTCAGAACTGCTCAAGTAGTTAGACCCTCAAAAGAAAGATTTTCAAAGAAGTGTTCAATGTTTGGTTTCCCTGTGAGGAATACCACAGTACACCACGGGAGACCTGGTTCCCAAAGGACCTCCTGACTGTTGAGTACTTCTGAAAATCAGGACATTTACTTACGTGCTTCAATGGGAAACACTGGTGGTTATGGTGTTTCAAAAAACTTCTCCTAAACACAGCTGCTAATCCACATTTATTGGTGGCCAAACTCAACTATTTTTTTATCATGGCAAATAAAAGAAAGGGAAATGTTATACTTTTCTAATATCCCAGAGTATCCTTTGCAGAAAATACACAAGGTTTCTTACAGTGTTTTTTAAAGAGGAAGAGAGTGCTTGTTCAATGCTGCATGTGAAAGCAGCTTACTGGAAAAGATGAAAACATTATTGCCAATTTTGAAAACAGAAATCTTTGGCTACTAATGAATAACTAATCTAAGCTAACAATGTCTGGAAATAGTTTTTTTGGAACACACAAAACTTTGTGACGGATAAAAATTAGGAAATTAAAGCGTATTGTATTATTCCAAATGTAACTGTTTACACTTGAGGAAAAAATAATGGAATAATATCCACATGGAAAGTTTTTATTTTTAAAAAATCCTTTGTAATACTCCCAGAAATTCCCTCAGCCAAAAGCAAATAACTTTCTTCTTAACCAGCTAGAAAAAAGAGCATGATACTACAGGCATGGACTCAGTGTACAATAAACACAGAAATGGCTGGATGAAATTCTTTCTGAAAATCTTGCTAGCTGGTAAACATTTAGAACACACCAAAAATCACTCCACAGCATACTAGACGTCTTCAAAATGTGTTTTCTCATGAAACAATGAGGCACAGATAAAAAAATCTTATCCCATTTAACACAGACGTATCACACTCACGAGAGGTGCCTAATTGCTCATGGTTAGATTTATTTGGGGAAAACCAAGTTCCCTAAAGCCTTCCAGTGCCTCCCTGGCCCTGCAGCCCTACAGCTCCTTCCTGCCATAGACAGGGATTGTGCCTCCCACAACAGCTTCAAGTCCGGAGAAGCCTAATGAAGTTTACTCCACAGACTTGCTTTTGATGTCCGTTTTCCACCATCAGGTGCTCCAGTGCTCAGGTACCTCACCTTAGCCAAAAGAAAGAGCCTCACGCTTCTCAGAGAGAAGTGATGGGTGTAACATCTCTGCAGAGAGAGTTTAAAGGGTCTGCTCTTCTGCAGAACACCAAATTTATTCTTTTTCAAATTAAGCTGATGCCACACATGCATCTATGTGTACATTTATACGCAAATATATGAACTGAGCTATTTGTCTCTGAGCTCACATATATGCGCTTCCTCCACACTGAGGAAATCTATTACTAATTTGACAATCTCATCCCTGTATCCACTTTTATCTATACAGGTTGGTCTTTCAAAATTGTGGATAGACCAGTCTGCTCTCAGAAAAATGACCCTTAAATTATATATCGAATAATTAACAACCATAAATTTAGTCAGACACAACTAAAAACTCGCTTCAGAAACTCATTCTGCAGCTCCTATGTTGCACTACTGAAACCTGCCGAGATGGAAAGTATACGGGGTCTGTTGCTGTAGAGTTCCCCAAAATCAGTTCTAGAAATCTCCCTTCAAATTAAGGTCCTTGCTCTACAAAGCAAGTTTATAAGCAAGAACCAAGCCTGGTACTTTTAACTCTGACAATTCTTCTCACTTGTTCCTAAACCTGAGGTCTTTCTTTATCCTGCTATGTCTTGAACATGTGCTCCAGTTTAAGCAAGTACACTAAGTTCAGAGGTTATTCACAACACAAGCAAAAACAATCTAAGCAAAGGCATGCAACACTGGGGGCTTGGATTTTTAAGTCCCTGAACTCTCCAAGTAATGACATCCCTTGTGCTCTGCTGAATGCCTCTATTTATACACAGAGAGAAAGCACTTGGGAGAGACAGAGGGGCAAGCATCCTTTCTGTATTAGCTAGTGAAGAGACCTTAAAATCAAAATAGAGTTGCTTCGGATTTCTCTTTCACTTTTATTATATATAAGTTTATTAGCTGATGCCAATACACTGTCATCACAGTACTGTGTCTCAACAATAATTATACTGTGAATATAATGAATACCCTCAAATACTATATACTGTTCAATCTTTGTCTGCAAAAGTGAACACAGCAAAAGCAGCTGTTACATAGCCTGTTCACTCAATGCTTAAACCTTACCTAAAAAGTTCTTTGATTCTTTTTCAGATTCTTGTAAAAGAGCATCTTAGACAGGAGAGAAGGCAAAAGACCCATTTTCATCCTGTATTACTGTAAACTCTTTAAACAGTTAGCCTCAAATAACCAAAACACAATACAGAGAAAATCCTTCTGAAATCTTTCTGAAGCTGCCTTCTTTCTTTATTCAAACCTTAAGTTCAATTCCCCCTAGATTTTTTTTTTAGTTTCATTGCAAACATCTTCCCATTCACTGGTTACAAAATTTTATTCCTTCTGCTTTCAAACCACAGTCATGAACCATCATGTTAGTTCAAGGAAAAAGGTAATCATTCTGTGTTTTCTGCAGAAAGTCAGGATACAAGAGCTTATCACAGAATCACAGAATATTAGGAGTTGGAAGGGACCTCGAAAGATCATCTAGTCCAACCCCCTGCCGCAGCAGGATTCCCTAGACCAGGTCATACAGAAGTGCATCCAGACAGGTTTTGAATACTTTTGCTTCACCTTACAGCCATTGCCTCTTGTCCTGTCACTGGGCTTCACTGAGAAGAGCCTGACCCCATCCTCCTGACACACACCCTTCACATATCTAAAAGCATAGATGAGGTCACCCCTTAGCCTCCTCTCCTCCAAGCTAAAGAGACCCAACTCCCTCAGCCTTTCCTCATAAGGAAGATGTTCCAGCCCCTTCATCATCTTTGTGGCTCTGTGCTGGACTCTTTCCAGCAGTTCCCTATCCTTCTTAAACTGAGGGGCCAAGAACTGGACACAATATTCCAGATGCGGCCTGACCAGGGTAGAGTAAAGAGGAAGAAGGACCTCTCTTGACCTACTAGCCACACCCCTTTTAATACACCCCAGAATCCCATTAGCCCTCCTGGCCACAAGAACACACTGCTGGCTCATGGTCATCCTTTCATCCACCAGGACCCCCAGATCCCTTTCCCCTTCACTGCTCTCCAACAGCTCAGCCCCCAACATATGCTTTCACATTTGCAAAGACTGGAAGACTTGATGGATTTTTTTTTTTTCTGTTCTCATTCCAGGACAACATAACCACATTGGTGCCCAGTTTGACACTGGAGAAAAAAATTCAAGGCAGGAACATGAGCCAGCTTGTTTCCATATGACACAGCCATAGGGTTTTACTAGACTGGGTGCAGCAGTGAGCTTCCAGAGTAGTCTCACATCTGGAATGGAGGAAGGGAGTCTTTCTGCCACAAGTCTCAGGTAGACTCAGACGCTCTCTGCCACAGCACTGGGTATGTTTGAGCAATATAGGTTACAGTGGTGACTCATGAGGGAGTACCACAATGTATGCAGAAATTGAACAGATTAAGAATGTCCAAAGGGTGGCATCCATTGCCTTCTCCCCTTTAGCAATTTCTGTTCTAATGAACTAATAGATTCCCTTAAAGTAAACCACATAAAATATCACATCCAGAAAAAGACACACTTCAATGCACATCTGCTCCACCTCTGAGAAGATGGAACTGGCTAATCATGCATAAACTAAAAGAAATGTTGATCAAATTTAGAGGAGTTAATTTGCAAGGCAGTTGAGAATGGACTAACACTAACCTCTGGGTAGCCTCCAACATCATGCACATCGATTCCAAGTAGATGTCCAAGTCCGTGTGGCATAAATATTGCACCCAGATGAACCTTCACCATGTCATCTACGTTGCCTTTCAGAATGCCAATTTTAGTCAACTCCTCCAGATGGACTCTATCAGCCAGACGGTGCATATCAGGCCAGGCAACCCCTGAGAGAGCAGAAACAAGCAGCTGAGTTAACTATTGCTAAAAGTTTCTGAAGACTACTTACAAAAAGCAGATATAACACGTGCCCTTCATTTATATAAAAACCAGAGGTGGAAAGAGTAACTACATTAGCACAAGAATACTTTAAATAAGATAAAATTATCTTAACATGCATGCAAAGCACAGAAAGCTACAAACAAGCATGAAAAACAGGAGCACCTTAGAATCCAGATTCACAAGAAAAAATGTTCAGACACTGTATCTGAGCATGTCCATGAAGATACAAATTTACCAATGAGTTTTCTAAAATAATGTCAACTGTAAAATGCAGTTATTTAAAATGCAGAGCATAAAATATTACTATCTTCTTATTTTCAATAATGACCATACTCATTTAGAACATTTCAGATGAACAGTACTTTTCTACGTACATAGAAGATTTAAAGCCCACATCTTCCTGGCAAAGACTCTCTCCAGAAATTAATGATTCCCTTGTGCTAATGGGCTGCGTAAAACACAAGTCCTTTAACACACGTACTAAACCAGCGTTACAAAATACTGTTGGCTGACTAGAGACAGAGTGCCAGGATACATTAGATTTCTATTATTTTGGTATAGGATACAGTTTTGTTTGACAAACTGCTGGGGGGAGGAGGGAGGAAGAAAGCAGCTTTTTTTGTTAGTAACACAGTACTGTCTTAATTAGTTCACCATGGCTTTGAGTCATCATCAACAGAGCAGTTGCAGAGTCAAGACAACTAGGGCTAAGGTACAGTAGAAGAATATTTTCCTTGTTCAATTTTGGCATGATTAAACAAATAAAAAATGAACACTTTCTAAGGCCCAAACTCCAAGTTCCACTTGCTTTAACCCAGTTAAACACGGAGCTCTAGGGTTTTGTGAACGTGAATGTAATATCCTAATTACATTAGCACTTTCTGCTGAGAGTACTGAGGCTTCAAAGGCTTAAATGAAATTATCCTATGGGAGTGCTTAAATAAAATTCAGATGTCTCATATGGCTCTGATATAAAGGTCAGAAACAAACTGAAGAGCAAGCGGCTGCTGTCTTGCATCCTGTCCACACAGAAACCAATGCACCTTTATACTCCCATTACTCACTTAAAGTGTGCAAGTTAGTTACCAGGCAACTCTTCTCCTCTACCAGATTACTCAGATCAAACTTTTCAACTTGTTGCATGGATGCTGTACATTTTTTGTCCAAGCAAGACCACAAGACAGAGGTGTGCAGCACAACACACTGGACAAACTCTCAGATGCTGTTTCCTCACAAAAGCTAATAGTGCCCAAGTGAGTGATGCCTACCCACAAAATGTATGCAGTCTTCCTGTCCAAAATGTGTTACTTTTGTGTTTTACCTCCTTTAGAAAGGAATTTAGATTAAGTAAGAATTAATACAACTACAACCAGTCTTCTGTGACAGCTGTGTTCAACATAATTACATTTTACAAGAATTTATTCTTTTATCTTTTGAACACTGATTGTATGGCAATTTTCACTTCTCTGGATTAATCTATGTTTCACAGCTATCTCAGAATAGGCTCCAATCTATTGCATGATAAAAACTGAAACCATCACAAACTATCACATCCATTTTATGGATAGGAAACTGGAAGTTTTACTGAAGCACAGTTGCTTTCCTCTTTATTTTGTAGTTGTGGGAACAGAACTTCTGCATGTAACTCCCAGTTCAGCCTCTGGACTTTGCAGTCAATTCTTAACTGCTCTAAAAGTCTTTAATATTCTTTCTGAATGATATTCTTTTGAGATCTCTCCCACGATTTCTTAGCTGAGTATTACTACAAGTATTGTATTTTCATCCCCATGACTGCAAAGCCACACGTAACATCTGACCCTGGTCAACTATGTGAAGCTTCATCCTCTCTTGATATAAATGAAGGCCAGAACAGTGCAGCTGTAAAACAAAACACAACTATATCCCAGATGCTCTGAATCAACTTAAGATGAGGTGCTGGAGAGGACCAAAGATGAGGTGCCTGCTGTTTGCAGTACAGCCTCCCTGTACAGCTGTGCTGTACTATTCATCTTAATCCAAACCTACAGACTCCACTTGAAGAGATACAGTGACCTTTATCAAACTAAGGAAGATATACAACTAACAAGAGATACAAAGATTAAACTGATGAAAAAGAAAACCACCAAAAACATATCCATTTGTTTGCAGAAGTTTAACAGGGCAAATGAATGACTATTGCCTTTACTCAAAAGACTGCTGTGGTTGTAAATCCTGAGTACTTCTGGGCACCGAGCAAATCCATTAGAGCCCCTTCTTCCCTCACCTCTACTTTTATCTTTTTCTCTCATTGAGAAAAAGCATGACTATCTCCCTTCTCCTCCTCCTCCCACCCAGAGCTCTGTGCTCTCCATCTGGTTTTTATTCTTGGATTTTATTCATCTTATCTATTTCATTAGAGACTGAAGACAACCAAAAGCTCCACTGCGAAATAAATAATGAGGCTGGATGGAAACTCTGCAGCTTTGGGCTCTCTCTCTGAACAAGGGCAGCACTTCATATAGATAGAGCCCAGCAAAACGACTCTGGACTGCCTTTTTATCATACAGCTGGTGCCATCACTTTTGCTAGAGATGGGAAATACTTCAGCTCCAGCAGAAGCTGCAGATATCACTAGGACAGCTCTGGTTGGAGGAAAATGAAGCTACTGCTTGCAGTGCCCTGCTAAATAGTCCAAATCTTGTTTTACAAGTAAACAGATGTTCAAATAGCTTAAATTTTAAGAAGTGTTTATAGAGAGATTGCATTTTCTAGTCTATCCTACTGTCTGGCTTCATGTTTTATTCTACTATGACTACAGTATGGTGGTATTTTACACTATTGGGCCACCGCTTGACCAACAAGAACTGTGTAATACAGTGCAAGACAACTATTACTAGTGTGTAAGACAAAATACAAGGATATATTTGAGCTGACTAGAGACACTGAACTAAGTGGAGTAACCTTATCAGTCTTCAATTAAAAAACAAAAGATGATATAAGTGTGTTGTTTGATATGAGTTGATTCCCCTCCTGCTAGGAATACACTTTAATAACAAACTACAAACAGGTTTTTCCTCCTTTTTTAAACAGGCAATTTGACATAGAAAGAGGATCCAAATGTAAATCTTCTAACATTTTCTAGTACTCTTAAAAACATTACCTTTGTTACAAGAAAGAACTACTTTACAGTAATAAGTCAATTACTTAGAAGTACAAAACACAATCTACTGAAGAAAGGAAGCCATGATAATAAAGAAAAATTTCTTCGACCATTTTACACCAGAAATATATTCATATGTTGTATACATTTAATACACAGTAAACAGAAATATACAAGTCTTCAAATCTATTTTAAACCTAAATTTGTGCTAGGTTTATCTTGCAATTGGAATCTTTATAAAACAATGGCCTGTGCAAACCCATCTGTCTCTGAGACTGGCTGGCACATCTGCACTCAACTGTTATTTAACTAGTTAGTATACTTGAAGAGCAAAAATCCTCAAATTCTGCAAATCTGATTTTCCTACATACTGAATTTCTAATACAAATGAAAAGCAGAGAAGGGAGGAAAAATTCAATACCACTGTTGACCTGACTAGGAAAACCATAAACAGAATTTTTTGGAACTGTAACATGATGTGCAATTCAACAATTGGATGTATCATAAGGACCTGCAGTGAGGATATGTGAACCCCTGTGTTAAACCACAGAGACTTCTATATTCTGTCTAGATGCCTGTGTGCATATGTATGTACTAATTGCTTTAGCATGTTAAAACAAATAAAGTGATAATGCAGAAGCCTCTCTGATCTCTCAGATTATTCCCAGCCAGAGAATAATCTACCTAACAGGACAGTGTTTGTAAACGTAAAGAAAAAACACCAACTAAACAATGTTGAATGATCAACACTTTGTACAAAGAATTCTTAACTCCTGGAGGTTACTTGATGTTCAGGCACTTCAGTTTTTTGGGTTAATGGCAGTCCAGTGGGGAGCTCTGTCACTCACTGGAAGGTGATGCATCAGAAGTCTAACACCATATTAACATTCCAGTAGTGAGAAAAAGCAGTTCAAAACCAAACAAAATAACTACACAAACTGCTCTAACATCAGTTACGTGAGTTACAGCAAGGGCTGACTGTTTTGCAACACCAGCCTGCACCAACCTTCCAACACCAATCACCCACCAGGATGTTTTACTCTCATTCAGGACTGTTATTTTTAAGCTTCGTTGAAGTTTATGATCGTTGCAGCTATGCTTTTTGTGTAAGAAGGTTAGTTCTGTTATTATCTTTAAGCCAATTTATAAATCAATTATAGTCCACTGACAGATGAGGTTTAGAAAGCTATATTGGAGGGTCCTTGGACTTTGACAGCTTGTACCAAAATGAGTCTGGCTCTTAGGAAAAACTGCTGATGATGTGTCTGCTCCATTCTTAATTCTCTGCCAAAGGAGATACTGGGAAATACAGGTCACTGAACCGGTGACTGCCTCCCCAGGAAAAGCTCAGTTACCAGGGCTCATTGGGTTACAATTTGCTACCTGCTATGCAGCATGTGCTTGGGCAAGAGGCCAGGACAAAAAGCACCTTTTACAGCAACCAAAGCATTTGAGATCCCATCAGATACAGAGTAAATGAACTACACAGCAACGACAGGACAATGGGGAGTCCCGTAATGAAATGTGACAGATCATGGATTAATTAACATGTAACTAGAGAGGCTATTAGTTTTCAGATACCATGCAAACAGTACAGCAGAGGTTTGCAGCTGTGTGAAGTACTGTGTTCAAAAATTGAAAACTTGATACATTTACTAAGAGGAGTTTCTAAACATTTATTCCCATCAACACCTGATATTCTTAGATAGAAAAGTAAAAGATAAAATGCATACTGTGTTACTCTCTTGAAAAAGTATTTCCTCTCTAATTATCTGTTTGCCAAACCTACCAAATTTCAGACAAAATACCATGTTTTAGGGACTCAGAAACATCATATAAGAATCCCTGCAATAAAATCTGTGACCTCTTTTCATCATGTTGTTGCTAAGAAAGATTTAAAAAACAAACAAACAAACCCAAACAACAAACCCGAATGCTTCTAGTGAAGCCAGAAATCAAAAGCATCCCTATCATTTAAAGAATATACCATAACTTTTTAAAGAGTACAATTAAAAAGATTGAGTTGTTACAACACATTACACTACAAACTGTTCCTCAGTTGCTGTTAACTCACTGGTATTTTCATTCTAGTGATTACTTTCTCATGTTTTATTAGAAACTATTTGAGAACATAAAGTAGAAAGCATACAAAAGTAATTTGGAATTACTGCATGGTATTTAGCCACTTTGGTCAGAAAGTACTCTGAGAAGGCCTAACAGGATTTTTTTGGCTGCTACTTAGGGTACTTTGTGGTTGTAATGTGACAATGATTAAACCACAAACGATTTAGCAAGGATTTTTTGTTGTTGTAGGGTGGGTGGTTTTTGCCAGCACAGATGTCACAATCTTACTAAAAAAAAAAAAAAAAAAAAAAAAAAAAAAAAAAAAGAGTATGGCAAGGTTGTAGTAACTTATCCCCAAACTGTGCTAAGGTTAAGTTACATTTAATTTCTGTGTCCACAGACAAGAGCAAAAGGCCCAATGTCCCCTGGCACTGTCACTGAAATGCAGACATAACATGCAATCCCTGTCCAGCCAGCCACCCACTGGAACAGATTAAAATCTGCCAACACGCAGTGACCATACCAGACACAAAACAATAGGTCCCTTAAAAAGTCCAATCAAGCCCAGTTTAAAAAACAAACCAAACCATTATTTAAATACCAAATCAAATTATTTCTTTCCTCTTCACTTGGGTGCTAGAGAATAATTAGCTGAATTTCTGATTTTCATGCTTTCCTTTGGCCCTGTAGATGAAATGTTCAGTAGCTGCTCAGTTTTTGAGCTTCCTTTCTTGCAGCATCAGGTAAGGCAACACTGCAGTGGGGCAAGGAATCAGTCACAAACCAAAACGCTGTACTCAACACTGACACTGTTTGGGCAACAGTGAAGCTGTTCAAAGCTTCATATACTGTGTAGATAACTGCATTAGATAGCTATATGGATGTCTAATTCAGGAATGCAGTTTTAGGCTGCATTTTACAGCAGTGGCATAGTTATAACCGGCTGCCATATGATGAGAAGAGCCTGTTAAGTTTCCCACTCTAAAAAGGTCAAGAGAACTATATTGAATTTGATGATATGTCACATCTGGAGATACCAGTAGTACTGACTACAGGGATTACTGGACTTCAGCCTGCTCTGTGCCATGAGTCCCAGTGTCACAGCTCCAAACCAGGATGGACTCCTTCAAAAAACTTCCCTCAGTTCCCCACTAAGATGCACCTGCCTGACAGGAATGGGAAGTTACCAAAGAGAAATAACCATGACTCTGAAAATCAGACCTCTTCTTCCAAAGGCTGAGTAGAATTGGGCTATTCAGTTGTACCACGATCCTGCTTTTGTATCAGTATGATGGAAGTTTTAGCTTTTAACTGGTAAACTGATGCTCCCCATTGTAAACACTGCACATGAAGAATCTACAACACAACAGAAACAATATCAAGACTATAGTCTGCCATGCCAAAACCTTAAGAAAAGCAATCTGAGTAGATGCATACAAGGAGCACTAGGACAGATTTTGTTCCGCATCTGGAATGATGCAGCACTGAGGTTAAGCAGCGCTGGCAGATGCTACGGATTTTACTGTGTATTCCTTCCTAATATTTCTATGTTGAAAAGAGGAAAAAGATCCAAGGAAGAAGGGAAGTGCTTGGAGGGAGTGATTGCAGTGTTGAAACCCATCAGTCTTTGAAGCTTAGAAAAGACTCTGTTTAGATAAGATTCAGGGCAAACAGCATATCTATGTCTAGGAGGTTTGCACTCTGACAGCTACAGCTGATGTAGTGTCAAGATTGAAGGACTCATGAACTTTGTACTTCAACTCAAATTACAATACATAACCAGTACATTTCCTGAAAATGGAACTGGGATAAAATCAGTGCACATCAGACCATGTAAAAGTAGCTTGTTCCCTTCAAAGTCACTGTTAACATCAGAATCATACAATGCTACAATATCACAACCTGTTACAACCAGGAAAAAAAGGAATCTTTTTTTTAAAATAGGTTTAAACCAAAACCCATTCACTAGACAAAGTCTAAAAAACCTGCAGCCAACTTAGGCTCTAAGTCTGCAAAAACTTCAAAATGTATTTACTTTGTACAAGCAGCACCTCTGGAGAACCACTGAAAGCAGTGGAAAAACCCCAGCCTGCAGTCAGGCTGGAAAGCTGCAGGTCTGCCCTGAACCACGGCAATTCCCAGAGATACTACCCTGAGAAGGGCTGCTCAGAGACCTCCCCACGAGAAGGATTTCAGGGCAGAAAGGCCCAGCTGTTTAAAAGTGCCTGGATTTATACACTTGGAAACAACTCAGTGCTATTTTAGTCTCCCTGTTGTTGCAGTGGTCACTGTATGCATGGGTCAGCCCCTGCATGTTAGGCACAAGTGGGAAGAGCAGCTCCCAGAAGGTTTGTAGTCAGACTCGCAGTCTGAAATCTTGCATTTCAACAGATTGCTCCTTGAACAGAGGAACTGGAAGATCTGTTCAATTTGACAGAAAACACTGCCTTTTTTTTTTCTTTCACCTCTTGTTGTAGATTACTGTTATTCTGGGCAAGGTTAGGTTATGCAAGCTCCAGTAATCAATGACACCATTTTTACTTTACTATTAGTATCTTGCAAGAATGAAGGATTGCAATTTGATTGTCAGTTCTGTCTGTACAGCCTTTATCTCCTTCAGCTTTTATTTCCTAAATGGTGCCTAATGCACTAACCATTTATACAGACAAAACTGGAAAACTTAACTTACCTGGAAAAATTAACTTGCCACAGAAAGCTATACTATCTTTTCTGAATCATTCTCATGGGAGTCAGCATTCAGAGGGAACATTATTTGTGAACAATTATGTTAGCAAGAAAAATACTGCCAACTCAACAGAGAGGGGAGCAGACTACAAATAGCTTTTTAAAACATACAGTGACAAGATTTACTTTCCACTCTGTCTCTAACACAACACATTTTTAACTGCAAAGGTGGAGAAATAATACTGCTGTGTCATTCCACAGAATTTGTGAATATCAAGTACTGGTTACAACCTGCCCTGAAAGCATTTGTTCTTCAGGTGAATTGGTAGACAAACAGGGAGGAGGCAAAACCCCTTGAAAATAACATGGCTGCTTTGTTTTGCCCTTCTAATTGACAATATTCTTTAGAAGGATGTACACAGGGAAACCAGGTAGTGCAGGTGTCTCCACTGCAAAATGGTTAGGAAGATACACCAATGAACAAAAAATGGAGAGAGGCTCAAAAAGTGGGCATAGGGTTTTACAAAGCAGCTCGACACTTGTGCAGTTACAGCTGCCCAGAGGAAAAAGACCAAAACAAGGCGGGACTAACTTTCTTTAGCATCCTGCACCTACAAATACAAAAAGCCTTCGTTGGTCCTATGCCACAAAAGGTAAACCAGAAAGAGGATTGGCCAACACTCAAACTGTAGGTCCAGCTGCAGCAGCAACCTAAACACTAACACGCTGAGCCTGGTTTTAAGGTTGTGTACAGCAGACGACACACCACAGAGATACCACATTTCATCTTAGTAAACTCTCAAGGACATTTTCTCCTGCCTTTAAAGGAAAGCCTCAGAATTAGATCTACAGAAAGGTCTAATGCCTTTCTCTGAATCGTTCTGTATGTCACAGAGCTTGGCCCAGAATCTACTGAACATGAGAAAGAAATGACAGAGTGGAAGGGTTACTGCTAACGTGACAGGAACACTTTCAGACACCTATTCATAGCTGAAAAATGTAAGAGTAGACCTGGTGAGGCAGCTGGAACAGGGACAGAGGAAGGACCATCAGCTACAGAGAACTTTCTGTAGTCCAAGCCAGACAGTTGCTTGCCTTCACTCACAGGCTTTTTTTCTCCAACCCTCTCCCCTTGCCCTCTTTACCTCAAAAAACCTTAGTCTTTTGGGATCTCCTTACTTCTTTACATTTATTCAGTACCTATAGCAAAAAGGGACCCAACCTGGATCGGATGATACCTACATGTTTAATAAAATGATGTTTTATTTGCTTTACACTGGGTTTACTTCTTTGTCTGAAATGTTTTTTACTGTGCTTGATTTTGAAGTGTACTTAACTGTACTTTCTTGCTTAAAGATTATATGGCAATGAAACCTGCAATGGTTCATTTTGGTCCTGGAAGAAAGCATTTAAGAGCCTAATGACACCAGGTGTTTATGTGAAATTTAAGTTCAGGGAAAGCTATAAACAGGCAAGGAATCTTCCAGCCCTAATGTGAAGAAACCTCCATCTTCCATTAGCAGAGATGTTAGTCCTGGGATGGAGATTTCTTTCAAGATGCTCCTCAACAGCGTTTATGAGGAAAAAAAAAAGCCTGAAAGCCAGAGGCAACACAATATACACTCTCCTGGATATTAAAATGCAGAACCTGAGGGTATGCACAAATACCCAAGCACGAGCTCCAACTTGAAAAAAAACTGAAGAGATACAAATCCAATAGAGACCTGAGAGCAATGTCAGTGACTCAAGGAGGAAAGCTTTTACACTGCACATAAACTGACTTGGTAAACAACAACTTCTGTAAATATTTGGAACTATTTTTTAGTTTTCATTTTATTGAAACAAACATCAGTCAGATAATATTCCCAGCTGTACAGCTAATGTCTGAATGGAATTTTGGTTCAGTGGGGACTTTGTATATACAAGCTTTTAAAGCCATATAAATGCAGAGATAGGGATTTGAGTGGCTGCCAACCTGGCCTTACTCAACTGTTCCTTGGGAGCAGTTTGCTAGACAAAGAGATCTTTCTTTTTCTCAAACTGGAATTTAGGACAATAGACCTTACTGATCAAGGTGTTTTAATTCTTTCTCCCTCTCCCCCCAAAAGCTAACATGTGTAACTTAGAGACGGAAAAAAATGGGTTTTCTGTTTGCTTTTTAAACATACACAAGTTTTTCAGTAGTACCAGGACTTCTAAGTGTGAGCAGCTCCCTTCCTCTTCTCTTGTGACTTTCCATTACTCTTCAGAGAAGATAGGAAGAAATGTTCAGAGGTCCCAGTGTGCAATTGCAAAGGGATGAAAGTGGAAACTATGCGATCGCTCCAATATTTAGCTCATTAACCTTAAAGACTCTGTTTATGATCTAGTGCATTAATCCAAAACAACTTCAATTGCAAATCTGAAAGATAAGCATATTTCTTTTTTATTTCTTCTCAACACAGTAGTAGATTTAATGTATTTGAAAAACTTCAATGTTTCCATAAGTAGAAACTGTACACAGAAACTTTCTGTATGTAAAAACCATACCATTCTCATCAACTAGGAATTAAACTTATAGAATTGTAATTATTACTATTCTCTAAATGCTCAAGATAATAATCCAAACAATAAACAGCAGAAATCACTTGAGATGCTGGACACGGTATAAATACACATCTATTTCCTAAAGACTAAAACAAGCTACACCACAGTAACTTCCCCAACACTGCCAGACTTGTGCATCACTGACAGTAAGGCATCCATATGAGAATGCTGATACTCAAAGCTGGGTTAAGTATGAATGTCCTTCATATACCTAAATTGAGGCACAAATTTGGCTTGTGAAGTACTACCTCCCCTGTTGAGAGCTCGAGTTGAGCACACTGGCACTGATTCTCATCAACACCTCTTTTACTTACATCACTGACACTTTCATTTGCTATTACAAAGCTTTTAATTTACATTTGATATCATTTATGCAACTGGGATAAAGAATGGAGTGAGACAGGACTTGGGAACAATGCACGTGTGTCCATTCAAGCTCTTCAGATCCTTCCACTACCAACAGACATGCCCAACTTGCTCACAGAAGGGTCTAATCTACCTCTGCAGTTCAGGGTTTTAACTGCTACCACGACAGTTAGCCACTGGAGATATACAGACCTTAAGAGTCAAGACCTCACACCCTGTCATTAATCATTACACTATACAGCCTTACGCCTATTAATGTTGTGCTACACTTTTTTCCCCCCCCAACAGTTTGCTTTTTTTAAGCCTGGGCAATTACAGGGTGTGGGAAGTGCTACACTAGAAGCAGTATTTTTATGGTTACAGCATCAAGGACTCCAGAGTTAGGCAATATCAACTGATGCTGTCTGTGTGAGCTTTACTTGGACCCTTGGTGCTGACACATTACAGTTCTGTCCTTTAGTTACTTTACCATCTACACCTTTGGATGGGATTTCAATGGCAGCAAGGCCTTTTTGATGCTGCTACTGTTTTCAGTCCTACAACAAAACCTCTAAAACCTTTTGGAGATATTCAATGACACCAGAGGAACAGACTCAGTGTTACTAAGGTAAGCAGCTGGCTAAAAGACAGAAGACCTGATGAAAGCAAAACTGCAACAGCCATTCATGCATTACTACAGACAGAAGAATTCACATGGAGGAGAGCCTCAGAAGTACCTCAGCCCATTAGAAAATCTTCCATCAGACCAACCAAAGCTTCCTAGCAAACACAAAATGCAAATCCACAGGAAGCCTCAACTTCATTTAATTCTAGGGCTACCTTATTTCTAAAAGACTGGTCCTGCTAGACCACTGAAGATATCTATTCCTCATACTTCTCCTCTTCCATTTGTTGCAAAAGCTGAAAGCATACAGGAAAAGAAACAAGCAAGAGACTTTGCAAAAAAGCAAGCATAGCAAATGCATCTGAATGTTGCCACTGGGAATTAGCAACCACTCTTGCCTCACACTCATACTCCCAGCAGGATGCTAGGCAACTTGCGTCAAACAAGTTTTTAGTTTTATATTTGTTCATTAATAATTTTACCAGTGTCTGGCTTGACAAGCTGGACTCTGATTTGCAGAAAGGCTGGGCACTCACAGCTGTTACAGAGGTCAAAATAGCTGGGGTTTGAGCAAGAGCAATGTTCAATACCCCCAAAAAAACCCTGGCATCCCAAAGGGGTCAATAGCTTTTACACTAGCTTCTCCAGCCTTGCATGCAGAAGGGGAATTGCTGCACACTTGCACATTACTAAGGTGACGTGCAAGTGAACTTACTGCCTGTCAAGCACCTGCATATTGTCATGACGAGTGCACTAAGAAAAACTGGTGAGGATGTTAATAATTCTGGATTCAGGACATGTTTTGAACAGTAGGTAACAAATAGCTCTGGGCCAGGCATGGAACAAAAGGTTAAAATAAATTACTGAATAGCTAGTCATTAGCTCAGCTCTGTCTCTTATCTGCATTGCATGAAGATAGAAGAGAGATAAACAATGGATGTATCTATAAAGATTTTAATTCCAATCTTCTTGAAGTTGTCCCCACTTACTTTGTTTTAGCTTATAGGGTAGAGTTTTGAAGTGCATGAGCCAAATGCATTTCAAATGAAAGTAAACTGAGAGATGTGCTCCAGGAATGCACCTAATGTGCCTCAACCAGTTTAGTAAATCTAAAGAGATTAAAAACCAATGCGGCAGTGAGACAGAGTATTCCAAAAGTTAGTGTCCTAATTTAAGTCTGAGATAGTTGGCTTTAGAATTTTGCTCTTTTAACAATTCCTTTTATGTAGAATATCTACATAAAGACAAGCTGTTTCTCAAAACTCTGAATAGGGTATGAAGTGGATGACGACTCAGCCACCAAAATGAATGGAAGTGTCAATATTCTGCCCATCCATTTCTGTATTTTAGTTCTGTGGAAGAGTAAATCTAAGCCAGGTAGACTCGATGCATTAAGAATATCTCTTAAGTAGAAATGCAACATTTGTCTCTTGACATTTTGGAGTCTGACTTTGTAGGGAAGAGACAATTACACCACTGCCACACTTTTTGACACTTTTGCTTCAGTGACAAGCATCGCTGTCTTCATACAAGGTCGATGTTCAGTAGTTTGAATACTGCTGCTTATGCAAGACTGAGCCTCTTTTATTTTAAATGGATTTGGTTTGTGGCAGGAGTTGTGACGATTGCACTAAACTTGGGCTATAATCCCACAGAGTGTTTGTTAACTTTCAGAATACATTTTTGGCTTGCAGAAGGAATGCTGTTCTTTCAGTTGGAAGGTAGGGCAACCCATATAGGTGATTTGAGCTGCATGCCTGTTTGGACCATGCAGAGGATGTAGTCAGATAAATGCTTTTTACAATAAAATACACTGTTTCAGAGTATTTTTATTTTGGAGGGGTTTTTTTTGAGGTTTTTTAGAACAACAAAATGTATTAGGAGGTCTGTTACCTCTCTGAGATTAACTGCACTTTAGAATCAATTAGGTCGATATGAGAGCCAAACTGAAAAAAAAAAAAGCAAATCTCTGAACTACACACATCTATAGAAAATGTTTAAGGTTGCTTGCAAAGATGTGTCCTTTCATAAAGACAGTTATGTAACCCAGGATTTCATTAGTAACTCTCCCTAAAGTACTTACTCCCTATCTTGCAATGAGAAAGACTCCAGGAATCATTAACCTTCTAAAACCCAACAACTAGATACCCCCTGTGACCCTCTGCCACAAGGCACAATGAAGGCCCCAATTCTGCAACTGGAGAGAAACACCATTTTCTACAGTTGCTTACTCTGCTGCATACCCTCTTTCTGTGCAGCCTGGCTCAGAAATGGCTACTCCCAAGTCACTTGACTGTTTTTGATTTTAGGAACCCTGGGAAATTAAGACAAACAAAAATAACAGCAAAATTAACAAGGGATCCCTAACTCCTAATTGGTTTCATACCAATTTCAGTAGTGAAGAGTCTTTGGACTTTGGTGTATTGGACCAAAGGCTGAACTTAATAATCTTAAGAGGTCTTTTCCAACCTTAATGAATCTGAGCTTTTGAGAGCTCACCAGAGGAAAATATAATAATACAGATTCTTTTAATCAGTGAACAGATGTGTTAAAAGCTGCAAAAGAAGTAGGGTATAAGCAATACAGACCTAGAAAGCAGACTTTTCAAGATGTTGAAAATATTTGCACATTGCAGGACTCAACTCAGATATGCACTTCCACAGAGTGTGAACAGTCCAGGTTGCATTTCACTACACAGAGACACCATACAAACCAAACCAATGAATGAGTGTACAGAGCATGTGTCTAACCTGCTCTCTGTAGACAGCAAATTTGTGATTAGTAGTCTCATAAACAGCACAAATGCATTTGCACCATTCTTTTAAACAGGCAAGATAAAGCACAGTGAAAGCAGAAGAGTCCAGTCCCATCTTCTGCCAGACATTAGGAATGATTTGTCTGCCTATAAATCTCAAAGTCCTAAGGGTAGCAAAGGATCCTTGCAACTACATTTCAGAAATATTTACCTTCATATGTCCTTATTTTTTGACACTGTAAATAAAGTGTTAAGTAAACCAAGAAGTTCTCTACACCATCCTGAGCACAGCATCATATTAGCTTTCAAGTTCTGAAGATAGCCTGCAAATTATTAACATGAAATACTGCCAAAAATGTAACAAGAAATTAAAAGTGGCACTGAAATGCAAAGTGAACTATGAGGAACAAGAACAAGATTCTTCATGGGAGAAATAGTAGATGATGGAGAATGCACATTATTAAAATGGTAAAATATCTAGTCTTATTTGACAGATAATCTTCAAGTGTTATTGCTCCCTTCCAAGCTGCTCAAATGAATAGTGCTGCTGCCAGCTTGTATAAAAGGAAAATTACCTAAGTTCTGACTGGCAATCCAGAAAGCCCATGCACTCAAGGCCCAATGACTGAAAACTAATACACTAAATTTAAAGAATAAGCATGCGTTGTGCATTAAGTACATTTTTCTCAAAGGTCTTCTATTAGTAATACTGAGAAATTCTCAAAATCACCACAGCAGTTAGGTCTAAAAGCATTTATTTGCTACCCTGAAAGCAGAATCGGAGAAAAATGAGATTTTCATCATGTCAGGCAGTTGTTTCAACTATGAAAACATATACTTGATGAATTAGCTTGCCTGCAACATAAAGGCACACAGTACAGTACCCAATAGGCAGTGAATTCTAAAGCTTTTTAAGGCTAATTGAGTATCCTTCCCAAAGATGCACACTCCATCCTCTTTTTCAACAGAAGATTTCTATTGAGCTTACATGTAAGATACAGAAAATGCTTGAAATAAACTGAAGCATGACATACATGTTCACTCAAACTCTGACTCCTGTCTTTGCCATAAGCTTCTTGAAGAGATTGCTGCCAGTGTAAACACACACCAGAGTAACAACTGTCACCACTAGATTAAAAGAATTTTTAAAAAACAACAAAAAGAAGGAAGATTAAAATATCTTTTTAATAACTGTCTACGTGTTATTTCTTTAAAAGTTCTGCATGGAAAATGTTGCATGTCCTACCTCTACCCTCCATTAGGAGCTGTTTAAACATGGAAATTAGTTTTGACATCTTATTCCCTTCCAGCACTTCCTAAAATCCAGATGTAATTGTCTTGACAGCCTGAGTGCTGCCGTCAAGCTCATCAGTTCCTGCTGACATGTACCAATCTTTTACCTGGCTTGACTGCCTTCATTACAGCCCGTGATGACTTCAGCACCGCTTCATAGATAGCCTTCTGGTCAGGAGTAAACTTTCCATTTGCAGGGAATGTGCAGGTGATGTCAGAGCCATAGCAGTAATACTCTCCTCCCATATCAAACAGGCTAAAAAGGAAACGGGGTGAAAAGAATGAACATTTAATTCCAAAGAAATAGTGTAACAGAAGATAGTTCTCTTGCTCTGCACTTAAGTCATCTGCATTTGCTAGTTTGGCATATAATCACCACCTGAATGCTCTTCCTAAGTAAAATAAGATGACAGTCCCTTGGAATCTCCTAGCAGAAGGGCATATGGCTTACACGGACACCCTTATGCACTGTAACCTGGTCCTGGATGGAAACACAGAGAATCCATGAAAGGAAGATAAAAAGTACATGAGGAATTGACTTCAAGATCTCCAGTTCCAGTTTCTAGGACAGACTTTTCTCAAACGCAAAAAACATACTCTTCTTTTCTTTCCTGAGAAATGGTGGCACCACAAAAAGAGTCTAACCACAAAACTCAACAGAGGAACGGTAATTGAATTATGGCCTTTAGTATCTCAGTGTCTAAATGCATCTGATGGTTTAAATAAAACATGCCAAATAAAGGTTGACTGCTTACAATATAAACCTTCCTTCAAGACAAATTTGCCTAACAGGGATTAAAGAAAAAAAGCATTATGAGAAGATCCAACCAGAAAAGAACATTTAGGACACTTCTAAATCAGAGGTAGAAAAAAATTAAAGTTTTTTCTTTTATGGGGACAAAATCCCCCAATTTACCCCTTCCCAAGTATATTTATTCTATAGATGAATCAATGATTCACCACTGATTGCTCAGCTGCCAGAAATCAATCTTCAAGCAGGTCTCCATATCCTTGTGAGAGCCAGATTAGACATTTGCAATACTATGCTTCTTGAGTCTACCTGATAAGGCATTGCACTGGTTTCAGCAGGCTCAAAAATCAGCAAATAACCATTTGGTAACAATACTTGAGCAAATAAACCTCCTAGTTCATCATATATTGATTACAAGAAGGCATGCTTTACATATAAGACTTTGGTCTTGACACACAGACCTCCTGATTGCTTAGCTAATGAACCAGACTTGAAATCTGCTGATTTCAGTCTTCTTCCAACCACCTCAAACAACTGTATGAGACTCTTATCATCATAAGAAATATAATATTCCTTCACTGTGTTTGAGGACTTTGGAGTTTTCGTCCTCCTGCTTCTGCTTCACAGCAGGGTCAGTCAGACAACAGAAGCACAGAAGGGAGGACACTCCAATACGGAACCCTCTCTGTCATCGAGTCCTAATTACAGGAGTAATCAGGAAAACTGTGAAGCATAGCTCCATCTCCAAACAGCATACATGACTAGGTAAGGATAAGCCACCTCAAAAAGTGCTACAACACTCTGCTGTAAATATTCACTTTTTCCAACATAACTGCCATTGAACTCAATGGACAATGAGGAAATGAAGGCAATCATGATAAATCTAAATATTATTTCAGCAGGTTTGGGACTCTTCTTGCTGCACTACACACATAAACATATACTTATGAAGATTTACTCAAAAAAATTTTAAAATCCATCCTACAATTTCCTCTATGAACAAATTTTGGCACTGACTGCCATCATCGCCAGCCTCCCCAAACTGGGCAAGGTTCACCCATAGACTTGCAAGACTGGAACTTCAGGAACAAACCTGATGGTTTATAGATGCAGAACTGCACAAGACTTAAAGCTACAGGAGAAAACTCTTTAGGAGAATGCTAGAGAGAGAACTGCAAAGTTACATATGTACACACAGAGCTAATACAAACACTATATATATTCATTTAAATATGAAATACAGTATGTTGAACCAGAAAATTGCTAATTGAAGAAAGATACAAAATAGACAGTAAATGTCAGACCCACATGGTAAAAATCCCACCAAAAAGATGAAAAAACTCCTTCTTCAGCAAGGGTGAAGTTGTTAATTGCTGATTTCTATGAATGCAGAGATGATGTGTCTGAGATTGTCAGGTTTCTGAGGCATCTTGAAGAGGAAGGTGGCCAGAGGAGGAGTGCTGCTGATCAGAGAGGCATGTGGTCGTATGTCAAATTTCTCACTGATTTAGCTTGAAGTTGATGAAGTCTTTTATTGCACACATCAATCTCTTTCAAAACCTTTTCAGAGAGAAGCTAATCTTGCAAAAGCAAGGAAAACCTACCTGGCTTTATTTCAGGGTGAAAAGTTCACCATGTATAAAGCAGATTTAACAGTCAGAAGACCTGAGCACTCTCTATGAATTCCATGTCATTGTTATAATGTGTTTTCTAGAATTAATAAGCAGCTATTTCACCAGTAAAAGACATACAGCAAAAATATTCCAAACTCCTTGGAAGCATGGGGTATAGCTGTCCCAAGGGAGGCTTGCTGCATATACATAATCTTTCCTATCAAACCTATTGCAAAACTCTGTAAACATTATTAACTAAAACTGAGCAATGCAAAATATGAAAATAATCAGATAACCTGTCAGTTGCTCTACTGACAGAATGACTTGCTTACATATCCTTAATACAATGTTAGTCAGCAGCACCAAAAAAAAGTAGCCTTCTGCATCTTAGAAACCACCTTTAAAAATGACTAAGAGCATTTCATTCCTTTCCCAGGGAAAACGTTTGACATCACAATGCAAAATCATTTTATACATAAAACAGTAGCAGGCTGAAAAGAAGCCAAAACACCTGTCACATCACATTGGCTAGATATGTCCATCCTCACAGGAGCTTCTCAGCCCCTCCCTGGCAGGTTCCCAGTGCTGCTGGCAGTAGCCCTTCCACAGGTTCTGCTCTCTGTGCAGAAACCCAGGACAGAAATTTGGAGAAAATATTTCAAGTCCTGTTGATTCTAAAGTGAATACAAGCTTGGAAGTCAGTACTGTTCACTCTAACGCTACCTGAGATGTGCAAAAGCTCTTTTCTCCTCCCATCCCTCTGAAACAGTACACATAAGTAAGACATAGCCATGTTACTTCCAAAGAATATCGGCAAAAACAAAATGCAAATTTACAGCTTCATGTCTGGCTTTCAAGGCCCAAAAATAATAAGTATTTTGATATTGATTTAGCTTTCTCAACCTCTGACTGTGAAGCATGACAAACACTTTGCCTAACACTTTAGATTTGAACACTGTGGACTATAAACAGCCATGGTTCTTTTCTTCATAAAGTCACTGTATACCATTTTTTTAAAAAATAAAGCATCATCTTCCTCTAATCATGTGTTTTACTTCCATAGGCTTGCTGACACTTTTATTGTCATATAATCTGAAACTGCCAGGCAATGCAACAATTATGGCCAATAGCACAATGGGAAGCAACACTTTCTTTAGGATATCTGAGCCATGTGTATGAATCGTAATGATCCTACCACTGCCCAACCCAAAGATAAGCTCTTGCAGGCATCTCTTGGGAAGCCTACAGCTACTCCCATGAGCTAACATGTAAAACTGTCACCTTCCTGCGCTACAGATCTGCTTGGTCTGTTCACACAGAACTAGATCTCCTCATGAAAGTTACAAAAAAAAATATTATTCTTCTACAGTTGTTAACACTGCAAAGCAATGACTGTGGTGAAACCCAGGTGGATTTCCTTCAGTGCAATGCACTACAGCATGGGGTTTTACTGAGTGTCACTCACCTGCAACCCACATCCTCCTCAGCTTCTGTTCTCAGCCCAAAATCTTCCCTTCCCCCAAATCAGTATGCAAGAATAGCAATTAGAAATTATCACTATATCTTACCATGCCCTTGTACCTCGGGTTAAAGGTAAACAGGTATGAATACTGATGCAGTTTACTCAGTGACGTTTACTGAGGTTTTAGGGGTTTGAGCCATTGTTAACCAATATACTGATGAGCAGCCACACAGATGGCCAGCCCAGTCCTAGGAAAGCAGGAGTAAAGCTACACCACAAACTTTTCTTACTGCAGTAAGAGCAACTTATTCTCAGCTGGAGATTTTATTCTATATGATCTTGCCATACTCTGCTCCGAGTTCACAGACAGCACTCTGTGCTTTACACTTATGCTGAATCAAATGCTGAAGTATTCATGCACTAATAAAATCAGACCATTTGCTTGGTGAAAGACTTCTAAGGTAATTTCAAGCTTAAGGGAACTAGGTATCAGCATCTCCATGAGACAGATCTTTGGAAACATGCCAAGTGATTTGGAAATAGGGCAGTTTAATAGCAGACCACAAAAATTAATTATAGTAAATGATATCACAAGTAAGAAAACAGAGAGTTAAGAGACACACACTTTTTCATCCACTTGCATCCTGACTAGCCAAGAGTTATCAATTCAAAAGGCAACACCAAGATGGCATCACAAATCCTACAATGCTCACGAAGGTCTTTTTTTTAAGAGGTGCCCTGCTGTGACCAGCTTCCATGTGACATGTACAGAGTGAGCTTGTACTGGCTCTGTCTTGAAGCCAGGCTTGGGTCACTTATTTAAGGCCAGCTTTTTGTTGTCAGCACCCCTGGAGTCAAGAGTAACCTTAGAAAAATGTTAGAGAAATTTTTTGTGCAGGCAATGGAGTTCTGGTTATTGTTTAAGCCTCCTGTTCTAAGGAAGATTCTGTAGCCCACACAGGTAATGCAACTAGACACACAAAATGGCTACATGACTATTCTTCATCTAGTTGAGATTTACATAACCATGTTGCCCCATATTTTTTGTGTTTGTCCTCAACCATGTCTTTTCATCTTGACTGCCTTCTCTGTGACTTTCTCATCCTTGCCCCTCTGATAGCACTGTCTCACTTAAGGCTTTCCCAGACTACTATAGATAATGGGAGGCTTGTCTTAACCTTCTCTTGCAGAAGATTACAAATCATGGTTTGGTAAGCTTTGCTGAGATAGGAAGAGGCTGGGAGAAAAATGTTAATTTGTCTACATTGAATTTTGAAGGTGAGAGGATTGCATGCTTGTACCTCTACAATGCTAACTACAGAGACTTCAATGGCTATAGCGAGAATACAGAAAAGTTTGAGGTGTTGGATTTAAAAAACAAACACAACACAAAAAACCCCACAACCAAAAACCCAACCAAACAAACAAAACACCAAACCAAACACCACAAAACCTTCTCCAGGTGTTTGTCCCCTGCACTGCCAGGGTTTCCTCTCACTGCAGCAGGCACAGAGAGACTGGCTTCCAGAAGCAGGGCAGAAGCATAAGCATAGAGGAGCAGCAGTGGTGGGTGGTGCCCCACTCAGCCCCACACCCTAGGGAAGGTATGCCTCTGCTCTGCTGCTCCATCCCCACCACACAGAACAAATGGTTTCCCTCAACCAACAACAAAGTATGTGGGAGTGTCCTCTCTTACAATGATTTAAGCCAAGCAAAAAAACTTCACATCCATTTATCTCACAGGACATGAAATATGTCTCACAGAACTCCCCAGATAAGTTGCATGTAAGAGCTGATTCAGTAAACATCCACATATTCTGGTAAGATTTTATGTGCTATTTTCATACACAGGTTAAGGAGGAGTCCCTTTTTTACAGTATGTGGGTCCCTTGCTTACAGTATTAATCTCTTGAAGAAATCCAAGACAACAGCCTGAAACTTCTGCACTAGATAAACCAATCTCCATGATAAGTATAACCCCTCTTCCATCCTCCTGCAGTTTGCATGAATGCTTTATTAAAAATGTTAAGTTTATGAGAGCAAAGAGCCAAAAAACTTCCAAGTGGCTTATTCACAGCTGAATCTGCCCCTGAGTGCCACCTCCCAGTGCTTCTACCACATAGAGGGCTGTCATACAAGAGCTGGAAACTACAATCTAGTATTGCTGGGTTAGGAGAAAGTGGCACCAGCAATGGAGGCTTTACAACACGCAGGTACCACAGATCAGGAAGAATCAAGAATCTCAGGTGGAGTTCTGACAAACGGGCTACCTGTTTGACTTGTCTTTTTGCTGAATGGGTGATTTTTTCTGGCCTTATTATCCTAATTATTATCCATTTTAATTGGCATATTTAATAAGCAACAGTACACTCTTTAGCAGAGACAATTCTTTGCTGAAAAGTAAACCTAACAGAGATGGCAGTAAACCCCAAGTTTTGGCCAGTTTCCATCTGCTGGGAGCCTCCCCACTGGAAAGGCATTCACGGCTCAGCTGACTTGCTCAAACAAGGAGCATGGATGCCAGAGCCGCAGGGAAGAGAAGGGAGCGTGCAAGGAGAAACCTGTATTGGCAGCTCAGTACTTTCCAATCAAACCAAGGACAGCAAACCTCATTATCCTCTTACTAGAATGTAAGATACCAGCACAGGGTGACGATAACACAGCTACATTTTCAAGTTACTAAAATTTTGCAGTTCACCAAACCAGTCCATTTCTAGATGTCTCTACTGGGAAGCAAAAGGTACCTACTAAAAGTGAAT
This sequence comes from Galbula dea, assembly GCA_013399015.1. Classification (NCBI taxonomy): domain Eukaryota; kingdom Metazoa; phylum Chordata; class Aves; order Piciformes; family Galbulidae; genus Galbula; species Galbula dea. The sequence continues at coordinate 46,936 of VWZX01001247.1, read as the reverse complement.
TGTGTAGGTTTGATGCTTCTAATGTGGGAGTGCTAGCACTCAGGTGCTTACATTTGGACTTATGAGTCTTAGCTTTCAGCAGCTGTTTTTGGACACGTGGACCTGTGTTCCCCAGCCTGGACAAACCACCCCAAGAGATCAAAGGACTAAGTGAGGTGTCGGACCTCACATACTGATTTTTACAGTAAACACTGTCAAGTTTTCTTATGCATGTATGTATGTGGTCACACCCACACATGTCCATGGAACTAAAAGGTTAACACTTCCTTTTTATTCTTCCCTATGATGAAAACTGGGTGAGTGCACAATGGCACAGATTCATTTAGTTAGTTGTCCTTGGGTTTGTTCAGGAAACCTCCAAATTATCAGTTCTCAAATGGAATCCACCAGACAGGGATTTCAAAGTACTCTACAGAAGATAACTGGATGCAAAAAAACAACCCCCAAAACCCCAAACAGACAAGAAAGTTGCTAGCCTTTCCATGGGGAGGTCCAAATGTTCAATCCAAGTGCACAGTAATGACAGCAGCAACTAGCATTTCAGAAAAGGAGGCTCCCTGTGCCCCAGCCAAGTTTGCCATTTTAGAAGTACAAATATTTCTTTTTTTTTTTTTAAATTTGGAAGAAATCCCTAGTCTTCATGGCAGCACCTCAAGTATAGTATTGTAACGTACAACTGAAAAAGGAAATATTCTTACCATAAAGATCTAAATTGGCTCAGCCCAGACATGGAGAAGTATTACACTAGAAGGACTTGTCCTGAGGCCTCAGCTCTGCAAGACCATGCCCCCACCATGGGCTAACAAGTGGTTGTCTGAGCATATGCAAGAGAAGACCCAGCACTGACTTGAACACAGGAACTGGCAATTACGTTTGCTTCAGGAGGATATGCAAAGGGTGTGTTGGAGACTAACTGTACCTTCCTTTTGAGCCATACAGTGGTTTAAAAGCCAGGCAGACTCCCTCTAAACTGTATTTTGACCTACAGAATTGAGTTCCCCACATCAAGAGCAAGGGGAAAAAATGTTGCTACTGAAATCCATCCAAGATAAGCAACATTCCTCAAGAATACTTCTATCATACTTCATGTGTATCTGCATTAACAACACCACCATTAAAAAGTGGATTACACTAAGCAGCATTTATAAATGATCCATATTAAATCACAGCTATTTAAAAAATACTAGGTTTTACCCTGTTTGCTTTTTTTTAGAGAGATTAACACCCTAGTCAAATCAGTCTAACATCAGCCAAAGCAACTTCACACTCTCAATTTTTTTCAGACTACACTGGGAGAGCTAAGCTAAAACTGTGACAGATACAACTCATTTACAGGTGACAATTAAAAAGGTATTCCACATATGCTATATGGCATAAAATTAAGAGGTAGACCATACCACAGTGCTTAAAGGAACACTAGAATTTGTTACAGCAAACATGTTATTAATACTTAGTGACCTCTGCTTTGGTTAAAAGCTTACACATTTCTGACAGTAGACAACCTTATAGTCTGAATTAACCACTACTAACAGAACACATATTCAATTAGACCAAATTATTGTTAACTCTAGCAAATATATTTTTCTATTTTTAATAAAACTCAATTTTTCTAGATTAGCATAAAATTAATATAGTATATAAGTACAATAAAAAGAAAAATACTTACACTTGATGAAAATAGTAAGTATTAATCAAACCAAAGGAATCAAGCCAAAGGAATTATTTCAGAAATGGATAGCCAGTTGATTTTGCAATCAACCAGTAAGTAGCAGCAATGTACTTCATTTTATTATTAGAAACAAAACCATGACTAACAACAAGTTATTTCAAAACTGCAGACTGAAAGGTTAAAGCTAACCATAATTTTTGCATATTATTACAGCATTGAACTTCAAAATGCATAAAAAATGCATGAAGCCAAATGAAAATACTATTTTTACCCACATAAAATAGTTGAGCATTTACATCTGACACATTAATATCCTAGGATCTTAAAAGTAGCGCTTTCAAGAAGTAATAAATACAGTATTTTGTTCCATGGGATAAATTGTTTTAATAGCAGACAATAAAGTACTTGTGTTGGAAAAAGGAGGACTTCTATTATCTGATGCAAAAAGATTGGTCGGTTCCTGCTTTTTAATGCAACATTGCCCCCATCTGGACAAACGGATTTTGGTCTATAAGATGACAGGAATATCTTAAAACGTGATGAAACAGTGTACATTCCAAAAAAGAGTTTGGAAAGAGTTAGAACAAACTTCTATCATCTTCTTTAGTATACTTTTTTTCAAGCTCACTTAAGTCTTTTAGTTGACTTATTGAAAGTATTCTCAATATTTCCCTGAAATGACAGCCACTCAGTACTCATAAAAAGTCTTTTTATATTATACACTTAGTCATGCCTGCCAAAAAGAGAGTAATGCATTTTCTACAAATAACTGTATAATATTATGATAAATATGCTGATATAATTTCTATGCAATATGTACACTGCATAGGCATATTCTGTATAAATATAAAAGGTAAATGCACATAGCTTATACAGAAAATGACAGATCTTTGATTGTAGAAAGCCAAATATTATGCTTTTAGATCAAAGAAGTAGAATTAGCAAAGTAACTTCTCTTTTGCCTAACAGAAGGCTTAGCCTTCCTGAGTAACCATGAACAACCGAAACTGAGCAGCTCTCGCAAAAAGCAATTTCTTTTGCAATATTCTTCACACACCTTGGAGTGACCAACTCCTGGAAGCCTGAAAACTGCCCTTCATCTTTTTTAAGTAATTACAAAGTAAAAAGCCCCAAACATCTCTGTTTCATTCAGAACAATCTTGTGCAAATACTGGTACTTGCAGTCAAGAAAAACTCCCTGTGATGAACAAGGCTTCTGAAACAACAAGAGGAGCAGCACTAGAAGTTAAATAGGATCTCTTGATAGCACCAGAAGTCATAATAATGAAAAATGTATTAAAAGGTACATTTGAGTGCCAAATAGAAAGAAACAAAGCCAAGTTTAACACAACTTGAGTAGAATGCATATTATACAAACAAAGGCAGTGCTCCTGGAAGGCTGCTGTGCCTTTGCTCTGGCAAATACAAAACATGACCAATATGAAAACATGGGACAATTGTCTCCTTCCAGAAAGCATTTATTTCAGTGCCCCCTGGTGTCAATACTATTCTGACGCCTTAAACAGGATATTAACTAAAGACACAGAAGCAAAAATATTCCTCAGTTAAACTATTCAGAGTTAAATACCCCTATCCTCAACTCTATTACTTAACCAAGCAAATAACAATACCTGTTAATATAGCTAAGACATAGTTAAACATTTAACATAGATGCATTATGCTATGCCTGCGCTTTTATGACAGGGTGTGTTTGATTTTGTGACATTAACAAAACTTCCCTAGTGCTTAGCATCTGAATGCAATAAACCTATCTGCAAGTAAAACTTGTTTTATTGCCATCAACAGTAAGTTGTGGAAACAGCAGTGAGCTTTTGCAGCAGGAAATGTCCTGCTTTACCATGGGTACTGTACTCTTTCCAACAGTTTCACTGAAATCAGTAAACTTAAATCTTGTCAAGAGAAACAGTCAAATAAAATGAAAGACATCATCTGGCAATCCAAACAGCTTCCATTTAAACTTCTAGTTTCATTTTATAAACAACAGATAGTCCAATTGTGAATACAACCTCTCTCTGAGGTCTGCTGCACCTCACAAGCAGTTGATGCTGCACTCCTCTTTTTTATGCTTTCACTCAAGCCCTCTTAACAAATTACACCCTGGCCCTTGCTCCAGGGAGGAGTACTATCCCCCACTAACTACCCATGCTGCACTGAGCCCTGGCCCAGCAGGTGGACATACCAAAGCACCCATCTTCCTACGGATGTGCATAGCAGACACTGCACAGCCTTGGGGCCCTGCTAGCAGGGCACTCGGAGTGGGGACTTGCCCATGCATATGGAAAGGAGACCATGCCACGCATCCAGCAAACCTAACACTAGAGGCAATGTAGTCCCACTGCTGAATGAGGTGGGTGCCTTGGTGACAGATGATACAAAGAAGGTGGAGTTATTGAATGCCTTCTTTGTCTCTGTCTATACTGTTAGACTGTCCTCAGGAACCTCAGACCCCTGAGCCCCCAGCTGATGCTAGCATAACAAAGGGGTTTTCCTTAGTTGAGGAGGACTGGGTTAGGGAGCAGATAAGCCATCTGGACATCCATAAATCCATGGGACCTGATGAGATGCACCTGTGGGTGTTGAGGGAGCTGGCAGAAGTCATTGCCATCATCTTTAGTAAGTCCTGGGGTGACCTCTTCTATGCTTTTAAATACGTGAAGGGTGGGTGTCAGGAGGGTGGGTGTCAGGAGGGTGGGTGTCAGGAGGGTGGGTGTCAGGAGGGTGGGTGTCAGGCTCTTCTCAGTGAAGCCCAGTGACAAGACAAGGGGCAACGGTTGTAAGCTGAAGCATAGGAGGTTCCGTGTGAATACACAAAATTTTTTTCCCAGTTCAGGTGTGTTATGGTTTGGGTTAGAACCAAAGCACTGGCACAGAGTGCCCAGAGAGGTTGTGGAGTCTCCTTCTCTAGAGATATTCGAAACCCGTCTGGACTTGCTTCTGTGTGATCTGGTCTAGGGAATCCTGCAGCCCCTTCCAGCTCCTAAAATTCTGTGATTCTATGAAACCTTCAGTAATACTGTGACTTAGGAGTGTTAAAAATGCTGAGTGCTCAGCAGAATAGGCAATTATTTTTAGTATTTTGCAAAGCCAGAATAGACCAACTAATCCCCCAAAATGTCATCAAGTGTTTCAAGGTCAGTGAACCTGACCATAAAAGTTGTTTATTAAGTGCTGAATTTTCATTGAGACATATTTGTCAGATACCATAAAAAGACCAAGACCTGTAGCTCATGACACCCGCAGAAAACCATCTCAGGTAATAGCTGTATCTATTTCAGTGACATCTGGGGTCAGGCTTATTTTCTCACATTTCTGTTATTTAAGCATAAGCCTCATCAAGAAGAATCAATCTTTATTTTAAGATCAAAGAAGCACTTTCTATTTGTCAAGTGTTGCAGGAGCCATGCTGATCAATTGCAATAAAACAATCAACTCCTGATGTGCCTCTGCTGCGCGGCAATGCCAAGAATGCACAACAGCAGGCTGCACAAACCACTGGGCAGCTGAATGCAATAAATTGTCATCTTCCCAAATACCTCCTCAAAATCAAAATGTAAAGTACACACTTTAGGTTCAGCACCTCTGATGGTTCCTACAACAAACCTCTGAACCACACTGCTAAGAAGAGACTTTTGCCTTGCCCCATGCTGCTTCTGCTGCACCCTATCTATTTTGATAGCCGGTTTTCTCTTTCCCTGACAGCCATGGTGTGATTTCAGGCTGCTGCACCAATAGGGCAGGGGCAGAAGAGAGAAAGGACGACCTGGGGGATTTGTTTCCTTCATTTTTAAGAAAAAAGATACCTTCATTGTTCAGAAGGTAGATGCTGATTTGTTGACACCAATGCTATTTGCAGAAACACACTGGCTTTGACTGAACTTTTCACGAATGCTATTTACCAGGGTCAGGTCATAACTTTCAGACAAATTTGAGGAGAGATGAAACCAGAGGCTTCTGTCTCCCATGAGGGTTCTCTAACCACTGAACTAATGTCTCTCCTCAGTGCAAACAAAGTAAAATAACTGCAAAAGGGGAGATCATGAGATCATGATCACTTGCTCAGGAGAGTGACAATGCAAGGGATGCCATTCAACAAACAGGAGCCCAGCTGACCATTCGCTTTTTATTTTTGCATATTGGGGCGTCAAATCTCTGCTCCCTGAATGTGTTTGTGGTTTGTTTGGGGAGTTTGTTGTGTTTGGGGTTTTCTTTCCTTCTTGAGTAGCAGCTTTTAATTTTATTGTATTTCCTATCAAACTTTGAAAGACCTTTGGTTATCCACACTGGATTGTGGAGGCTGGCTCAAAAATCCCTGGAAAACTTGGTTTGGTTGCTTTATGACTCTGGTTTTGATGAAGGCCTCTTACATACAGGCCATGCAGTTGCAAACTACAACAAGTACTTCTGCTTGTGACTCCACTTTCCATATTACAAAACAGTTACTGCCTGCCTGCAGGAAACAGCATGCATCTTGGCACATGAGTCATGCAATACCTTGAGATAATGCAGTAAACCTATCCAAGCTGTCAGAGGCTTAAATGACAGAAGAAAATCCGTACTGGTACATCAGCCTGGCCATAATTCATCACTGCAGGCCATGATCTGCAACATCCTGAGCAGATGATTTTTTTTTAAAGGTAATACAGCTGAAATGGTAGAGTGCCTAGAACTGCAATCCACCAGAGTGGTTAGCCTACCCATTTATCTGCCTGACCTTTCTGACCATGGAAGCAATAGATGCTTGCTTAGGAGAAGTGCGGGGTTTAGACCATATTGATCATACTAGTTACATCTTCACCACATAGATGTTATAGTACATGAATTACTTACATAAAACACTCACTTGGTGTTACGTCAATATTTACTTTTAATCAGTATCAGTTAAGTGCACATATCTAAACTTCCCTAAAAATACTGATTTCTATGTCAATCATAATCCTTTGTGTTAGTTAGCTATTTTAATATTTAATAGACAGGAAATTACAGCTCTACTTAGCAATACAGTCCATGTTAACATGAAGTGTCTTTACAGTCCTTGTCTTGCACTTAGACCTTTTGGCACAGAAACTGTAGTTGTAAAAAAACGGATTACAATGCAGTGGAGATTTAATTCCATGCCAGTTTCTTACAGAAGCAACAAATCCATTTGATGTAGATTAAGTTTCAAAAACAAACATCATAAAACAAAGCTGTGCTAAACCTTCTACAGTTTTTAAAGGAGTCAGAATAAGTCTTAAGAAGAAAAATTAAAAATGCAATACCACAAGTATTTTTGCCTATGATCTCCCCTTGATACCACCAAATCTTTGTTAACTCATATTCTTAAAAAAGAGCATGCACTTGAGTGTTTGGAAAAAGCAAAGAATTAGTCTTCCAAATGTTGTTTTGTTGTTGTTTGTTAAAAAAACCCCAACACATTTAGGTGCTTTGTTGACTTATTTGCTAACTTTTACTGCACTGCACTGCTTTGTACATAAAAACCCTGAGCAGCAGATTTTTGCAAAACTATTGACTGTTAGTCATATTCACTAAATAATGTTAAGGCATTAAATTCTACTGAATAATTTAATAAAAATCAGACCAAGTACCCAATATTCCAATTCTATTACATACAAGTATAGGAATCATCAGATTAGATTTATACTGAAATACTGGCAGAAGCAAAAATAACCCTTAAAACACTTCTACCTCTTTTTCACCAAAAGTAAAGCTATTTTTTCCCTATGTTCAGGGCTTCCTAAGATTATCCAACAGAGGGCTCCCAGTAGCTATTAAAAAGTTTAATTGAGAGCCAAATAAATGAGCTCTAACATACGCATACAAATCAGCATACTGTTGTTAAAATAGCCTGTTCTGTATGCACATACACATAGACCTATAGCCAACTCAGAGATTTGTAAAAGCATCCAGAAAGCCCACCCAGGCAGTGCCTTGTCATGACTTCTCTGCTGCTCAAGTACGCTAGCTCAGGGGTTTTTCAGCAACACTATTTTTAACTGTGGGAAACCAAGTAGTTTTTAAAATTGTCTTTACATAAAATGAAATAACATTTTCTCATCATTTCTTTACTCTCACTTGAGAAAAATACTAAGAAAATATGGAGCAAAGTTTGACTCCTATGTGAGTCTCAGCCAGCACAAGGGCCAAGGGCAGAGACTGAAGCCTTGGTAGGTGGCTTGTGCATATGGAGCATATATTTGCTAAAGTCAATCTACACCTGACAAACTTCATCTCATCAAGAGAAAGATGCAACTGGACCATTGCAGCAAGAGGATATTTCAAACTACGTTAAACCCTCTTCTCTTTTTTGAGATGGTTACCAAGTGTAACAATCTTAAGTAATCAATGTACTAGATTATGCTTTTCTGATATTCAGGTATCTGAAGCTAAGAAACTCCAAACATTTCTTTAAAGTTTTGCCAATACAGCAGGAAATCTGAGTTTGCAAAGAGTCCTGCTATGTGCTCTTGGGGTTTAGGAAGGACTTCAGCCATCCACTAAACTGCCCTCAAGAAACTAGGTTAAAGGATCCTATATATACACCTATCAATCTTAAGTCTCCCAGAAATACTATTCCCTTCGCCCTTTAAAGGCCTTAATTTTAAAGACAGGACATCACAATGCATTGTGGCATATTTTCTCTCAGTAACATATGCTGAGATTTCCTGTAGGCTATACACTTTTTTTGAAAACTGAAACAAGTGCCATAGCCAATGCAGTTTCATGTTGGTGTGTCCTGCCTGATCAAAAAAACCTCACAGCACATTACCTACCCAAACATAATGTGAGCATAAGTCAAAGCTGTTAACCTGCAATAAATTTACTATTTGATGTGTTCAGTGAGCCATTCATCACCGATGAAGATAATACATAAACTGTTGTACAAAAAGCTTTTAAAAAGGTTTTTATAATATTAAAATTACCTATCTGTATTTCAGTAAGTTCATTCTAGAGAAAGAATTATGGTATTTGCAACTGTATTATGGGCAATGTTAAAGTCTAAGCAAGATTTTTTTTTTAAGACATATTTAGCACAATACAGAACTAGAAGCACCCTGCCCGAACCTGAACAGATGAGTCTTATCTCCTCATATATTCCAAAGTCCATTTTCAGATTAGGGTATCTGAGAGCACATAAGCATTTGGAAGATCCAATCCATACTGCAATTTGATGCAATTCTTCAAAAAGCAGCCAACACTTTTTTGACCCTCCACCCCATCATCAGAGCTGAGGTTTGGATCTGAGGGTCAAGAACAGAGTCAGATGCCAGTATTTGCAACTGCCTTCGTATTTAGAATACAGCCACTTCTTAAAGTCTAAGTGCCTTTGGCCTAGAAGTGTTTGAAAACAATCTCTCTTTCCCTGTAGGAAATAGATAGGTATACAGGACCTTGGGAAGAAAACTTACTAGTCTACGATACAACTGTTTTACAGTTTTTTACATGTTTTACATGCTGTTTTAAAGATTTGGACTTTCATGTTATGCAGCCATCATTTTATTAAGTCTGAGAGTACATACAATGCATGTATGGAAACAGCACTAGGGTAGTAAAAATACTAATTGAAATTTAATCCTTTACTTACCACAAGTCTCCATCTTCAATGGTCTTATCATTTGGGGCTCCAGCGTGGCCGTAGTGTAAAACAGACGAGTTCTCCCCACTGACATGTGAAAAGCAAATTCAGTGTGATTAATGGAAGAAGAAACACTAGCATGCACAACATTAACATTCAGACATATGACATATTTGAAATGCTCTAGAAGCCGCTGGGACTGGAAAAATTCAGCTGTCCAAGCAAACAGTTCCAGTCATCTCTTGCACATGTGATCTCTGCTGGAGCACTCACGTACACTTCTCAGAAAGCATTCAGAGCATACAATGTCGGCAGCAACAACAGGCATAAGAACTGTCACCCTATTCTTCTCTCTTATTAAAAATCACATTACAAAGATTCTTATCCCTGGAAACCTTTCAGATTAAATTGATGATTCACAGGAATAAAATATCTCCAGAGAAGGATGGACCCTTGTTCTGCACTTCTGAAGCTCCACAATCCATTCGGTGACCTATATTTATCCTTGGCATCCTCTCTTGTCTACTGATATTCCCCCAGGTCTATCAAACATCCATTAAAAGACTGGTAAAGATCTTGAGCTTAACCTATTTTTCTTTCATTCTTCTCCCTTGATAGATGTTCTCTCTCTTTCTCTCTTCAAAAAGGTAGAAAAATTGTATCTAAAAATACATCTGTTGGGACAGGGTTACTGCAGCATCCCTCTGACCTCTCTAGCTGACTTGCCAGTTTGTATCTCACCTTTCAGCAAAACTGCATTGGTCATCCTGCTCAAATCTCATTCTTTCAAGTTGTGATGGTGGAACACCTTCATATCTTCAGTGAAAGGAATCTGAGGCTCAACTTCAATGAATCTTTTGTTGCATCTGGGGTAAATGTGCCATCTGATATACTACTCATATTAGACTTCTGATATGTGCAACTACAAAACCAGTAAAACAGGCACGATATCCAAAAAGAGATGACCCTCAGGATACACTAAGTACTTGTGATCGATTAAATATTTAATAAATCGTTGGTCATTCAGATATAACAACTCAGTTATAATAACATAAGCAATGATTATGGAGGAGTAGTAAATGCTGCCTAAAGTTTCTGAAGGCTCTCAATCTAAAGTGCTGGATCATGTTAATATTTTGAAAGGAGTAAATTCTTATTGCTAAATATTTTTTAGCATATAAAAGGATGTTTCAATTACAGGAATGATTTTCTGATACAAAGTGTATTTCTTAGAATTATACACACTCCAAAGGGAAATTAATTAAAGTTGCTAAATCAAGAATTGAAAAGCCCCACAGAATAAAGGCTGCAACAAATTTGTTTTGTAATGCTGGTCCAATGGCTTAAGCACAGTTTTACAACCGGCTACTAGCTGGCTGCTTTTCATTTCCTGGGAGCACCTACTGTTGTGGAGATAACTAAAGGTAGCCCCATAAAGCTTGCACACAAGAAGGGAATAGATGTGAGCTTCCTTCTGAGATGTCTGTCCCCTGGGCACTGGTGGAATAACTCATTCTGGCTACAATTTCAGTTTTCCACACCAGGACACTTTGAAACTTAGTTTACTCTGTCTGAAAAGAAGAGCTATAATAGGACAATGGACTGCAATCAAAAGAAAAGGGTCTTGTGTACCACATGATGTGTACAGCAGGAACTGTGTTTCCAGCCTCAGCTGTCTCCTTCCATGCACAGGTGACAGCAGCAGAGACAGCTCCTATACCAGTTCTGGACTATCAGCCTGCTGAGAGAAAGCAGTGACCATCCTCTGCCTGAAGAACTGTTTCCCTGGTGGAAGGCTATGATTTTGGGGGTGCAGCACTTGGAAGCAACTGGACTGACCTTGGTGCTATGTACGACACTGTTTGTGAACTCATGCTCGGTGTTTAAGGAAAAACACAAGAACTAAAAAACCCCAAAACTTGGCATGCACACACACACGTTCCACAGCAGTTTGTCAGGATTTTCACTGCACACACTCCTTGTGTCCCTCTAAAAATGGGGATAAGGCAGAAGCAGCAAATAGCACATGCATATATTTACGATCAACTTCTAAAAATTATCATGAAGCTGAAGGGCACGACTCCATCCTAATGTATTTGCTGATAGCTTGTTTAGTTATCATCATATGCTGGCACCCTCTGTGTCATATACCACATGAGCTGCAAAAAGAAGTCCTACACTCAAATATATGCACTGCATAAATGCTTTCAACAATAGATGTTGCAAACACAAAGATGAGAGATTTCTTTTGCACATTTTAATGTAAAGGTGTCAGTTTGCAAAATATTTCTGTAAGGTTCAGCACCAACTGTTACAGAAGATGCCTGAAAGATCTGTTTTCCAGCACTGTCAGTGAAGCGTTAAGCAGCAGACAATCTTTCTTGGCATTTGAGACTTTATCTGTCATGTACATCTTGGCTCTGCCGAGTAAATGGAATTGTACCACAGAAAGCACAGTTGGTGCTGAAGGCCAGCTATGTACATCACAGTCATGTCACCTTTTTTGTCTGTTTGAAGTGATTGGGGTGAGGAGGTCTGCTCATTTGGGGCTGGACCTGGGCAGGACCCTCAGGCTGAACACCCAGACTTGCTCCTGAAAGCTCTCCTAGATGTTTTTCACCCAAAAGAAATGCAGCACGTGCACTCCAGGACTGATTCCTGGCTCTGAGCAAAGACCCACAGCTGGGCCCAACCCGGAGATCTTGCTTCAGAAATGTTCTGTTGGCCCACACTGAAACACTGTTACAGACACACCTCAAGCCTATTCCCACTAAGAGGTGCAAGCCCAATCTTCCTCACAAGATACTCTCTCTTTGTGGAGAAGTCATGTGTATCCACTACATACAGCTAGCCTTTGCTACAGCTAGCCAGAAATTGTTCATAATGATTCAGTTAGTCTTTCAAGGTGGCTTCAAAACAATTTAAATGAAACCCCCAACCTCTGGCAAAGCGAATGAGCCTTCCTGTAGGAGCTTTTTCTTTTCTTCCCAAAGAGCAACAGTTGAAAGGTCTGGCATTAGAGTGCCAAAAGTCAGGGTTTAAAATGAAGTGCCATGGGGAGCTGTGGACCACTGGCAGCTCCACTGCCTTCCTGAAGGTCAGCACCTCTGAAAACCAACACATGTGGGGATGCTAATGGTAGGATACAATGCCAGCTCCCAACTACAGTAGTGAGTCACTATATTGCTAGTATTTCGCATTTCTAGGACATCCTTTCTCCACATAGTAAATCCTTCAACGGTCCAGAGGCAGCTTAAACACCACTCATATGCCCCGCTAAGCCTCTCCATTGTGGTAGGATGAAACACCCAGGAAGCTCCTGTCATAACCCACTTCTGAAGTACTGTTGGGGGTTTCCTCTTTCTGGGTTCCCTGAGTCATGTAACACAAGTCCTGGGTTCTTCAATCCTGCAGAGTTTAGTCTGTCTTCAAGGGGTCACAAAGACCCACTACACAAGCATACAGTAGACGTTTCTGTTGGTTTAGTGAAACCATTCATATTCTCTAGCACCCAAAACAGATCCTGCAGCACATGTTCTGATTTACTGTAAGTGAATGTCAGCTCTGTACAGCTGTGAAAAACCACACACAGAGACAATTTGATTTGATCACCACAGCCTGTGACAATACCATCGAGATGAAGTCTCACTTCAATGGGATGTTAATTCTCAAGTTATATGATGGCACTTAAAACAGGAAACTTTTCAGACAATTTGGATGCACGATTTGCCATGAAACCACTCATGTTCCTGCTGCAATTTTGCATATAAATTAGAAAACTGCATTTACAAATAAGCAATTGAATAAACAGCAGAAAGAAGCAAAGATGTTAATTGTCCTTATTACCTTCAAAGCAACATAATGTCATTAACATAAACTTTATTTTATAAGCATATGTGACTTCGGTGTCAAGCAAATGTTTCTAAGTAGCACCAGAGGCATGTATATACCAAGATATACACCTCATCTAACTGTCATATCTCTGATTAGATTAATTCCACTGACTAAATAAGATTAATCTCTCCCCAAAGCACACAGCTGTCCTTCAACATGTATTCTACACTATTTCTCTTGAAATTCTGCAAATTAATAATATGCATTTCTACAACCGCAGGGAGAACTTTTCTAGCTCTTGCCCAAACACAATACTCTTGACATTGGCTGTTCAGCAAGAAAAAGAGTAAAAAATTTCTAAATTCCAAAAATACTGGCTTAATTACATCCTAACCTCTGAGGCCAAGAATTTTGAGAATATGAAATACAAGGTGTATTTCAATGATAGTATTTTTGAACAACAGAGAGTAGCTCTAAAGCCCTTCTCCATAATGCTAGTTAATAAAAAAAGCCAATTGCAGCACAGATGTTAGCAAAAAGATGATCTTGGCAGGATCAGTATCATTGGGGAATCTCCTGAGTGCAGCAGACTCTGTAACTGAGTTATTTCTTTAAGACACAGCAGTAGCCACCTTTCTTTGGCTTTTCCAGACGAAGTAGTTCAAAACTCACTCTGGTAGCCCTTGCAAACACATCATGGGCCTAAAAGGAACAATTTTACAAACATCCAGTGGGAAACTGACTATAAAGACTGCAACAATTCAGTACAAACCACTGACTTACCTGCCACAGATGCAAGTGTAGGAAGTGTGGCGCATGCCACCTCGAGTGTAGCAGTAGTGCTGGAACAGGCTGCAAAAGAAGAAAGGTGGTAATTAATAATATATTCAAAACCACCACAAGACAGGGAGAAAAGCAAGCCTTGCTGAGTACAGCTGTGTTGGTGCAAATCCCCAGCTCCCTGATGAGTTTTCTTCCCATTTCTGCTCAGCTGAGCACCCAAATTCACCCACATCCACAGCTCTGCAGTCCTGCAGAGTGGCACGCGATTTCTACAAAGTCCATTAAGCAACTGCACTAGGGAAGAGGAGCTTGGGTGCAGCTCAAGAATTTCAGATGGCAAATTGCTTTAACAACTCAACATAGAAAGGCAAATTAGATCATCTGACCATAGAATTAATGGGACAGTAACAGTTAAATACTGAATCTGACCAAACTAAAAGTGCCCTTGAGAAAACCACTCCTCGTTGCATTTCAGTTACACAATTGCATCTACAATCCTTATTTTCAACCCTGCTGCCTTCAGTCTATGGTGTGTAAAAGCAGAAAAAGTCAAGTCCAAACACCTCACAGGGAAGGAGCTCACCAGACCCAACAAAACCCTTCTTCAAAATAATTTCAGTAAAAGCCCTCTCATTTTGACCACCTCACAGCTAAAAGCTGACCTAAACACCCCTACGTATGTGTGTGAAGCTTGCATTTTATCTATGTTGAGCAGCCTCCTCTCTAGACAAGCCAGCAGAGCTCTTCTACAACATCAGGCCAGGCATTTTTTGCTAGCAGCACTGTCCATGCTAGAATGGACAGTCTCATGTTTTCTTGTCTGTAGCAAGACTAACACAGAGTAAACATAAGACTCTTCAATTTCAGACTGTGGTACTCTAAATACCTCTATGATTTTCCTCTGCCTAAACATGGGGAAAAAATTGGCACACACTCCATCCCAACAGCAAGATGATAATGCGATAACCTCAACAACCCATAAAGAACACAACAACACAACACTGTCTGCATTTGTGCATGTGAGGGACAAGGAAGGGAAGCAAGAGCAGCCACATGCTCTCCAGCAATGCTTGTCTTGCACTGCTGACCTGCTGGAGGAGCTGTTTGGCCTTAAAAGCACTAAAACATTTTCATCTTCACTGTCAAAGTCCCCTTCACATGAGGGCAGATGTGCCCAAAGTACAATTAATACAGGATTAGGTGCTTTAAGAGCTAAGCACATATCATGGATCCTTTTATTCTGTTTGAAATACACTCTAATTACAAACCAATTCTCTTTAATACTGAATGAATTTCAAAAACTCATTTGTCATAATACTGAAATAATTTCATTAACACAGAGTGATAATAGTGCTATTCAAGGAATAGAGATGCTGTGATTTTGTCCTTCAGCAGCAGCAATTCACAGAACACAATCCAAATTCTTTGAAGGATATTAAAGACATTACATGCTTGTAAATCCAAACCAGATTTTTAAATTACACAAAATTACAGTATTTAGAGAGAAACAAACCAAAACATACAAATTAATCACACAAGGAAAAAGAAACCCCTGCATTTAGGGACACTCCATTCTCAAGATCTCTTTTCTGCTCAAAATGCTGTGGTTTTACAAGCTAGAAGTACTAATTTTACATTGCCCTAGAAAACAGTAATGGCAAAAAATAGGTCAAATGACATAGACACTAAGGAAAAAAATCTGACATGGTGAGAGCACAGTAGAGATGTCATTAAACTGAGCTAACAAAATTTACCACCTAAACTATCATTTGGTTTCATGCAGACATTTTGTCACCCAACAGACATTTCATACAGAAACAAAGTTACTAACCTGCATGATACTATGCACAAACATTCTGCACATTAACATATTATAATGTTGCATATGCATAGTTACATTTCAGGAAGCAACTTTTATTGTATTTTATAGACCCTTCACCTACAGCAACTTTCACTAACCTTCTAAAAAGCTTTAAAAATGACAGAATGAAGGTTGTAAACATTTTTCCATCATCAGTGATGCAGGGATAGAAGGTTTTTTTCTTCCACATGACAATTCATGGTTGCAATCGATATGAAATTGTGCAGCTGAGCAATAGTATTCAGCTTTCGCTGTATTCCCTGATTAGCACTAAAAATCAGTAAATTAAGACATGTTTTGTATGATCCAGCTGTTGCCTGAACTTTGTTTCTGTTTTCTAAAAAAGGAACCTGATTGATTCATCAAATGTTATGAACTTTCTTTTAAGAGTAAGTAAGAAGCAGTTTATGTGACTGAGCTGAAGATTCTACAGCTTTGCCACGTAATATGTTTTCTGCTAGTAAAACTACTCATCACTTTTTTTTAGGTTTTTTTTGGGTTATGACTCTTCAGACACATGTTCATTCAGTTGGGAAAAAAAATCTATTTCTATCAGAGAAAGCCAACATCCCTGTAAAACATGTCTCAGATAGGTAAATTGCATATCTCTTTATGGCAAATGCTGGCTTTGCAAAGCTGAAAAATGTATCTATAGAATTAGAGAAGCTGCCAATACTTTTGTGGTTAAAATCCTGGTTCCACTCAAGTTAATGCAGATTCTGCCACTAGACTTCTTCACACTGGGAGTTCTGAAATAGTTGGATGGAATACCATCTAATCTGGCAGTCCACCCATATCACAAATATCACATCTTGACCTTTCCCTGGTCTTTTTAATTGGAGGATGTGTGTTTAGGCAGTTTTATGATGGTGCTGGATGCTTTGTTGTGAGCTTTTAATGCAACCAACACAGATACAAAAGTTAAGCATCTCTTTCTCTTTTTTCTTTCATGGTTTTCAAAGCCTCCTGTCATGTTTTATGCAGTATTTCCCTGGAGGATGTATGTATTACTTATCATGCACATACTGCCTTGGTGGTGTATGCAGATCAGCCACTGGTGTATTTGCATGTCAGATGCTATCTTTTAAATGCATGCAGCTTTGTTTGAGCTGGCATTGGGTTTTGCATTGCTTTTGAAACCTTTTTTTTTTATAGTTTTGGTGTTTTGTTTTGGTTTTATGTTAAATGTAGAGGTACGCCCTTGGTTTGGTGCTGTCTGCCAAAACCATCAGCTTCTTTAATTGGTTGACAATATGTGGAGTTTGAAGGTAGTTTTGAAAACCTCACTGTTTTTTCCTTTAGGTTAAGAAAGAGCAAGTATTAGCCACCTTCAACTCAAATCTGACATGAGCATGCTTGTCCTCACCCTTGCCATTTTCTAAGGCACAAGAGTGTTACCCCACTGTTCTGCTAAGTCTTGAACCACCTTGTTGACCACACTGACTTGAGGGAGAAGAAAACTACTTTCAGAAACAAGCGGTTCTTCATAATTAGAAATAACAGAAATAGTTATCTTGCTACCCAAACAAAACTCCAGAACACTTACAAAGCCTGAACTTCAAAATAGCCTAAAAAGTCACTGATGTAAAATCTGCTATGGATAGTCTGACGAATTGTAAGAACCACTCCAGCAATAATTCTTGTGTCCTATGATCATCTTCAGTTCAGTTTCTACTGCTATCTAATGCACACTGACAACTACAATCAGATCTGTGCTATGAATGTAAATTGGATTAGTTCAGTGTAAACAGTTTTCCAAACTTATGTGGATTTACAAAGTAAAAGCACTTACAGCAGGAAAATAGAAAATATCTGTAATGACTTCCCTCACACTTTCTGCTTATTTTCCAGATCTTCCTCATCAGTAGAATATAACATATCCATACATACTCAGCAGAGTGTGATTTTTATTTCCCAATAGAAGTAAACAAGTAATCTGTATAGAATCTGGAAGATTTTCTGTAGGTTTGTTGGATTTTAAGAGTACAGTTGGAAGAGGCAGGTGAATATCTATTAGTCACTTGTTCACATGCCCTTATGCTTTTATACTGTGTAAATATCAAGCACAGCCACGAGACAGTCTAAACCCCAAATCTTTTAAAAGAATTCACAAAAGGCCAATTTTTCCAAAGCTGATCTCTCTATTTATACCAGGACTGAAAGCCACTGTTTTACTCATTTAGACACATACATATCTTCACATGAGAAAGTTATAAAGCCCAAATAATACAAAATTGTTAAGCCATAGTAAATATAAACTGTCCATAGTATCTCAAGTATTTATGCTTAGCATCAAACTAGGCTGGAAGAACCACACACAAGAAAGGAGGCGGCATCACTAACAACCCATTAGCAGATACATGAGCAAGGTGAGCAGTACTTCCTTTAATCCCAGCTAGACACTAAGAGGTTCTTAAATACAGAGCATTTTTCTCTGTTAACCAATTCACCTTGGTAATATAATTTGTTTTCCATGGGCAACTAGATACTTAAGCTTATATAAGCTTAGTTTATCTAATTCTATTTTCATTTAGTTCGCAACGCTGCAGTGCTGGGAAACGTCTGAGGCTGTTTTAACACAGAAAAAGTCAGTACTTCACTGCAAAAGAGTGGAGAAGAGTAGGAAAAAGAATCCAGTTTATTATTCACGAAAAAATGGTGGATTACAAACTTGCACCATATCAAGAAAATTAGCACTTTGAGCAGATGAGCAAAGGTTTCTTCTACACCTCGGAGACAGTATCATTAAAGATTTATGAAAGCAATGTTATTATTTAAGTGGTCTACATGACTGGAAATTGTTTAGAACAGAACTTACTGCTCAATGAACAACAGGAAACAAAACCACTTCTATGCTTTGAATTGTAAACCCAAATGTTTATGCTTCCTCTAATGAAAATTTTAGAGATTTAAACCTGGCTAGGCTATTTTGCATGCTCATGGAATAGAGCTGCTGAAGCTTACTATCAACCAGAAATACTGAGAGTAACGATACTCTGAAGTATCTTTACTTAAAATTACCCTAATTTCTATCATGCTATCATGCACAAGCAGAAATAACGTGGTATTCTGAAATTCCACATCTAGATTCTGTTTCAATTTTTCCTGGCTTGGAGCAAACTCTAGATAATAGGTCCTTAGAAAAGAAAAATGTTATTTAAGTTCAGCAGGGATAGAACTGTAACTTTAGCAAGCAAGTATGACACATGAAACTGTAAGCGTACTAATATACCTATTATAGTGCAGAACATCTATTATGAAACAAGGAAAAGCTTTGTAGAAGCAGCACAAAAGTGAGTAGTCTCACCTTTGTAATCAAAATTTCACGTTGGTATTTCTAAGCGTGCTACTTGGCTTTACTAAAATGGCTGACAAGGCAGAGCTCAAGGCAGGAACAGAGGGGAAGATTCCCTCAAAATGCAGATACATTTTAAGAATACAAAATGACACAGATCAAAAGGAATGCCATTCCTTCAGGAAACAAAGCCCACCAAGGCAAAGCTATTAATGCTACCTGGAAACCAGAGACACATTAAACAAGAAGTCCATAAATAAAACTTGGCACTGTCACATATGTCATATATGATTTGCAACGATTAAAGGTAATTGATAATCTCAGTTCAAGAACTGAGAGTTTAGGTGGGAGGTAATTAGCATTTTAATTGCATAATTGGGAACTATAAATTACCTGTCTTATGTAAAGAATAACTGAAGAGCTTATATGACATTAGCTGATATTTCATCTTTTTGGCTAAACTGCATGGGTTGCTGATTAGAGAATTTGGAATTGTATTTTCCTCACACACACATTTTTTGTTTCTTTTTTAATTTCATGGCTGTCCTTTTATTAACACAGTTAACTATTTTCACATGAAGCAAGTCTCCCCCCACCATTATGCAAACCTAAAATTTTGTAATAATTTTTGGGGCAGAGGAGAATGAAACAACATGACTTCATGGTGCTGCAGTAGTTTAAGAATGCCTGTGGAATTATCTCCCCTTCTCCCTCCTAGACAGATTGACAGAAGTTTCTTTCAACAACGCTGAGCTTGTCCCCCAGTATGAGGAAAGGGCAAGAGTTTTAACAGTTGCAGTTTTACAGAGGTGCATATACCCACTCTCACTTGATTTGTCTTTAATCTAATCCTACACAGCTGCAGATGTATTGACTTCATTCTGAAAAATCATCAAATTATGCACTTTCACAGAAGTTCTGCTAACCCATATAATTAACTAACATTCAAATGCAAACAATAATTATTTAAGCTTATAACCTCAAACTCAGCTGCCTTTTTTCAGAAGCCTGGAAAACAACTGAACAGGTACCCTGGAGATAGGACAGTTGCCAGAATGTTCTGTTAATAAATCTTTTGCAATAAGTTGATCTTCAAATTAACACTTCAGAAGCCTTTTAAAAAGAGTCTTCAAGTATGGTTGTCAAATTATTATTTTCCTGAAATTCTTTTAACTCTACTTGGAAAATTCACCTATCATTTGTGAGAACTGTTTGATTGATCTGCATAAAAACTCTTTGACTTAGGGATTCAAATATTATGACTAGTGAAGCATCAAAATCCTTACAGCTACCATTTGTTAGGCTGATTAAGATATTCATAGTACAAACCTGCAAAGACTTTTAATGTTAATTCTGACAAACTTGCAAGTCAAGATCTACCTCATTTCCTGTTGTTTTTCATACGCAGAAGCTCCACTGGCAGTAAGCATGTGCTGTCAAGCAGAGTGACATGCCTTCTGCAGAGCTGCTAAGTCTGCCAAGGGGCAGTTACAGAGAATACAAGCAAGGTTTACCCAAAGGATTGGATCAGAGCTGCAGTGAGCCAAGGAACCACCATTAAATAACTGACAGAAAAAGTATAAACAGTACGAGAGATTGCCATCACCAGGACTTCAGCTATGATTAGACCACTGCAAGTAATGACACTGAATTGATTTGAATAACCATCTCTGCAGCTGACAGAGGTAACAGTCCCTGTGACTAATTCTGGAGTCTACTGCAACAGCAAGCAAAAGTCTTCAGCTGCCCTGCAGCTGCGTGGTTCAATATTGGCATCAGGAAGAGCACAGCCACGGAGCGTGCATTTCAAGGTAGGAACTTGACCACCTTCTCTATACTGTGATAGCATCACTCCCTGGACGCTACTTCATGCTCCTGCCTGTCAGTCTGGAACTCCCCATCTATTGTGTTTAGGTAGCTAAGATAGCAGCAGGATCTCCTCTTGCACTGCTCCTGTTAACAGCAATGTGGAAGCTACAAAAACCTTGAATCCAGGATTTATTTTCATCTGTTTTCTACAGCAGAAGGATTTTTAAGTGAGTCTTCCATCTTCAACAAATACATAAATGGAAAACAGATCCCACTGCCACACTGCAAAGCACTTATCATTAAAAAGGGTGTCTATTTTATTTCATCAACTCTAAAGACTGCTTAGAGTCATGTCCATTAGTAACAATGCAGAACTAAGTTCTGCACTGGTCTAAATTTCATACTTGATTTAATATTACCAAAAGAGATGACATGAATTTTTCTTAGACTCATTGCTCCATTTCTAGCTATAATAATTCTAGATCTCAACTGGCATATTTTAAATTAATTTTTTTGTAGTTTAAACCTATTTATCAACAGCTAATTAATGAGGTCTAAATCCTTTGATGACAGAATGATTAAACTATGTTTTAACTAATCCATCTTTAATTAAAATGCTGCCAGCAAACCATTACTGGATGTGTAAAAAGGACACATTTATAGATGCTCACTCTTTAACTATGCATTATGTAAAGCCAATAATTAGAAGAACTCATGATTTCAATTATATTTTAATTACTGTTACATATAAAACATGCTTTAATAGATGTAATGCAATACATTTTCTTTCTTTACAACCCACTAATCATTCCTATTGGGGTGACAACCAAATAAAAGGAAGTTTAATATATGTGCGAGTACAGGAATCTTATTTTAGCTTTGAGCTAATTCTCTCTCCATTTCTTCTTTGCAGCAGAAATTATCTCCAAACCTAAAACACAAATGAATCCCTATAAATCCCTGTTACAACACTAAAAGGAGATTAGCAGTAACTGACCATAATAAAGAGAAATGCTTTATCCTTATTATTACACTTGCATGTCTTCAAGCTTCTTCAACCCAAACCAACTCCTAGTTAAGGAAAAAAATGTAGTATGTGATCTGTACCACAAAGTGTTTCCTACTTCTTTCCTTTACAACTTTAGCAAACAGTATCATCCAAGAGACACTTTAGTTATTGCAGGAGCTATCAATTTTCATTTATTTAGGGTATCCCTTTGCCTTCATCTGGAAGAATGACAGATGAATAGAATGTGATGACTGCAGCCAACTCCCCATTATCAGTATTAATGGGAAGCTGACACTTATAAACATGAAAGTGATGAATATTTTACTGTTCTTTACTATGGCTAAGTCAGGTTTTAATGCAAATACAGAACAAATTATTTCTTTCTGAATCACAGAGACTACAGATAGCTGCCCAGGAACACTCAATATCCTGTAGCAGTCCAATCTTTAAAACTGCATGTTATTACAATAGGTATTTTCTGCTGAGACAACCTGAAATTCAATAAATTTCAGTTATTAAACATGTTTCTAAACTCTGTATATTCCAAGTAGTCGTATAACACAGACAATTCAGTCTTAGAATTTCACTGCTTTCAGCAATCTGAATCTGTCATGAGGAAACTACTAAGCTTGTGGCAGAAGCCTGCTTAACTTGCCCTTTAAATTGTACTTTACAAATATTGAGAAAGGTGTATTCTATTGTTTCTACTGACGCTGACATGTCAAACTTAATTTTCATAAGCTGATTTCTACTCTTTGGATAAATTAATGAAATTGCTGATATTTTGCTTTTTCAAGTTTTCTCTAAGAAATATTTAGCATTTAACAAACTGATAGTAAGATTTTTCACATCAGTGACGATGAAGTCACTGAACACACTGACATCCAAGTATCTGCACACCAGATTTAAGCTGCTGCGTAGTTTGATTTACACAAACCCTCTCCTCTCACTTTCCTTTTTGTCTATGTCTGCTTATAGAGCCAACTCTTGGAGATGGAATACGGTTTACTACCTTATGAAGTGCACTGTCCATTTATATTCTGATTAAATAACAACAGCCTATTATGAAGAGTATATGAACCATATCTCCTCGAGAGAGAATATACCTGGAAAGGTCATTTTGAGTATTAAGTATTCATACTTAACATATGTCAAGAATAAATGCTGATGCTGCAACATGCTTTATCAAGGTTTATCAAGAACACACTTTACTTTTCAAAAGATTACAGAAAACCTTCCTTGAAAAAAACCCAAACAACTAACTCTTCCATTTATTATGTTTGGCATCCAACTGCTGTTTCACCATGCCAGGAGTCTTGTAGCCAACACAGTGGCAAGCAGACAAATATGACTGTACATCCTTACGTCAGCTGTCCTCCCAAACAGGTTACTGTTTTTACTGTCTCTTATGGTACCTCCCACAATGAGGCCAAGGACAACTATGTTTAAGAACTGTAAGAAACATTCAAGAAGAAACATTTTAGCTGTTAGAAGCACTAAGGAAGGACAGTAACAAGACCAGTACCAGAAATAACATGATAGACAATAAACAGCTTGTCTTACTTCCAACTTAAATTTCCTGCTATATTTAATGCGAATTATAGTAACTGCTTTTCTTTTGATATGGCACTTAGGCCATTAAGTGCTATGATTTCCTTCTCTGTCTACTGAGACGTTCTACCAAAGCAAGGACACAGCATGCAAATGCCAGCTGCCTACTTTCTTTCAAGGAAGATCAAGTCTAGTACACCAAGAAATTCAGTAAGGGAGAGGAAACTAACATTGTCTTGGGGGGAAGGGGATGATAATTTTTTTGGAGGAGCTCATGACAGACAATTTTCCTTCCCAAAAGGCAAAACTCTGCAATCCTGCCTGCATCTCCCATACACTTTCTGGAGTAACACAGTGCATTGCTGCTTCCCTAGCAAAGAACACGCAGCTAAGTATTGAAAACCTGGTTAAATATTTCAGAATCATGTAGTCAACTCCAGAACACTATGCAAACTTTTCTTAAAACTGCATTTCCTCTGCCCCCAGAAGCCTGAAGTAAGGTGGTGTGTTTGGCTGGGTCTGCTCCCAGATAAGACACTGTATCATCAAAAGAAAAGTTTTCTTGGCTTGTGCAGATAAATGACAGATCAGAAATGACCTTCTCTAATCTTTCCAACCATGTTTCAAGAGTTCTGGATACATAAAAATGAGTGAATAGCTGCCCAAAGGACTACACCATTTACCACAAATTACTTCTTTATGGAAGAATCAATTTTATAGTCTCCTGAATTTCAAACACTTGCATCTTCAATTCGGTGGAATTACTCTTTTGAGGGCCAACCCTGAGACAGATGACTCCAAGGATCCGCTCTTGGGGCTATGAACTATCTGTAATAAAAATCTGGAGAGGTTTGAAAAAGACACTGAGTAAAGAAAATATGTACCAACATTTTAGCATTATATGGCTAGAAGTATTCAGATTAATCTGTTGAGTCTCCAATAATCTTTTGTCCCAATAGACCAGAAAGCTAAATTCAGGTCAATCTAAAAGAACAGAACCAGAAAGCACTTTCAAGAGACAGAAGAGGCTACAGTCCCCTACATGCTTTTCTGGAAACTTCAACGTGCATGGTTTTCTGCTCATACAGTGAGAATTTTTCAAAGCTGAACTCATGACAATAAAGCTTTAAAAAAAAAATATTAATTTCAACTCCCAAGGAGACAATATGCAACTTTCAAAACAAATACTATTGCAAGACATAGGGGACAAAATGAAATGCACTCAGCAGAGATGATTCCAGCAGCTCTCAAACTCTAGCAGTCTCAAGCAGAAATCTCTAACACTGATCATGCTTCCCTTAGTCCCTACTGCAGAGTACAAGTCATCACTCAGGTGAGAGTGAAGGCAAAGTGCACCCTCAACAGAACTTTCAACAATTCAGGCTATCATGCAAGTCTTGACAAATCCACTTGCCTGCTCATAAGTGACACACACAAAACTGCCCAGCTCATCAGTTGCTGCTTTTCCTAGAAAGAATTAAAACCATAAGGATTAGATCAACCACCTATACATGAGCCTAATGTTTCACTGTATGCATAAAACTCGGGATGTTTCAGTTACTCCACTCCTGGCATCACAGAACCTTCAGTAGCAGCAAATAAAACAAATTCTAGTAGTTGACCAACAGTAGGATTTGGGGATCTGTCAAAAAATACAAAGAAAGAACAAGTTTTGTCCTGATCCTGCCATGCATACTTAGGGCTCAAAGCTACTTGCATCAAGACGTGTAACTGCATAGGAAGCCACATCTGCTGGGAGAAACTGTCATGGTCTTCCACCAAAATGGCACAATCTGTTCTCTCTGTATAGAAGATTTGTTACCCAACAACCACAGCTCCTTCTCCCTAAAGGAAGATGAAGGTGCACAGGAAAACAGGGCAGCGTGCGGAGGCAGTACTTGCAGGACAACAGCTCCCAGACTAACCCTACAAGGTCTGCGATGCTTTCTGCTGATGAACAAACAATCACATCCCTAAAGACAGCGGAAAAAGATCTACACAGTCACACTGCCTTAAAGCATGCCCCAGGGTTTAATGCCACATTCAAGCAGTAGTGGGTTTATCTAAAAAATTCTCAAGACTTCTTTCTTGCCTTGCAAATCTCTGCAACAGGGAGGTGAGCAGCTCCAATAGACAGGATGCCTACAAGCCATAGGCCCTAACTCTGCCAGGAATGTAAGCCCTAACTCTGCCAAGAATATAAAGAGTGTTTTAAGTACTTATTGATTCAGCTGGCAATTATTTTTTCACAAATATATTATACCTTCCACCTCCCTCTCAAGATGCCTACAGACTGAACAGGTAAACCTCTTTCACTGGATTCAGTAAAGTTACGAGATATAAACAGAAATATGGGCTTTATTTTCCATTCCTCACTGACAAAGCGAGTACCAGATGAGGTAAGTGCAGAAACCCTATATGCAGGCTATAGAAGCAGCCACTTTTATCATTACATTTGACAGGTGTCCACAAACAAAAGGCAAAAAGATGTGGCTTATGCCTCAAGTGCCAGACACAGGACCAAAACCAGGGGAGATGTTAGAAGACCAGGACACATTGTTGAAGACCATGGCACACCTGGGAGCGAGAGCTGCTGAATTCTCTGAATTCAGAGTAAAGTTTAGGAAATGCTGAGTACTGGTTTGCTTAGACACATGCATTTTTTACATTTAACTTGCCTAAGTCCCTACTTAGAAAAGCCTTTGCAAAAATAAGCTGGTTTTCCACTTAAAAAGTGCTAGTTTTGTAAACAGGTCAAATTCACCATTTCCCTTGTTTATGGTTTACCCATGTACCTCAGTTTTTATTCATGTTTGTCGGGCTTCACCATACAGCTACAACACAGGGCTTTTTTTTTGTTTGTTTACATACCCAAGTAGCTCCCAGCAATACACTCTTTAACAGACTGCCTGCATTTACCAAATTTACCATTCTTGGATAGTTCAGTCTGTATGCACTCATTTCTCAAGAAAGAGGTGCTCCTTACCATCACTTTCAAAATGAAGCTGACATTAGAAGACAGTAGCTGTCAATTTCTGCATAGACATCAGACATAGGTACTACAGAGAGAGAGATTTAAAAAACATTACCCTGGACTACATTCATTCCCCCTAAGGTAATTAAGCCTGTGTTCTGATGTATAGGTTAAAAATCTCATTAGCTGTTTCTGAGACACTTCTACTACAAAGAGGACATGTTCAATTGTTTGCAAACCCTCATGTCTAAATTATTTCCAGATCACAAGTTGGTATTCTCTAGCTTTCATCTAGATTCTTTCTTCTTAAACTTATGACCTCTCTCTTGTCTACATTAAAAATTATTCTATTAATACGCTCAGCTGATCAAATGATCCAGATACTACTGCTCAATCTTGCTGTCATTTTGATGACTTACTAACTTTCAAAGGTGTACATCTATATGATTTATTGGGATCTATAAATTACTTCTAGAAATCATCAAATACCATGGGATTTAATATTAACTCCTTTGTAAGTCCACTTCTGAAAAAAGAACAAGTGTTAGAAGATGACTTGTTCCTGACTACTTCTGGCAGTTAGCCAGGTTTTAATCCAGTTAATGTGTACTCTATTAATACTGCATACAACTAATCAGAATTTGGTGCGATAAGGAGTCAAATGCATTACTGAAGGCCAAGTATACTACAGCTATGCAGTTAGCTTTATCAACTGAACGTAATCTATTTTTAAAAATTAAATCCAGGTTTCTTTAAAAAGATGTCCTTCATAACACCACTTTAACTTTTTAACTTTGTCCTCCATTATTGGATCCTCATGTCAGCATTGCCATAGCTGCCAAATAAGCCTCCCCCACAAGGAATTCACCCTGACATCTCTCAAAACCCCAGCCTACAGCTACTGGCTATTCCCTTTCACCCTGACTCAAGTGTAAACCAGAACCAGGTGATCTGTTAAAATATAAACCACATTTTAGATCTTCTATGTTGCATACTTATTTCATTATTAAAACAGTTAGGAAACAGTAACAGCAAACAAAGATCATTGATCTTCTCATGAAACTTATGTGCACTTTTTCATTTTTACTACCACGTGCAATGGAGAAGAAACAGAAGTGTTAAATGAGATCTGTATACATCATGGATTCATTTAATAAAGTCAATCATGAAATGATTTTTATATTTTTGAGAACATAAATGTGATATATTTAAGCAGTTGATAGCTAAAAAGCTAATTTTAATTCTTTATTTTTCAAGTATATTTTAAACAGTATTTTTTAAAGGACTACTTATTTAACTACAGATGTCAACTGGCTGGTAATTCCACCAAACAAGTAACTTTTCCCCTTCATTTTTGAGTTCAGTTACTTTTACTTGTCCCCAAGTATTCAGCAGAAACCAGTTACATCAATAAAAAATGTCAATTTTGATCTGCCTCGTGAGATGCAGCAGCTCTAGATAGATTTTCAGTCAGAAGACAGGGTGACTAGAACAGCTATTATTAACAGCCATTAGACAGAGTGGCAGGACCAGAAGACAGCCCCCTAGATTTAGGCCAGATTAAGCAGATACCATACACAGACAGACCTTCAAGCACTATAAATAACTTGAAAACTGCATTGTGGTTGAACTCTCTCTGCTGCCAGTACTGGTTATGTCACATCACATGAGATGGTTTACAGGAAACTGACAAGCGTTTTGCTAAACAGCAAACTGTATATGGCTTATAATAAATTAAAATTATTTCATGTAGGTACTTGAGTAAAGATCTACAAGAACAAGTAAGGTAAAGGAGATTGTTTGACGTAGAACTAATCAGAAAAATCATTATAGGAAAGAAGAAAATACAGCAGCTTTGCTAGAGATATCACTGGCTTTTAAATAACATTTTCTGCTTCTCCTTTGTGCTATCAAACCACGCTTAAGTTTTGGGTTTTATGCCATCTGTACTTAATATGGAGTAGTCAAATAGAAATAATTTCTAATTGGGTAGATATCCAAGTTTTATGACAGATAAAATATCATGGGTTTTGATGAGTCAAAGACAGGACCTCAAAGGAATCAAAGCAAATCTTTGCAACCAAGATGTAACATGGCAGTTCCTGATTTTGTTTAACAAAATGTTAAGTGATCATGATAAATAGTATTCAACTTTCCTTTTCCTTTCATACTTGCTTCATTTTGTTTCTAAAAAAAATACCACAACAAGCAAAACTCCATAAAATACATAGTGATATGAAACTGAAAAGGACTCCGAACCCAAATAAACTTCACCCAAAACAGCTACTGGAGAAAGGCACAAGTATTCACAGAAATGCTGCCATGTCTTCTTTATTAGTAGCATGTTCAAAGTCCTCCTTATTGCTCTCTGAAGCTCCAGGTTTGTATTCTATAGTACTGCAGTAATTGTAGTAGAACAAACAATGGGAAAATTACTCAAGTATTGCATGCTTCTATGCTAATTACTTCTATGAACTAAACAAGACTAGATCAGAAGACACTAAGTAATTTTAGAAATCATCTCAATATCTTGAAAATTTAAGCCCACATCCACAAAACACTAAAGCACTGATTCATGCTCTATCCAAAAAGATACAGTTGCCTTTAAAAATTCAGCCTTTAAAAGCTGAAATGCTTTTGAAAGGGCACTATGGAAGTGGGACTACAGCACTTTTCAAAATTGAAACCAAGGTCTTTCCTTACATAAGCAGCAGCTCCTTTGGCAATCTAAGCTGAAAGGAACCCAATACATTTTTCGCTCTCTAGCCTTACTATTAATTCCCTCTTAGGCTGGATAGCAAAAGTAGATGAATCCATTTCACTCGCAGCTTCTTATGCACCAGGTGAGCTTGCCAGCACGCAAAACAGCCCATGCCTTCATTTGGGAAAGCACAGCTCCTCCAGACTTCTTCAGGCAAGTACACTGAATTATTTCTACTGGTACGTGTGAGAAAAAAAATGGAAAAGGAGAGGCTTAAGCATAACAATTAACAATTGCAGTGTCTCTGGGGAAGAGCACAGATTTTTGTTTTATCTTTTTGATTTTCTAGTAATGGCAACTGAAAACAGACACTTTGTTAAAATGCAAATGATATGGAAATAAACTGCAGTTCCTCAAACTATTTTGCTTATTTTCCTACAAAATAATCAATGCAATAAAAGCTCTCTTAAATTGCCACAAGTCATCTTTTCCTGGTGTACAACCATTCAGATTTTCATCTTCGTGATCACAGGTAGTCAAAACAACCTAGATGTAAAAAGCTCGCCCATACCTATATAAAAAAAGGTACTTTTTCTTGTACTATTTTTATTGTACATTTTACCATGTTTCTCTTGAGTGAGTTTTCTGCATAGTCTTATAAAACTTCTTTACAAATACACCAAGCTTTTTTGGGAGAATAAAAAACTTTCCCCTATTTATTCCAACTGCTTTCAGCACTTGCAGCAATTACCACATTAGGATGAAGTAAACTTAGAGTACTCCAACTCATGTTCCTTACTCCATCGTTTACCAGCAGTTTAATTGTGTTGTCTTTATATTCACTAACTGTATTAAGAATCTTTAAAAACAATTCTACTGCTGCTTTAATTAGTAATTTCCCGAGTCGTATTCTGCTTTTATCTCACCTCTTATTGACTATCAAAACCAAAAACCCCTTGTAACAAAAGCAAATCTGATTAGCTAAACAGAAAACCAGAATGCAACCTTAATATACCAAAGGAGCATAACTGCAAAAGCTATATATTGCCTTTGAAAGGGAAGTGGGCCTTATGGGTGAGTTTGGGGGCATATTTTAGTATTACCACAGAGAAGCAAAAGATCCAGCTGCGGTTGGCTATTCGCTGTTATAGGTATGCATGGAGAATTGGGAGCTTCTGCTCTGTCTCCACAGAGAAGAGAAATAATTAAAGGAAAAACATAGGGTAGTCAAAGAGAATTGTTTAGCATCTCCTGGCAGAGCTCAGTAAGGAAACACGTTTAACTTCTGGTACAAGCCTTACCCCCTGGATATACTTATCCCTGTCCCAGCTGGTCGAGTTGGCAGTGTCTCAGCCAGCAGCTTTCTTGACTTCTGTTATTAGACAAGCATTTATTATCGTTATAGTTTTCTGTTCTGTTCACATAAGACAACTGTTGTGCAAGCCAAGTTCATCTATCCCCTTTAACAATTTACCGGCACTAAACGCCCCAAGATTTTCATACCACAGAATGGACAGGGCCTTCATAAGGCCATACACTGTCACACTGGCTTTTAGTGATGCTTTGACACACTTGCACCCAGACAACAGCAACCTCTGCCCTCAGAGAAAATCATACATTTAGGCTAATATGTAATTATTCATTTACTAAGGATTCTCATGTGCAATAAAACCTGAAATAGGGAATACCATTAGACCTCATAGAAAATGAATCTTATACAGTCTTCTAGATGAAAAAAACAGTATACAATATTCTACAAACTACCTATTGGTATTCAGAATAAAGACAATTATATAAGGCATATATTCTGAGTTTGCTATCTAGAATCACCAAACTATTTCCTCTCTTTGGCTCTTCCTTGAATTAAAAGGAAAACAAACAGAAAAGTGAATAAATAACATCTTATCAATTTGATGAAACCCTTTCTAAAAACCCTGTTAACATGAAGAATCTGGCTCTGCTTTTGCAACTTCTTGATTTACTTTACAATGAACTTTTCCAATAGTAGTGAGCTCATGTAACATTTATCTGTGTAGATTCTTTGGCTTAAGATCATGTCTATATTTTCTTGTACTTGGTATTAGGATTACTAGCCTTATAAGCATTCCTCTTCCCTAATCCCTTTGGACTTCTGTGTCTTTTAACAAAGCCTCTCTTTTCCCCGCGCTCTGACTTCGAGCAGCATTTGCTTTCTCTAATCATTCTGAAAATCAAGACCTTTGCAATAACATAGTGGCTTTATATTGCCTAGACTTCTATGACAAGAGATCAAAACTACACACCAAATCCCCACTAAATCTTTGTGTGCTGCTGAGGCATTTTCCTGCAATATACTATTCCCACTTCTATTTACTTATTCTGAAATATGAGGTGTGCTGCTTGCTTCTTCTAGTTTCAGTGATCCTCACCACTGTACTGCCAGAAACAAGCCAGTGCTCATGGGCTGTGTATACAGCACACAAAACTTTTTTTGCAATCTATGGATATGTGACAAATGTTTGGGTGGAATGAATTATCATGGCAGGGGCCAGACTCACTGGTGTTTTCCTTATCACCTCTATAGATACAGGTGTTTAAGAGTTTAACAGTCGTCTGCCAGCCTCCTGCATGTAGATCAAGAGGGATAAATGGGGAACAACAGCTCTTGACAAGAAAAATTTGGCAAAGTCCACGTCTTCTCTCCTTGAAACTGACCGTAGGATTTGGACTGCAAGAATCTTCAGAAGCTGCTAATAATCCCACAGGGCACTGCTGCTCCAATGGCCGCCTGAGAGAGATGCATTTCATACCTGTAATGCCAATTCCTAAAGTTGCTAAAGCCTCCAAGACATTATGCTCCACTAGGACTGATTTAAAGCAATTTTAAATATTCTATATAGAGATGCATGTGTGTGCATACATCCCCTGTAGAAAGAAATACATAGAAATAATACTTTAAACATACACAGAACCTGTCTAGAGTACTTCTTTCCTCTTTCACTCACACAGCCTGCTTTATTATATCACACCTTTTAGACTCTCTATGATCAGCATTTCTAATAACTTCACCAAAAATGAAAATGCACTTTGGAGGCCAACTAGTGCTGTTTGAAAAAATACAAGTATTCCTTGTGATCTCCTTCCACTCAACTGGTATCAACTCTCATTAACAGAGGTTTTGACAGCTCAGGTATCTGCAGAAAGCTCTCCTGAATCTTTCTGCACTTTGCAATATTGAACAGACCAAGTTCCATGCCAAGTACCCAGATCTTGAAAACACTCCTGATAACTTCATTTCTTTCAGAATTTAACCACACAAAAATCACTTTTTCACCTCTTAAGAGGTCTTAAATTCTCCCTGCAATACTGATTGTCATTACTTTATGCTTTTAGAAAGACTAAATGTTGAATGAAAACAAACAAAAGATCAGGCTGATAACAAGCAAGATTCTGAACTAAGGCATGTTTTCTACTCTACTCTCAATTTTTTTCAGCTTCTCTACTTCATAAATCATTCGTTTTACCAAACTACTTTCACCACTACTTTCTGAACTATCCTCTCTCAGATTCATTACTGCCTATTCTAATTTAACCACAATATTACTATTAAACATATATACCAAACAGTGGCATAGATACTGTGAGACACCTTCTCTTGTTTTAGTACATTGCGTATGGATGAGGAGACTAGATAAGGCTGAAAGGATACAAGTAATGGAGGAGGGAAGGAGGAGGAAATAAAGATGCTTGTAGACTTACTCTATGGTACAATTCAAATAGCAAAAAGGGAAAGAAGAGTAAAAAATAAAATTAAAAAGAATAAATACCAGTTATTAGGCTGGTTCTTCCAAAATACCATGTCTCCATATACATTTCAGAAATGGCTGCCAGCCAAGTATTTTTAAGCAATTTCAAAGAAACAAGATACGAAAACAAGAGATGTTAAAAATGAAGCTGGATATCTGAACTGATACCTAATGCCATTTTAAGCCTGGAAAGCAACAGAAGCTACAGTTCCAGCCAAGACTCTTCACTGACACACGCGTACCGGGGCCTCTCCCCAGGACTCTGCTGTCTGCTTCAAACTTCCCATCAGCAGTTGGAAACACAACCACAGCTGATACAGAATTTCCACCTTACCTTTTCTCTACATATCCCCTTTAGAAAAAAAGCAGCATGTAGCATGCACATAAAAAGCCATTTTTTCCTGTGCCTTTTCCATAAGATCAAGTCTGTATTGGAAAAAAAATTACAGCTTTCCCCCCCACAATTTTTACCAGCTTTCTTTTTTTTATTATTCCTTAAAAAGGTTCCTCAAAGAAGATCGAAAGCTTAACTCGGGCCAGCATTACCATGCAGGGTTTGTAAGTGTATCTCAGAGAGACGTACTTCTAGGGAGTTTAACAGATACTTTGTCACAACAACACAAATCAGCAAGACTAGAGGCTTTAAAAAAGTGGGTTTGTTAGCAGTATGCTGGGTGAACATTACTTTTTATCAAAACTGTGTGCCAACTCACTCTAGAAATAAATTGCAACCTCATAAAATTGTCAAAATTGCATCCCTTAGGAACAACAAAAGTTTGATTCACATCCACTTTCTGCATTGTAAAATATTTCATATTTTGTTTCTCCAATGTAAAGTGTAATAGCTACATAATTTGATTTATACTTTGGGGATCCACTACATCTATTAACTATGTAAAAGACAGCACACCAAATATTTCACAGTTTATGCTCCAGGTTTCAAATATTCCCAACACTGAAGTAATGAATGGGTGTAGGCAAGAAAGCACTGGAGGGGAAAAAAAAAAAAAAAAAGAACAACAAACCAACAACAAAGAATTGTCTGCTGACTATTGCCAGCCTAAATCATTACAAAGTAAAGTAGGAGCCAGACTGGGGAAGCATTAAGAGCTGACAGACAAAAAAGAAAAAAAAAGAAAAAAATCAGCTTCCTAATGAAGAAATAGCTTGCTAGTATTGGGATGAGGAAACCTTTTCATTCATGCCTATACCATCATTTACACTGAAATTAATATTCCTATGTGAACTGAGAAAAAGTATTTTAATATGAATAAAATATAATTGATTAATTTGAAATACGAAAAGGAAATAACTCTAGATAGAGTGTTACTATGAATTAAAACCTTACCTCAGTTCACAAATTGCTAATTATGGAAATAAAGACCACATATGCAACATTGTAGCCATTCTTCAAACAAATCCCCCTCCCCCCCCAATCCTTGTTAAGAGTCACATCAGAAGCGTCAGTCACTTGCACTAAAATGTCCTGACATGTGCATGCTAATCTAGGCACAATGGCACTAACAGTACTCTCTGCACACAACAAGAGCTAAACCTCTTTTGGAAAACAACTTTCCATCTTTCAGATGATGAAAACACAAGTTTTCTGCATTTTAACAGCAAGTAAATTCCAGGTAGCAGGAACAATTGCTATAATACACACATTAAAACTTTAAGATTGGAAAGAACAGCTCCTCATTATGGCCAAGTATTACT
Organism: Galbula dea; assembly: GCA_013399015.1. Lineage (NCBI taxonomy): Eukaryota > Metazoa > Chordata > Aves > Piciformes > Galbulidae > Galbula > Galbula dea. The sequence continues at coordinate 12,355 of VWZX01001247.1, read as the reverse complement.
AATATAAAAATATTTCTATTTTCCCAACTTAAAAAAACCTGTGCATGTGAACAGTAATCCACCGGGTCCCCAAACCATAGTATTGCCCTCAGCTACAAAAATGACAAACCATGTCCACAGTTGCAGAACACCCAAACTCTAACAGATTCTGATTTCAAAACGAAATCACTGCACTGGGGCAGCTATTGGTCTTTAACTCAAGTGTCAACTTCAAACAAATTAATGACAGAGCTGCCTCAACCAAATGATGTCTTGACAATTACAAACTGCAGTTCCAAATACAAATTCCAGTGCAATATTCCTGAGTTTTCTGAACTGCAGTGATTTGCTTGAGTAAAAAAATACTGCTGCATGTGGTTCTGAAACATTCTGCAAACTATCACATCCACTTCACCATCCAATTCTTTAATGAAAGACATACTGGAGATGAAAGGACAGAAGATCAGAGGAGGAATTTGATACACAAGAGCAGAAGTTACATCACACATGCAACCCTTGTCAAATTCCTCCAACTAAACTCATCTACACATATAATCTATAAGATGAAACTGAATATTCTCCAAGAACCAGCATGATTCGAACCACACCTCATCTTGAATTGACAAAGGGATTGAACAACAGTTGAAATTTTTGCACACCATCATCCATTTGTGTGAGTGCACACACTCTTGGAATTAGAGAAGACAAGTAAGCAGACAGTAACAACTAATTGTATGGCCCTTTCCTTTGCCTTAGAGGTTTGGTTTTTTCTCTTCAAAGCTTTGTAGATTGATTGTAAAGCCATGCTGTAAATCAAATGAAAGCCACTACTCATTACCTGGTTAGAATTTCCTGGATGTTTACTGTGAAGTTATTTCTCTACTTTTTGATCTCCAGGCCACAGGCAATGTCTGCAGGCACACTACCTATCATGGCAGCTGATACACATTTTTAGCCAGATCCCTTTTCAACAGCTTTATGAATTTCCATCTGCTTCCAGTTCTAAAGAGAACCGCCAAGATAAATAGTACATGGATTCAAATACTTGTTCAGGTTGAAGAAAAGAACAATATATGTAACACCAGGTAGGAGTGACTCAGAGTTAAAGAAAATTGAACGCACAATCTACTGTTGTAGACCAACATGCCCAGTTATGATTGCTTATGTTCCATCTGAAAGATAAAGAAGTAATGTTTTTTTTGCCTCCTCCCCTCTGCCCCTCAAAAAAGGAATATTTAAAACCACCATTGCCACCATAAGAGTTATTTCCCAGCAAGGAAAAATATATAAAAAGAAAAAAAGACAAATGCTTCCTGCTCATCCCTGCCAGTGTCTAAATTTCTTCCTGATATATTAAAGATAGCATGGAAAGTTTTATTTTCTGTTGGTTTGTGGGTTTGTTTTTGGTGGGTTTTTTTGTGTTTGTTTGGTTTTTTTAAAATCTCTGAAATACCAGGAAAGATCAAGCCTCTTCTTTTCCAGAGTTGCTGGAGGGCACTGTTCAAACAATCCACACCTCTCTTCCAGTCTTTTCAGCAGGCAACAGCACTCAATCCTTCACTCACCTTCTTTACGGATAAAAGCAAATACTTAAGTTTCCACTGCTGCCAGCTTTGAGAAGCCTTCTGCCTCTGGTTTTAGTACAAACTGTGCACGTAACTAGGAATAGCAGGTCTCCACCAGCAACCCAGCCCACTGCTGCACAAGCCCAGGCAGCTGTGGCTAGGGTTGGGCAGCAGCAGCCCTGGTTAGATGCAAGAGAAAGTACATGAGCATATCTCTGGGTTCTGGGGCACTTGTGCTGTGAGGAACACTAGAAGAGGTCTAACTAGCAGGTGTTGAAGCAGTGAAAGAAGATGAATGGCACCCAGTAATGATCTGGCATTTATTTGGAGAGACAGTGATGACAGCTGTGATTTGCCACGATTTGTAGCCCTAAGTTGGAAGCCTGGAGCCCCACACTTTGTTCAGCCGTTGAGGATCAATGCAAGGCCACCAGCAGACTGCTAAGATGAACTTGGAGCAGACCCCTGGCTGGCATGGAGAAGCAGGACCCCATAATTGAACTGGTCCCACTAGCAACCTACATGCTCCCCACTCAATCCCACCAACCACAGACAACTGCTATTTTAAGAGAAAAACACTATTTTAATTTCTTCTAGGAATAATGCTGTACTTAGATTACTAAGACTTAAATAAACACACCCCAGAATTAAGGAAGTGCAAATGCACATTGCACCTCTTCAAAAAGAGGCAGATTCCCCTGAAGGCAAAAATCAGCTCCCGCTATCCACTGCTTTCCAGAGGCCAATGGCTGGAAGACAAATATACTGCTCTTGTTCACCAAAACATTTCACTCATGCATACTGAATATCAGATGCTAACCCATGTTCCTAAGCAACCCCATGCTCACTCCACATTCTCTCCTCCGCCACCAGAAGACAAGAGGTTTTAATCTTCAATTCACACTGCACCCAACATGCCAGAACCCCATCACGAGACACTTGGGCACAGCAGTGCATTAAGCAGCATCAGGCAGCTTCAGCCCCTGTTCTGTTTTCACCAAGGCATGCAAGACCACACCTAAAGGACAGCATTGTTACCATGGAGTTGTTTGTAAAGACAAGCTTTTAAAAAAATCCTTAAACATAGAATGCTTGCAAATACAAGCAAGAATTTTATATTCTTGCCAGCAGGTATGGAAGCATTCTTTTAGAGGTACTGAGGGTTAAACTTTTTTTCTGACATTTATAATATTCAGTGCTGGAAAAAAAATCTCTGCAAAGAATAATTGCTCCCACAGGGACCAATCCACGGGTCACAGTTTTTTTGCACTTGACGGCAACAGAGCCTTGAATAAGATTTTCTACAAAACCTAGACTTAAGCTTGCAGCATAATCACAATGTTTGCCCTAGCTCTAGAAGCTGAACTAAAGCACCACTTCTACAGTGTAATTATTCCACATATGTTCCAAAAACCCATGGGGAAATTTTATTATTCAGAAGAATAAATAGGGTAAAAATAAATGGTTTTTAATTTTAGCCAATTTTTACACTCCTTATGAATTTTCATTTTTATTATGCAAGTTTAAGTCCATGGCAGAGAGGATTTGCCTTGAAGAAATAATTAAACTTTCATCTTCAGTTATGCCACTTAGCAAATATACAGCCACCCACATAGCACATAACACATGAGTGCTATTCAGTGACACAGAATGCCAACATAATCACCAACACTTCATAATCTTTCTTTCAGTTTCAAATTGAATATTTGAAGTTTGAACTTCTGTTCAACCACAGACTAAGCAGAAGTACAGTAAGGGCTTAGGTTAGAAGGAGGCTGGAGTCTCAATATAGAGCTTAATTTGCTCCCAATCCTTCCTTGAATACTTGAACTATTCTTTGAGAATAATGCAGTAATTTGTCATATGGGATATGAAAACCTACTACCTTAAGGATAATAAAAGATTATAACTCTAAATTTATGATGACATGGTCTGAATGAGGTTTAGTGAGCTGCAGATGTCAATTTTTCTAGGAAGGGAAGCCAAGGAAGCAGGACTCCATCTGGTCAGGAAGATGCAGGTGCATTTTGCAACTAAGTCTACCCATGACATCACCTTCAATTCCTTGGAACATTTCAACACTCCTTTCTTAATGCAGGGGGGGCCAAAAACCTGACTACACAGGTGCTCTGTAGGCAGGTCACAAAATCTGCACATTCCCAAATTCATTCAAAAACAAGCCACATCCTGTTCACAGGGTCCTGCTGATCCATTCATTGGCCTCAAGACACACCATCTCTGAAAGTGCTGCTCCTTTGTCCCAGAACTCAGGATATCCTGTTTTCCATCATCTGAGCTGGCTGGAGAGAAGGGCAGAAAGACCTAACATCAACAGTGGTAACTGGAGGTTAATGCAGACTGATGGGCTAAAAAGTAAGAACAGATTCATTTTCAATGCCTATTCTAAACTGCACTAGGGATCCGGAGAGGAGCAGTTTCACAATCTCCCTAAGGAAGCCAGATCCAGCTCTAACAGCCTGTTGCAGACAGTAAGATCACTACACTGATCCCAAGTGCTAGAACCAGTATGAAAATGAAGCACAAAGTAATACAGAAATATACAGAAAGAATTTACAACACTCACTCAAGAGCTCTTTCAAGTAACAGAGACCTCCTTGGCCCAAATAATCAACAAACTCCCCGGACCCAAACAAATTCTAGACCCCCTAAGAAGGTCTTAAGGACACAAGCCTCTTTGACCTGCAACAGCAACAGAAACAGTGTTGGCCAGGACCTTTCTCAGTTAAATAGTTTCTTGTCATGTGATACCAACTTCCATCTCACAAAGACAGAATTTCTGATGAAAACTAGATGAGTCCTCCCTCAACACAAACACCTCTGAAGTCTCCCCGAATCTCGCATTCAGGAGTTGGATTCCCAATCCTGCTATTGCCACTTCCAGTGCAAAAATTAGTCTCAGACATTTCTCTCCTTCAAACACACAATAAAGAAAAAAGTTATCCTGGAGAGTTGACCCAACCTAATGTGTCAAACTTTCCATTACAGAGCAAATCGAGAGGTTAGACAGGCTATTAAGAAATCACATCTAGCATCTAAACTTCACACAATCCTAAGATTTATAACTTATAGGTACCCTTGCACCCGAACAACTTCAAACAGTCTCTACAAATTATCTGTTAACCAGAGACATAAGAATGCCTGCTCACCGCTGCCATTCAGTGCTGACCAAGAGGACATAGCAGGTTCAATGTAAAATAAGAAAAAGCAGAAATCCAGCTCAGTACTCCTGGAAAGTTCTGACAGTTTACAAAAGCATTGTACCAAGTGAGAAGTGATGGTAACTGTACCTTACACTAACAGATTAGCTCACAGAGTCTTCAAATATCACACATCTCATTGCTTCTTTTAAATACACAGGTTTCAGTAGATGAATTGGAAGACAGAGTCAGTTGTTGGCAAAGTTCTTCGTATCTCTCACTTCCCAAGACTGCCTTAAGGCTCAATTTGATCTACTAAGGAAGAGCTGTTGAAAGCAAAATCCAAGTAACCAGAAATAATGTTGGGTTTTGAGGAGTTCTCAACATGGGCAAATTTCTTTTAGCAGAAACATCACCTCTACTGTCTAATATGATTCAGGTACCTACCCAATTCTAAAGTTTCACTTTCAAGTTCATTCCACATCACTTCTGCCTAGCAATTCAACACTATTCTGCATTGCTATATGACTCAAGCTTAGTTACACATGCTGTCTTTGGTGCTGCTTGGACAGCAGAAATGCAGCATAGTTAGGCATAAAGACTTCAGCACTAAGCAAACTCCAGGACTTGCATCTCTCATGACAGGCAACTACCTGCAGCTTTGTTCTTTGCTGTCTTCATTGACTTCCCACGTATTTATTTCTTTCAATTATCGTTTGTAATCTCAAACCTTAATAGGCATCAAGTGACCTAAGCCTACCATCTCTAAGCAACACTTAAAGGCCCACCATGAAATCACAGGTTAAAGAAATTACAACACTTGAGAGCAACACAGCATTCTGGAAATGTGAAGTTCATCCACACAGAGAACCAAACGAAAAAAGACTGTCACATATCATTCTGTAATGATAATCACGACCTTGTGTTTTTAAATACTGCTGATAATGCACATCACAGCATTACAGGGTACATTAAAAAACTACCACCTGTTAAAATATTACATAGTTCTGCATAATTTTTCCCCTAGAGAGATGATGCAACAACAGAAAACCAAACAATAAGGAAAAAAGAACCATCAGGAGAGATGTTGGAAATGCTGTGAAATAAGCTAGAAGGCAGCACTTGCACACTACCATGATGATGCTCTAAGAACCATTTTGGAAAAGAATTTATGCAGGGGGCAGCAAGGAACAGAATCAGCTCACGTTCTTCTTATCCGTGTAAAATGTTTTGATTTTCAGAAGGACAGTGGGCAACATCATGTTATTAGTGGACAGTCTGGGTATTCTATCCCTTTCTTTCAAGTCTGGGTTCTGGTCCCTGAGCATGATCACATGGCAATTCTTGTTAGCAAAAGATGAGGGCCAACAAACAGAAAATCCTGATCTCTCTGCTTTGACAGTAATTAGCAAAAATTATTGAACTAAAGCTCACAATGCAGATAAAGCCTCACATATGGTTGAATCTTTACTTTTGACATGTCTGAACAAGCATGAACAAAATCCACAGCAAATAATCATCAGTTCAGCCTGCTGTCTTTTACAAGTTCCATTTCACATCTCTCCAATCTTACCTTGTCATTAGCAATGCTAATTAGTTCACTAACCCAGTATCATGCTTGATTCAGTAAAAACTGAGATCACTGCTCATTTGAGAAGAAAGCTTGCTCTTTCCTTAATATAAATAATAGTAATAGTCACTCTACAAAACACCCACAGAAATTAACATTGCTTGTAATTTTTAACCAGATTCAAAATTTAAATAAAAAAATGCAACTACCTTTTGGTTTCCAAATAGATAATAAAAGGGTAATTACAAATTATCACAGCACCTAATTAGATTAAGAACCTGTTAAGGACATACAATGACTCAGCATTTAAAGTTGAGTTATATCTTGCTCTGCAAGCAAGCCCCATTCTGTACGTATGCACATTGCATACATCCTTCCACAGCTCTCTTTCTGAAGGGAACCATTTTCTAATGCCAACATGGTACCTGTGGGCTGATAGAGGGTTTTATTCTAAAGCTCCCACATGGCCTGATTCCACTATTTTTTTTTGCAGAAGATAAAACTATTATAGGGAACTTCAATCACAAGTCACAGAAGAGACCTGTGCAATTAATCATAGAATGGTCCAGGTTGGAAGGGACCTTAAAGATCATCTAGTTCCAAACCCCTGCCATAGGCAGGGATGCCACCCAGTAAACCTGGTTGCCCAGGGCCACATCCAGCCTGGCCTTGAACACTGTCAGGGATGGTGCATCCACAACCTCTCTGGGCAACCTGTTCCAGTGCCTCACCACCCTCTGGGTAAAGAGCCTCCTAATCTCTAGTCTAAACTTCCCCTTCTTCAGCTTGTAACCATTCCCCTGTGTCCTGCTGCAATCTGCCCAGCTGAAAAGTCTCTCCCCTTCTATACTGTAATCTCCCTTTAGGTATTGAAAGGCTACTATAATTTCCAATTAAACAGCACTCTTCTACACAAGGAGCTAATTAAAGTGATATCCAGGATGTGAGGTAGGCTGCCCTCTGCTGCAAGTGAGAATATAAAAGCTTGCCACAGGACCTCCTGTGCTCCAAAATGCTAGAAGGTTACTGGGAATATACTGGAACTGCTCTGCTCCCTCCCTCAACAGTCAGTGAGAGTCCACCACCAAGCAACGTGACCACACAGACCAGCAGTTCAGGCAAATTGGGTCTCAGAGGTTCCAGTGCCCCACACTCCCCTCCCCAGGAGGTTTCTGTCCCCTAAATTTCTCTTCTCAGCTCAAGAGAGGGGGAGGAGAGCAGGGCAACTAGAAACAGGAATGTGTTTGCCAGTGCTGGGGCAGCTGAAACCTCACAAAGTGGTTTTACCACAGAGAAGCACTTCTCCTAATGCAGATATGGTGATGAGACAGAAGGTCTCCACGCTCAGGAAGTAATCCTCACCCTGACTTCTACAGGCCAAGTGCATGTTCATATGCATTTATGCCTGTCTCTGTAACAGAAGAGGAACAATGCACAGGGGGGTTCTAAATCAATTTTTTAACTAATCTGTCAGGTTTATTTTAAGACTATTTACAACCTTAATTCAGATGGATTAGGAAATCAGCAGAGACAGCCTAATTTAAAACAAAGGACCAGCTGTACCCAAGGGAAGGTAGACAGAAGTGGACGGCTGCAGGAAGTGTATCTCTGGATCCAGTTGCTCTTCCCAACAATTACATCTGACTTCCCTCTGGGCATTGGACACCTGAGATTCAGTGGCTCACTGAACCTGAGCAATGAGCAGCTACCTGACATGTGCTGTAAGAGCTGCACTAAGCTGCCCACCTGGCCCTGGACCACTGCAGGTTACTTCATACCACAGTTTTTAGGAAGTGGTGACCCCGAGCTGCTGCCTCCCACCAGCTGCTCCCTCAGCACAGGTACAAAACCATTGGTTCAGCCACTTCCCTGCTGGCCCCAGTATGATCCCTGCTGAACAGAAGCCCCTGGGCTGCTCTGAAGTGTAGACATTTGGCTAAAACCAGAAATTGCTGCTGATCCTTTTCTTCCTTTGATGCTTCTACTAGGAACTAGATAAAAATGCAAGCAAGTAATACTGGCTACAGGACTGTCTTAATATCATAATGCTCCCAGACAGCAGGCAGACACACAGGCCAGCCTTGTCACACAGTGGTGCAGAAACAAAAAGAAAAACAAGTGGCTTTGTTTTTATTTTGAAGTGTGGGGAAAGGCCACCTTCTCCTCTCTGATGTACTTTATGAATTTTAAAGTTTTAAATGAAACCTCTGGATAGCAATAACTTACATTTAAAAACCCTTCATCTCTAATTGTGAGGCAGCTTTGGGAAACATGACAGTCAAGCCATTTTCAGGCTATACAATGCTACCAACTGTAAAAAAAAAAAAAAGAAAAAAAAGAAAAAAAAGTAAATCCCATTTCAGTAACTGAGCAGACTGACATGCTGCTTGAGATCACTGGAGTGCTGGTCTACTGTTTAATAAAAATAAATCCTATGCACAAATACCAGTGAGGGTCATGGCACAATTCAACATCATTCCTACGTCAAAAAGCAACTGTTAAGAATTCACCTGGGTATTTTTGTCAGCTGCAGTGGGCATTCTTGTTTACCATCCACAGGCACTCACATGAAGGACTTAAAAAAGCTATGCTTGAGCTGAAATTCTAACAAAAAACCTGGATCATGAAAAAGAGAACTATTTTTAAAGATTATTTACTGTAGAAATCAGTACTTTCTGAAGAACATTCAAAGAAGAATGTTTATCAGAAGATAGTAAGTGACAAATCCTGATTAGCTAAAATAATCAGCATTTCACTAAAAGGAAATACCTAAAGCAAAATAAAATTATTCTGGCTATTTTCTCTTTCCTAGGGAAATAACATGCATGTTTTATTTTCAGTTTGTTCCACTAGAGCAACGGAGAGAGATAAATGAAAGATGAGAGCCATAATCCATGAGAGCACTCTCAGGCTCCCATAGATAGGGAAATTTAACATTGACAGATATGACAGCAACTCATCTCAGAGTCTAAGCTCTGCTTTGGAATTAGGGACAGCACTAAAAAGAACAGGGATAAAGAACCCGAATCAGCCTCAGCTGCTAAGAGAGGCAAGGTATAAAAATAGGCTGTAAGCATTGTAAACCAAGAAGGAAAAACCTCTCTAGCTGCCTTCTTGCCATTTTATTCTTGAAAATGTCACTGTTACAGCAGAGTGGAGTTTCAGTTTAGTAATAACTACTACAAAACCCCCACAATTATTTGTATGGTTGTACAGACCTAAAAAACCCACTGTGCTATATACAGAAGGGCAATCTGTACAGTTGGACAGCAAGCTCTTGATCTGGCTGGCACATGCCCGGAATAAACTCAAACTCCCCCCTCTACAACCATATCTGGAGAACCTGTACCACACTCAGGAACCCCAGCCAGCTGGCTGCTAGTAACCTGCTGTTGCGAGATGGCATGGAACACATATTGCCCTTCATCACTTGTACCAAGCTTAGCACCGAAGCATTTAAAGTCCTAAGAAGGAAATGCAGGCAAACCTTACAGAAAGAAAGCAGATGTGTAGATGAAATGGCTTTCCCTGGAAATCCAGTAATAAAACCAACAGGGCCTCAGCAGCACCCAAGAGCTACAGGATTACACATCCTCTGACAAAGTATGGTTAGATTCTTACTTTGCTGCTTTTACTGATGGAAACAACATGCAAAGTACTGATCCCACCTCTGACACCACATGTGCCTGCTAATTGCTCCTTTGTTTTAAAAGAGCCCACTCTACAGGATCAGGATCCAAGGGTTTGGATCCTATGTACTGGAATCACTGGAATCACAGTTATTTGTATTGTGACACTAAGGTGCTCCTGTGTTCAGCAGCTGTAGAGGGTTCAAAGACAGTCAAATAATCTAGGAGACAATGAGTTTTTAGACTTGGCTTAGTCCTGCCCAGCATCATCAAGGCAATGATGATTACATCACCAGTTAATGAATTCAGGACTGTGCACATACTCCTATCACAGAGCCTTCAGTACTGCTAAGAAGAGGGTAAAAACCCCTAAAAATACTCTTTACATAGAAAATTGCTCTTTTGTTGCTACAGGATACACTTTCATGTCATTCTCCAATCATATCAACAATTCCAAGTAGTCATCCTGATACTAAAACTGTTCTCTTCAATAAAAAAAGGAAACAAATAAGAAAAGGCACAGATGAAACTTAAAAAATACTAAGCAGATGAATAGACAACACCCTAGAAATTGATAAACAGTGATCTAGAGAAGGTATTGGAACAGATGATTGTAGGTCTTAATTAGTAATCTCAGTGTGCACGTATATATCTATCTATATATACACAAAATATTTTTGTTTATATACACACAGTTAAATTAGCTGAAATCAGATTTATTTTTTCACATACTTCTTGAGGCGAAGATATATTTTATCATTTTCCTGTATTTTAACAATATATTCACTACAAAGCAGTTTCCCAATTAGAAGACTTTAATTAAAGAAAATTAATTAAACATGAGATAAGCATGAACACTAAACAAACTACTACAGAGAAATCCAGAATCTGACCTATCAAAATGACTTTCTATGCAATTACACATGCTGTGAATTACTGTTTGGAGATAATTGCCTGGGCTTAAAGTCAGTCGACCACATACTAAAGTTAAATAACATCAAACCAAAATAAAGTAGTCAGGGCTGACTGGACTTGCACTTAAACTTTTCATGTATTTACACTTCTTTTTATGTATCTCAGCATTAACACACTACTGGTTCAAAATCATCTATCAGTGGACCTTGCCCATAAAGAACACTTCCAGCATTTTTTGGAAGCTAACTTTCAACCCTCAAAATAAAATATATTATCTTAGCTAGAGATTCCCCATAATTTCCTTAAATTCCTCACAAGAATATCCCAGTCCTAGAGGGAGAACTAGCTTTATATATTGTTGACTCTTAGATACATTTCCTAGAGTATTTTAATGTGTTCTTGCTGTATGATAACAGCAGAATTAAAACAACTCATTTTCTGCAGGAAGCCAGCTTAACCGAATGAAAAATGAAAAGGCAATGCTCAGCTCCTACATGGCGTAATGGGAAATTTTAATTGCTTTTGGCAATCTCTGGCAATATTCTTTGTAGCAGACAGGGACAGACCATCTTTGTACCCAAAACTACACACATACTATACTCCACAATGTCAAAGAATGAAGTATAGCAATATGAAAGGAGGTTTACTGGTGACATTTCAAGAGATATCTATGTTACTTCAGAAATCCACAATTTCACAGCCACAAGTGGGAATGGCAAAAGCAACTGGAGAGCCACACAACTCAGAAACCTTTCACAAAGGGAATGGAAGCCATAGAAACACCAGAAAATTAAAAACTTCTAAATGATCTCTCAAATACAAATGTGAACACTCTGATAAATCTACACAGACTTAAGAATTTTAGTTCTCTGTACTCTTAAGTTTCACATGTACTGAAGCTGTCAAATGCAAGCTATCTAGCCTGCTGACAAAACACTACTATTTCAATGAAAATCATCCATTTTCAGGTGTTACTTATTTTTAGGTCTTTCAAAGTTCCTTTCTTAGACTACATTAATGGGTTTATCTGCATATAGAGTAGAGATTTCCCAGGCTGTTTTCTGACTTTATAAATAAACATTTCATCTACACATTGCTTGCCAGAAAGGTGTGGAAATGACAGGTTTACATTTTTAGAACCCATTTCCCTTAAGCAATCAGGGAACAGAAACTGGAGGAGTGATAAATTCCACCAGCAACAGAACCTGAAGTTCTAATTATAGCCTCCAAGGCAGATGCTACAGAGGTAGTCTGCCAAGACCTCTTTCATTAGTGAAATAACCTCAAACTCTTTCAAGAAGTGTAATCTAGCAAGACATATGGAAGAACAGAAGGCAATTTTAAATAGGTTTAATATCCAGTTTCCTAATTTATTTATTTTTTTTAATTGAAAGACACAAATAATCTTTTCAAAAGGTCAACGTGTATGAAAGAAGCTAGCCAAAGAAGAATGAAAGTCCTGGAGTGAAAATGCATTATACCTCATAGACTTACAGACTCTCTGTGTGTGTGTGTGTATGTATATATATATATATATAT
>VWZX01001246.1:2083-22545 GCA_013399015.1 Galbula dea | reverse complement strand
CTCTCTTTCTCTCTCCCTCTTTTTCACCTTTGCAAACCTGCTGTCGGGCAAATAAACTGTCTGGCACGTGACTCCGTTTTGAGTCTTTATTCTGTTCCCGAGAATACGAAACAAACCCCGCGCTAGTCCCAGACCGGCTCGTGACAACCTGGGAAAGACCAACCCCATGTAGGAGTATAGGTTGGGGACTGAGCTGTTGTAGATCAGTGAAGGGGAAAGGGACCTGGGGATCCTGGTAGATGGAAGGATGACCATGAGGCAGCAGTGTGCTCTTGTGGCCAGGAGGGCCAATGGGATTCTGGGGCATATTAAAGGGATGTGTCTAGTAGGTCAAGAGAGGTTCTTCTCCCCCTTTACTTTACCCTGGTGAGGCTGCATCTGGAATATTGTGTCCAGTTCTGGGCCCCTCGGTTGAAGAAGGATAGGGAACTGCTGGAAAGAGTTTAGTACAGACCACCAAGGTGATGAAGGGGGTGGAACATCTTCTTTATGAGGAAAGGCTGAGGGAGCTGGGTGTCTTTAGCTTGGAGAAGAGAAGACTAAGGGGTGACCTCAATTATGCTTTTAAATATGTGAAGCGTGGGTGTCAAGAGGATGGGGTTAGGCTCTTCTCAGTGAAGCCCAGTGACAAGAAAAGAGACAATGGTTGTAAGCTGAAGCATAGGAAGTTCCATGTGAATACAAGAAGAATTTTTTTCCCAGTGAAGGTGACGAAGCACTGGAACTGAGAAATTGTAGAGTCTCCTTCTATGGAGGTGTTCAAAACCCATTTGGATGCACTTATGTGTGGCCTGGCATAGAGAATCCTGCTGTGGAAGGGGGGTTGGACTAGATGATATTCTGAGGTCCCTTCCAACTCCTAACATTATGTGATTCTGTTACTCTTCACATTGTGCTGTCTGAGCACTGTGTTACTTAAAGCTTCCTGAGCTTTTACAAACAGCCAGACACAAGTTTGTTACATTTTCTTTAAAATTCTTTGGAAGTGACAGGTTTAATCTCCCAAGAAAAAATGACGAGCTTGCAGAGTTCTTCAAATAAATTTTCCGGTAGTTCTACTCTTTTGCCTTGAAGGAAAGTCTTGAGAACAGCTTATTTTAGGAAGCATGATCATAGAATCATAGAATTGTCAGTGTTGGAAGGAAACTCAAAGACCATCTAGCTCCAACCCCCCTGCCTTGCAGGGACACCATCCACTAGATCAGGTTGCCCAGGTCCCCACGAAACCTTGTCTTAAAAGCTTCCAGGGATGAGGATTCCACAACCTCTCTGGGCAACCTGTTCCACTGTCTAACCACCCTCATAGTGACGAACTTCTTCGTAATAGCCAACCTAAATTTACCCTCCTCTAGCTTGCACCCATTTCCTCTGGTTCTGTCACTACCTGACCTCGTAAAAAGTCCCTCACTAGCTTTCTTGTAGGCTCCCTTCAGATGCTGGAAGGCCATGATAAGGTTTCCTCAAAGGCTTCTCCTCTGCAGACTGAACAACCCCAACTCTCTCAGTCTGTCCTCATAGGAGAGGTGCTGCAGTCCTCTGATCATTCTTGTGACCCTTCTCTGGGCTCACTCCAGCACACCCATATCCCTCTTGGCATAAGGGCTCCAGAACTGGATGCAATATTCCAGGTGGGGTCTCATGAGAGCAGAGTAGAGGGGGAGAATCACCTCCCTCTACCTGCTGGCCACTCTTCTCTTGGTGCAGCTTAGGATACGGTTGGCCTTCTGGGCTGCAAGTGTACACGGGAGGCTCATGTTGAGCTTCACATCCACCAGCACCCCCAAGTCTCTTTCCAGATGGCTGCTCTCCAGGCAATCTTCACCCAGCCTGTAGTGGTGCTTGGGATTGCCCCGACCCAGATGTAGGACCTTGCACTTGATCTTTAGCTTGGAGAAGAGGAGAGTAAGGTGTAACCTCATTTATTCTTTTAAATATGTGAAGGGTGTATGTCAGGGGAATGAGGTCTGGCTGTTTTCAGTGAAGCCCAGTGACAAGACAAAGGGTTTTATGTTCTACTGAAAGTCTTATTGCCTTGTCTTAAAAACAGAGCGATAATGAACAGTAAGCAACTAATTCTCCCCTGAAACATGGTTTTGGTTTTTACCAAATCTCTGAACAGAAGATTTATGAGCTGAGAAATAAAAAGCCTTTTGCAAACAATATAAATTTCACACTAGCTCATAGATCCCATGAAGGTAAATACTACTGGAGAAATATGCTGTACACAGCCACTGGGTATCCATCACAAACACTAGTGGAGCACAGTAATCAGAAAATAAATTTAAAAATCCTGCTGTTAATATGGTTGTTTGGAAATACCTGGCATTTTCGCTATGAAATGAGTTCATGCTACTCTTGCATGTGTCTCATTCAGTAAGATAGAACTCAGATCACAACTTTACATCAGACTAAATACTTAGTCGTTAAGGTATTTACTACTCTATTTTATGAAATAAAACATTCAAACAGTATAGTTTGACTATTTCATAGTAGGAATGTAAAGGTCTCAAGGAGATTAAAAGTCTTGATATGTTGTCATTTAAATAACTATAAAATAGCTTTTTAATGTGAAAATGCCTCTGAAATTTTTTAGAACTCTACATACTTCTAAAGCATAGACACTTTTTTCTTCAGTTGATACTCAGTCTTGATCATAATTTTTAATGTATTTCTCTCAGAGAAAAGTTGAGATCCAATCTCATTTTGTTTTGCTGACACACCCTTAATGGGTTTTACTGGAGTTAAGAAAACCTGTATTTAGTGGTTTAGGGAAAAATTTTACAAAGAATGGTGTTACTAGTTCTTTTTCATCAGCAAAACATGCTTATATGTTTCTTAATACACACATACAAGGCAAGAAAGTTCACTGAATAGACTTCAGTTACCAAATTGGCAATATAAAGCACTGAAGTATATTCTTCAGGAGAAACTAACACTTTAAAATGGGCTGAAGTAGTTTTACAACAATCTGCTACCCCAGAATGAAACCATCAGAGTGTCTGATTTCCTGGAAAAGTTGTGGTATCTGGCAAAGCGGTTGAAGAAAAGACTTTCTAGACAGTAATGGACACAAAAATTCATAAAAAGAAGGAATACCACAAAGGGTTCCATGGCATAGGTTGGGTTTTTGGTTTGGTTTGGTTTGGTTTTTTTATTCTAGTCAAATAGAAAAAATTCTTTTTCTTTGAAATATTCTACAAGTAAAAATTTACATGGCTATATTTCTCATGTCAAAGAATGTTCTCACCATATGACTCTTGAAAGTGTTTAACAGTACTCTGCCTTGAGGACAGAAGGATGTCAGGAAGTAATAAGGCTCCTTTCTTCCCAGCCGTTCATTTAAAACAGCTATAAAACCCAGCCCCAGCCCCTAGAAAAGCCAGGAAGAAACTTTCCCAAAAAAAGACTTTGAATCAAAGTTTTTAAGAAGAGGATAGATGTGGTTCTTCAGGGGATGATTTAGGGATGAGAATAGTGTAGGACTATCGGTTTTACTAGATGATCTTGAGGGTCCTCTCTAACTGTAATGATTCTGTGATTCTGTAAATCAAAAGTGACATAACTTGGCAGATGAAACAAAATATATGAATCCCCTCATAGATAGATGTTGAAAGGTTCTCAACCATTAGATCTTATGTCAAGTAAAAATAATAAAAGTCACAGAATAACAGAATAACAAAATATTAGGGATTGGAAGTGACCACTGGAGATCATCTGCTACAACCCCCCTGTCCGAGCAGGTTCACCTAGAACAGGTTGCACAGAATGGAGTCCAGGCGGATTCTGAATGTCTCCAGAGATGGACTCCACTACTTGTCCAGGCAACCTATTCCAGTGCTCTACTCCTCTCTAAAAGTAAAGAAGTTCCTCCTTATGTTTGGATGGAACTCCCTATCTTCCTGTTTGTGCCCATTACCTCTTGTCCTGTAAAAGAAAATAGATGAGGTTTCATTCTCTTGACATCCACCCATTAAGTATTTTATAAGCATTTATAAGATCTCCCCACCCCAGTGTTCTCTTCTCTAGGCTAAACAGACAACAGGCTCTCTCAGCTAAGAGGTGTAAAATAATAATAAATAATTGAAATAAATCCCTAAACCATTAATTTTCTTCTCTTTAATTAAACACAATAATCATCATCATCATACTCTGTATGTTTGTTACCAGCATAACTGTACTTATCTTCCTGTATTTTGAGAGCTAATAATTCTCTGAAATGTAACTGCAGCCTCACCATATTGTGGTGTTTCCTCTTATAATTTCCAAATTTGCAAACTTTTGATTTGAACAAACCTGCTCACCTAATTAGTCATATCTATTTATGCTCACTGCCATATCTTACTCTCTCCAAGTTCTATGACTGTATCAACAAAGTCTGCATAGTCATTTTTAGCTTGTCCTAGCTCAATCCTTTCCTTTGCAACTGTTCTTTTGATGAGCTTTCTATAGTTAAAATTCTAAAGGCTTTAGCTGTCCTTATTGTATTGTTTTCCTCTCAGATGTATGCTATCTCTTTTCCTTGGTATTACCAGCTGCAATCCAAAGTAGATTCTCAGCATTTATTGATGCCATACCAGAACACTTATGACCTTCTTTGATTGATCTAAATTTTTATGCTAAGCATTTTGCAGTTTTCTATTATATTATTCTATCCTAGACTCCCTGCTGAGGGACATATTTAATGTATCGCCTCTAGAAAATACTTTGTTGTGTTTTGGTTTTTCAAATTCGTATTCTGTTACTGTTGAACTGAAAAATTGCCTCCTTATCTATTCATTCATCTGGTTCATGTGAATCATCATAACACACAAATTCAACTGTCATTAGAAAGGAGATCTAGTTGGAAAACAAAGTCCCATATTCCTTCCTTCAGGTCACTGCTCTACAGAGCAGGTAAAACTATCCTGCTAATGATTCCTACAGCCCTATTTTTTACCTCAGTCAATACCCCTGTCCCAGTCCAGTTAAGAGACACAGGGGAGATTTGAGGTGATTTCCAAGAGCGAAACAAAGACACAAACAATGTCATATGCTACACATCAGTCAGAGTTTATTGAAACAAGAGAGTTAAAGCAATAGGACAGTGGTATGGAGGAAAAGAGGACAAAAACAAGCAGACAATAGGGAAGAGAGAAGCAGTAGTATAGTTACACCACTATGGATCAGGTCCCGTGACATCCTAAGGGTTTGAAGTCTCCAGTTCCTTCAGTGGCAGTGGGTGACCACCATCAGGAGGCACTTTTCCACAGTTTTTATAGGGAATACATGGGATGCTTCCCTGATCGTTCCCAAGGCAGCAGGATATTTTAAGGCAATGGAATATTTTGCATGTTTGTTGGACAACTTGCATAAATATTTCACGCAATGCCCACATGCCTAAGCCTTGTCTCTCTCATGGTGGAGCCAGGCCCAATCAATGCACACGGTGTACAGAGTCAGTGTCTAGCTGGGAGATGTCAGAATATCTCCAGTGTCTAGTTGAAGTGTTTCACTATCACTTTGAAATGTCCTTGCATTGTTTTATCTTCCTTTTTCACCACAGCCGTTTCACCTCAGTTAAGCAGTAGTTCTGCTTCAGTTAAGCAGTAGTTTTGCTCCCAGTAAATCTTTATACCAGCAAGCTTTGAGACACACCTTAAGACAGTAAAAATATAATCTCTCACAACCCCTTCCACCAATTTCAAGTTCTCTGGTTCTTTCTGTTGGTTCAGAAATTTCTCTCACCTTAGTTGTGACCTTGGAAGTCACCAAAATTAATTCCAAAATCCAGGATTTTTTTCTTTTTGGTTGAATATTCAATTGTCTTTAAAATATTCAAAAACCTCCATTTGTGTATCTAGTAAGTGTTTTCCACTTCTGGTGAAATAATGTTTCTTATTAAATGCCAAAATTTCTTTTTCATTTTTACCTCACCTCTTTCCCTATTCAGACAGTCAAATTTAGAGGTTTACCATATACCTAGTCTTAGCAGATTCCCTCTCAAAGGCAATGTACTAACATTGTTTTACCATTTTTTCATGTTTTTAAAGATTATAACCTCATTTTGGTTTTGTTTGTATCTTAAAGATTTATTTCCTAATATTTGCTAAGGTTTTGTTGTATTTTCTAAAATTCTAATATAGATACTTCTTCTTCAAGGTCATCTTCATTTTTTCTACTATTTCTGGTGAGATACCAATTGCACAATATATTTGTATTACATAGGTCATATGGGTCATAAAAATTAAATGTTTCTTTTTCACCTTTGTTTCTTTCCTCACTTTTTGTCTCCTTACAGCAAACGTCTAGTTCTTCTGTCAGTAAGGTTTGCTGGTAGTTTCTCTTTGCAAATAAAGCCATTATTTTCTTAGATAGACTTTAAAATCTGGACTCACTTTGATTTTTTTAATATTCTCTTCTATGCTTAATTTATCCAGGACAAGTTCCAGAAGGCTGTGTCATAAAAAGATGCAAATATTTTGATTAAGTGTAAAAGCTGCAAAATATACTGTCAGAAATTTTAAGCGTGTGCCTCTGAAATCAGTAGGGTCTAAGGTGTCAGCATAGTGTCTAATTACTTTAATGGGTAATTAGCTAATGGTAATTAATATCTCTTATTATCACATCTACTGTCCCAGTGTCTCAGAGACTCCTTTCTCTATAGTGTACAAGGTGTTTATTAAACCATGATGTCTACAGCTCTACAAGATAACAAATCCATCCAAGCAACCTATGAATGATAATAAAAGACAAAGGAAAATATCTCCTCTGAGAAAGTAGTTTAAGTAACTTACTTGTTGAGTAGCACTCATGTGAAAGAAATTAACCAGGCAGACACTAAAAGCAGTGGGTGTTTATGAGTGAGACAACACAAAATGCAGCGTCATGGATATTGCAGCATGTGTGCCACGTTCTTCATGTATTTTACAGCATTATTGAAACAAAGTTTACATAAATCCATGAATTTAAGAATGTAGTTCAATTTTCATTTGCATAAATAGGCTCCAAGTAACCTAGAGGTAAATGCAAACTGTAGTATTTTCTGTAGTTTATCCTGTGACAAATTAGAGAAAAACAGTTTAATAGCAAAGGCCATTAATTATCCACAGCTCTCAGATTACAATTTGTTTTCTTTGACAGTTCAAGTCATAAACGCCAGCTTTAATCATGTGTTCACGTTGAATTAGGCACTGCCAGTGCTGCAAGACATCTAATCCTCTTTCTTTCCTTCTCATAATGAAATAATAATGCAAATTCACCACATTGATGGGATGACTCATATGAACTTATTATAAGCTTGGAGAAGTCTCTTGAAAGGGATAAATTCTTTCTGGGTACAGACTTGAGGTAATTCAAACCAGACAAGAAAAAAAATGGAGCTGTCATCAGAGGCCAGGATATGGAATGGATTTAATTTATATGAATAGACTTTTTAATAAGTATAACAAGACTAAGCACCAGCTTTAGTAAGGGAATATTACTGCTGTCATTTTCCAAATCTCAGTGCACTAACTTTATGTTTAGGAAGAAGATCAGCTCCAAATCTTATTTCCTGTTGCACTGCAGCTTTCAGTAGACAACAACATACTACACAGTGGGCAGACCTAGCGAATAGGTCTTCTAATTATTTGAATTAAGATAAATGGAACAATTACCTCCTCATAAAATTATTTGTGGTACTCAGTGATGCATACCAACATTTCCTGTAGAACAAACTCTACCTTTTAGTTAATGCTCAGATTTTTATCAGGTAAGGCTTGTTGTCAATATGACAGAATACTTATTTTTTTTTTAATTCCAAGGGCCATTTCAGCTAGTGAAAATATATAATAGTACCTAGAATGTTAATTTTTCTTAGTAAATAAACATAGAATGATAGAATCATTAACCATGCGTTACATCACCATAAAATACAGGCCAATTAGTGAAACAGAAAGATTTCCAAGCAAAAAACAAAAGTCCTAATTTCACTAGGCAAATGTCAGAAGTTTCAGGCTATCTCTGTAGGGTTCACAGATATCATTACCACTGCCCTGTTTTATGAAACTACTGTTCTGGTCCCAGCAGGCTGCCTGCATCACTAACACTATGTTTCTAGTGAAAATACAGGATTAGAACAATAGTACAGACTTAAAGAGACATGATAAAATGACCCCCTTCCTTTTTACCTACTTATTTCTAGGAATTATCCAAAATATATTTCCATGTTTCTCAAGAGAAGAACCAATATTCTCTGCAAAGATAAAGAAACCAGTCTTTCTCATCTGTCTTGCTTACAAACAAAGCTTCAATAAAAAAATTAATTTGCTTGCAGTCTTGCCAAAACTTTTTGTTATCTGATTTAACAGCTTGACCTTGTTGGATAATCAAAATTAAACCCAATGCCAAATGCTCTGTTATATTTCTCTGTCAAAGTAATATGATATTTTATTTCATATCTTCTAAATTTTGTCTTCTGGTCAGTCTAGCATGCCTAACATTTCCTCTCAATTTTTAGAGAATAGGAAACTATAACATTTCTGCTGTGTAGTGTCAGACTCTTCAGATATTATTATTGAGCAGCTAAAGCTTATTTCCCTTGCCATTTTAAGTCTTCATTATCGTAAAATTTCAGATTGAATATTTCATGCAGAAATTAGAACCCTTTATCAAATCATGATTACATTATTTATAATTTAATTAAAACAAGGTGAAT
Source organism: Galbula dea (assembly GCA_013399015.1). Classification (NCBI taxonomy): domain Eukaryota; kingdom Metazoa; phylum Chordata; class Aves; order Piciformes; family Galbulidae; genus Galbula; species Galbula dea. Next base: position 13,871 of record VWZX01001246.1, on the reverse strand, counting down.
GGACATTGAAATTCAAAGTGGGGATGATAAAGCAAGAGGTATGTTTCAAACAAATAATAACTTTCCACTTAGCTCAAATCCTACATACCCTTAGTTATGGGAAGAATTTTATCGGTTGCATCAACTTATTTTCAATTTGGTCTTAAACTGTTCTGTTGCATCAGGACATACAGGAGAAAGACTGAGTATAATAACACTAAAGTAATAAAGCCCATTGAAAATTGATTGGTGGTATTTCAAGAACAATAACCTCAGTCTATACTATTGTACCTGAATGTATGCATGCATGATACCATGTTGATAAGACAAATATTTAAATCAGGAAAAACATTATTGGACAGTGTTATTTAAAGAAACAATTGCGTGATTGTCTGAAAATGCTATATTCAGTCACAATAGGAGTAGGTAATTCACAATATAAATGTATTGGATCTGTGAATTTCATTACTGAACCATGACTTTGTACAGTATCTAGTACCGTAAACGACCACTAACTTCAATCTGAATAAATATTATGATCATACAGTTGATATTGTAATTGAAAAAATGATCTGACTGAACGGTCACCTTGCAAATAACCTGAAGCATATAAGGTAACATTAATTACATTTATTAATACATCACACTAGTATTTACAAACATATCACTTTTTCAGGGTGTGGTGGGTTTAAAGGTTCTTCCCAGNGGGGTTGCAATGTCCTTGATTCAGGAATCTCAGGTTTCTTAAAGGGACAGTCCAGGCAAGGTGTGTGTGGGAGAGGGAAAACTGACACGACCCTATGCACGTAGTCATGGAATACTTTTTAGAAAACACAGTTACTGAATAGAATTAATTCTGTTCTAAAACAAACCATAACACAGGGAAAAAAAAAATCTCTGAGTGCTACAAGATTTTATTTCTACAGAAAGATATACATTACATTACGGTAAAGTCATCTGTGATCTTTTGCGTCTACTGTACTGTATTTTGTAAAAAATCCATTTTTATAGTATTTTCTACTGTAACAATTTTATTCTAAAATTTCCTACATTTAGTCTTTAGCACATAATTTTGTTACACACTATTAATCCTATAAACAACTTTTTCAAAGCTCTATATGGTGTTTTGTTTTAGAGTCTTCCTTGTTCTTTCTATTCTGACTCTTTTGAATATGATCTGCTGATATCACCTAAATGCTTATTGAGCTTCATCTTCAACTTATTAATCTTCATCAATGTCATCCTTTAACCCAGCATTTCTTTCTGACTCAGCTGGAATGTATTGTATTTTTCTGTGGGATATTTAGAACCCTCATCTTTTAACAGATAGGTTCAGATTAATATCATTTCAAGGCAAGGAGCTGCAGCATCTGTGTATCAAAAGGAGGGAAACAAAAAGTCTGTTTCCTAAAAGGGATATTGAGAACTAGACTTGTAACTCTTACAAACATCTGCCTCTATTCTCATACCAAATTTGAGTAGCCAGCAGTGAATCCACATGGACAGCTTCAGAAACTGAGATGTGTTTATTAGGAGCTTTGGCATCAGGAAAATCCAAAAATTTCTAATACTTTTTCCCAGATCCAGGCTAGGAAAAGATTTTGGTTAATTCTTGAATAATCAGTACATTTGTTATTCTAGCAATAACTATTACAGTTGTAATGCTTTCTAAAGAGTTTTAAAATGAAAACTCTAGGTAGTCTTTATTTCTGGCTTTCACAAACACTTTTTTCTTCTTTTTTTTTTTAAATAATTTTTATATATGACTATAAAGATATTTATTTTGAAAGCCGTATCTGCATTTTGTCTGCTTTTTTTTTGGTTTTCCATTAAATTCTATTCACTGTTTCATATTTTTTTCACTCTTTTTAGCAAAGATTAAGGTTCTTTTCTTTTTTTCTTTCTCAATTGATGTTTATATTTTATTTTTTTACCTGATTTATCTTATCTTCACATCTTCTAAACTTTCTTTGGACTTTCCACCCAATTGTCTCACCTCTTTTCCCATCTCCTTTCATAAATGCAACCTTCCATTGAACTGTTGCATGAAAAATGGTAAGACCATTCTTTTAAGAGTAAAAGACAACCTTCAGAAAACAGTCACTGCATTGGTTCATTTGTCAAAGAGAAATAGTTTTCTGTTTCCCAGAATTCTGTAATGAAAGCATTGTACAAATAGGGACCTTTTTGTGGTTTTAAAAGTTACAGCTTTTTTTTCAGCTATCAAACAGCAAAAGACCCCCCCCATAAGTAGAGGAAAAATTCTTTGCTTCTCTCAGTTCTTTCCTTCCTTTGTTCCCCTTCTCATCCTTTTACTTAATAGGTCAACATATTTATTTTTATTTGTGAACAACAAATGTTGTTCTGAAGCAATTTTTCTTTAATAGTTAAGTTAGAAACCTTTAGAAAATTAAAGTGTTAACACAACCTTTAACTGCATGTAAAAATGCTGTTACCACAGCATTTGTATTTTTCCCCAGGTAGGTGAAACTCCAGTACAGAAAGGTGTTTCTGCTCAGGAGAGAGATCAATTTACTTCATGTCTCAAACTCAACCTCAACTTACATAAAACTGCTTACAGCATGAAATTTTCAAAGACTATTCCTTTCTACAGTTGTTAAGAAGACATCAAAGTGTGAGGTCTTACCAGAGGAGATAAAACAAAGCCTTTTGATACATTTAGTTCTGATTTTTTATTCCTTATATATGAAGATATATTAGATTTTTGAACATTTTGAAGTTATTAATGCACCACATAAGCAAGAAAAAGGCATAAAATTGAAACTTACTTATATACAAGAATAATACAGTATAAAGGTACTCAATGCAAGTTGTCCCACCATGCAGAAGAAAGGAAGATAATATTGTAAGAATATGAGGAAAAGGAGATTTCTGATGTACTTTGTCAGAAAGCCAGCTAGAATTCTCAAAATATAAAAATTATGTTTACTGACAACGTTCTTCATAACTATGTGTTATAGTAACATAGTATTTCGAACACCACAAGGACTTTGTACATGCTAGTACCTCTTTCTGTCTCTGAAAAGAAGCCACCAAAAGAACAAAGGTGGTTGTTACAATGTGAAACTGGGCCGTAGATAAAACTCACACAGCAGAATAATGCAAAACATAGCCCTTTGAGGAAAACATCTGAGATTCAGTGGCATGAAAGGTGCCAGATTACATTCCACTCCAATTTTCTGTATTTTAGTAGTATCACAGCAAATTCAGTTCTACCCTGTGTGCACTCATTTGATAGAGCTCATCAGATGTTAATTTCTCTCCTATCATCACCCACATGCAAACAGGGGGTTACCAGCTTGATGAAGGAAAAGTACACTATACAGATAAAAGTTTGTGGTAAAATACCTCCCTGATCAGGAAAATATTTTCACAGTTACGCAGGCTTGCCTATGTTTTGCTGGAATCTTCATGTGCAATACACACATGGCATATGGGTCAAGTAGGAGAAAGATCACACATGGATCACACAGTATGTGGAATAGCAGCATCAACAAGAGTCATAAATAAACAGGTTGCTTGTATTCTGTCCTACTTCCATTCCCCACATCTTACATTATTTTGTTACTTTGTGCTATTACAAAGAAGCTCTCCATGATGCCCAAAGGTGAATGGTGAACCTGTGCTTACAAAACAAAATGCAAGTAGTGCTTTTACAATTACACGTTGTAAATGTATGGTATTGATTACAGTAATATTTACCTGAGAATAAAAATAACTTTTTTCTGGTACAAAGAGTATAAACAGATAAGCTACTTTGACTTCTGTGCAAATCACATCAACCCTTTAAAAGTAGTGTCACTTTTCATGTGACGCTTTTGTTGAAAAAAACCAGCTGTGTTCATCTCAATACTGAATTATTCATTTCTCATCTACAAAGAAGTAAAATTGCTTGATTGTTCTGTATGATATTTTTCCCCTTTCAGATAAAATGCCAGAGATGAATCGTGACTCCCTCAGTGCAGGCCATTTTTGTCAAAATGAAATGCATAATCAGCAGTTAAAAAATTGAGGTGTTCTGCTAATCTCTTGTTTCATAGATCTAAGATTAACTCCACAAGTTGTCTTTCATTATAAATCAGATAATCAGCACTGCTACATTGTTTTTTGGCATATAGTTCTGCATTGTTGAATATCCATCTGGTTTTCTTTAGTATTACTACCTTTATATGCTAACATTTTATTGAATATTAAAACAATAATTATAAAATAAAGGACTAAACAAAATAAGGAAATAAGACAAAGCCTGTTGGTACACTTAGTTCTGATTCTTTTCCCCCATATATTAAGACAAAATAGATTTGAAACATTTTGAAGTTATTAATGTATTGCCAAGTATCAATCAAATGCTTAATTGCTAATAATTAACAAATATTTCAAGCAGCTTTCTATGTCTGGTTACTATTTTTAACCACAGAGGCCCCATTTATATGGGGAAGATGGAAACTAAAAATGCAATGCAAGTGCAAGGGTAAGAATTCACACATATGACAGAAATAACAAAAAACAACAAAGTAATCTCAACAATAGCATTTTTTGGTTATTACAGTATGTGCACTTGAACATGTCTGGCAGCCAAAGGATATAAATTCTTGCCATTTTCACACTAAATGAGATTTAGAGAAAGAAACAATATGCTTTATGAAACTCTACATCCCTTCTGTCTAGAAGGAATTCCCTGTCTGCCTGGAAAGCTTCCAAATGCTGGGCATAGCAATATTTCAGCTAGGAATATTAGCTTTTCCTGTTGAGCTGCTTAACTGAAAGGTACAGTACTGTGAAGATATCTCATAAGGCACATTATGACTAATAGAATCACCTGCATCTTCTGTTTGCCTTTGGTTCTTCATTTAGGCATATTCTCTGTGTTAGTTTAAATCCTTGGATCCTCCACCTGAATTGTCTGGGAAGAAGAGGCTGAGGGGTGACCTTATTGCTCTCTTCAGCTACTTGAAAGGTCATTCTAGGGAGGTGGGTGTTGGCCTCTTCTCCCTTGTGACTAGTGACAGGACTAGAGGGAATGGGCTTAAGCTGAGCCAGGGTAGGTTTAGATTAGATATTGGGAAGAATTTCTTTACTGAAAGAGTGGTGAGATATTGGCATAGGCTGCCCAGGGAGGTGGTGGAGTCACTATCCCTGAAGGTTTTTAAGAAGCAAATTGATGTGTTTCTTCAGGGGATGATTTAGGGGTAAGAGTAGTGTAGGGCTATTGGTTGGACTAGATGAACTTGAGGGTCCTTTCCAACCGTAATGATTCTGTGATTCTGTGATAAGCTTCCCTAAAAAATATTTCCCAAAACTCTTTGCCATTATGACCAAAGTTTTGGAATAATGATGTAACATCTGTGAGTGCAAGGAGGGAAACGTAATTGTCATCCTTTTCCTCCCTAAAACAGAGAAAACTGTACTCAGTTTAAGGGAGGCCTTAAAAATCATTGAGGATGATGCAATTAAGTAAGCATTTATTTGACACAAAGGCAAAAGTCTGAATTAAGAACCCTTTTTGACCCACTACTGAAGAAATCCAGGATGCTCTGCAGAGACACAACATTGTTCTGTAAGTGCAGTTAGTGTTAACTTGGCATAATTCAAAGCCAGATTTGTACTCTTCTGGTTTTGATTTGAACACTGATTTTTCCTAAATTTCATTTATTTCTTCTGTGTATTTTGAAATGTGAAAGTAACAAAAATATCAGAGACTTTCTGTTCATAGAGAGAGTATTCTCCTTCTCCTACTTTTAAAATGTCTTTGAGAAACAGTTTTTACTTTTTCCTTACTTGACTAAAATCACTCCTTGGAGCACTGAAGTAATTTCTGATCTAGGACATGATAAATACCCTGGCAGAAGAAACCCATACTTTGTTGATTTATTTTTTTAACAACTCCTCTAACACTATACTCTGTTTCTACATGTGGTGCAGTGATGACAGAAAAGTCATAGTTTAAACAAGTTACATTCCAGATTTTATACTGTAAGTGAAAAAAAAATACGAATTTTAAATCTACAGTTCTTTCAGTTCATCGGGGTAAAATCTGTTTCATACTTAAATGTATATGAATGATGTAATCCACATTTCTTAAGAATTATCGTATTCATGCCATATGTAACATCAAAAATATCAGAGGATCTGATCTTGAGCTTGGAAGAAGTGGTCCTTGAATGTTAACCAACTATCTTGGGCCCCTTTATCTTCTTGCACCCTGTCCCAGGAGATTTCCCCTAGCAATTTCTTGACAAGATCCAAGTTGGCCCGACTGAAGTCTAGGGTTGTGATCCTACAAGCTATTCTGTTCCTACCACACAAGATCCTGAACCCTACCAACTCATAATCACTGCAGCCACAGTTGCCCTCAACCTCTACCTTTTCAACCAGACCCTCCTTGTTAGTGAGTATCAGGTCCAGAAGTGCTCCCCTCCTAGTGGGCTCATCCACCATTCGCATCAAGAAGTTATCCTCAATGCACTGGACGAACCTCCTGGACTGGGAACGGCTGGCTGAGCAAGCCTTGCAGCAAATATCTGGGGAGTCCAAGTCTCCTATAAGATCCAGGGCCTCTGATTGCTAGGCTACTGTCAGCTGCCTGGACAAAGCCTCCTCAACTTCATCATCCTGATCAGGTGGCCTGTAATCAACACCCACAACAGTACCACCCATGCTAATCTGCCCCTTCATTCGCACCCATAAACTCTCAACTTGCCCCCCATCTGCCCCTGGACAGAACTCAATGCATTCTAGTTGCTCTCTCACATAAAGAGCAACTCCCCCACTACGCCTTGTAAACCTGTCTTTCCAGTGTGCCACGCTACAGAACTGTGCAGCTATAGACTTTCTCCTCCTTGCTCGCGGACACGGATGCCAGGACTTTGAATATATGTGTTGCATGAATTTGAGTGATCACTCCTGTTCTGTGCAGTCAGAAATCCAAGAGTTGCACCACCTTACTTCACAGCTAAAAAATAGACAATGACTGGAATCTGTCTGCAGAATGGTCATGGGATTGGCGCTGGCTGCAAAAGTTGGTGATGTGTGGGGTGGGCTTGTTTATAACCTTACGTTGTATTGTTTGTTGCGTACCCTTCTTGATTACTGTTATGCCCTTTGCTTTAGAATCAGTAGTTCAACAAGAAACCAAAGTACACGTGAATGCCGCTTTGCTTATGAGAGATTATAAAATATAAAGGAGGGGGGACGTAGCATACCATTGTAGGCCACAAAGATTGGGTTCTCACAAAAGGGAAACTAGGCAAAGCAGAGGTCAGATTTGCAGAAGAAATAAGTTAACCTAGGGATGGAGGAGTAGTTGTGCTTGCTTAGCTCACTGTAAAAGTAGGCATTAGAAGGTCACTGGTTTTGATAAGAGTGCAGGTGTCTGTCTCATGATGGGTGTCTTGGAAATAAGCACTGATGATTGGCTAATACATGCTATATAAAAGACTATCATTGTATAAATAAATGATCTCACTGGCCCTCTGACCTCGGGGTCCATGTCTTCTTTCACCACAATTCTGTAAAATGACCCCACATAAACACTAAGTGAAGAAGCCTAATCCTGGTCTCTTCATTCAGGCAAAGTTCTTTTGCAGGTTTAGTGCCACGGTTTAGGCCTGAAATGAGCATATGAAAAATACAGATATTATTCAATAAAAAGAAAGCAAAATAGACAAAATTCTGGTATAGTCTGTGATCTGATTCAAAATTAGCAATTTCATTTAGTCAAGACTTCTGCTGGGTATCCTGAGAACAAAGTTTCCAAAGATTATGCTACACACTCCTTCCCAGTTGTAGTCCTACTCACAGTCCCCTAAGGAATATGGCACCAGAATCAGAGAGGTGCAGGCATTAAACTAATATGTGTTTACTGTCTCGTGGATGGAAGGATGACCATGAGTCAGTGGTGTGCTCTTGTGGCCAAGAGGGCCAATGGGATTCTGGGGTGTATTAAAAGGGGTGTGGCTAGTAGGTCAAGAGAGGTTCTTCTTCCACTTTACTCTACCTTGGTGAGGCCGCATCTGGACTATCGTGTCCAGTTCTGGGCCCCTCAGTTTAAGAAGGATAGGGAACTGCTGGAGAGAGTCCAGCACAGAGCCACAAAGATGATGAAAGGGCTGGAACATCTTCCTTATGAGGAGAGTCTGAGAGAACTGGGTCTCTTTAGCTTGAAGAAGAGGAGACTAAGGGGTGACCTCATCTCTGCTTTTAAATATGTGAAGGGTGTGTGTCAGGGGGATGGGGTCAGGATCTTCTCAGTGGAGCCCAGTGACAGGACAAAAGGCAATGTCTGTAAGCTGAAGCGTAGGAGATTCCGTGTGAATACACGTAAAAATTTTTTCCCTGTTCAGGTGCCAGAACACTGGAAGAGACTGCCCAGAGAGGTTGTGGAGTCTTCTTCTGTGGAGGTATTCAAAAGCCATCTGGACGTGCTTCTGTGTGACCTGGTCTAGAGAATCCTGCTGTGGCAGGGTGGTTGAACTAGATAATCTTTCGAGGTCCTTTCCAACTCCTAATATTCTGTGATTCTGTGATTCTGTGATTCAAATTGAAAGTTTGAATACTACATATCTGCTATTGAAATGAGCAGCAATCTTCCACACTGAATAATCAAATGTTCTGATGAAGTCCTCAGAGTCATTGAAATTGTGGTGACATTAGAAGGAAAATTAACGATTTGCGGAATTTACAGAATTGGACACTATTGTGGGTGCAATAATTCACCAAGTGTCTAACAAAATAAAAAGGAGAAATTGAATAACCTATAAGTGTTAAATTTCCCTAAACATCAGACATAATAAAATAACTTTCTTAGTTATTGCGTGCCAGCAAAGGGAAAAGTTGTACCACTTAGTCAGGCAAGAGTTTAAATTGGATTCTTTTTCCTGTGAACAATATCTTCATTATGCAGACAGAAATCAATCAATAAAAAGTAGAAACAGGATGCAAAAAGAAAACAAAAGAAAAGGAAAACCATTTAAAATGTTTTAGCAAGAGGTTAGTTTCTCTGTCAGTTATATGCAACTTTGTATAGTTTTCATTATCTAGGTAATAAAAGGTTTAGAATAAGGGAGCAGCTGTCATGATTTGGAATACTCTGAGTCCATGTTATTCAGGACTGTGACTTGTGACAACCACATAACCTAGAATAAACTTTTTTTACCATTGCAACGAAATTTGGAGTCCTTATAGTATGAACCAAGTATGTATTCTTGTTTGTAAAGTTTAAACTGGCAATTCAGATTATTTAAAGCATTTGCAGCTGAGATTTGAGAGATTTGTGGATTAAACTGCTTACTCACTGCACCAAGGAAGCAACTGAATGAAAACACACTTTAATCTAAGTAGGTTTTTTCTACTGTAATGAACCCCAGACCAAAAATCATATGCAAAATGACACTAGGTTATTACTCCTTTAAGTATGTATATGTATAAAGGTATACATGCATGGTTATTTTTGCTTACCGGATCAGCCAGCAAGTAAGAATGATGAACTCATCCATTCCTTTCTGTTAAGATTTTTGAATATTTCTCTCCCAGAAAAATAACAGCAGCATAAAATTACAATGGAAGTAGTCCAACATTGTTCTATAAACTCATCAAATTCCCATCATACAAAAGAAAACACAATCTCAACTCCTTAAACTGAAATAACTTGTTGACTTTAAGAGCAAACACTTCTAGAATCTGGCTGTTTGCTAAACCAAGACAATGAAAAAGCTCAACTTCTGAGCTTTAAAGATCTTAATGTCTGTAATTACCGTAGCAATGGCTTAAAAGTCCTAAATTATCAATTATGAAATATTCTTTCTAATGGTAGACAGAAGTTATCATTTTTAAAAGAAACGTAAATATAATTACAAGGGGATACAGAACCAAAGAATATCAGATGCAAATTCTAGGTATTTTGAGAAAGCGTGAACAATTCGATGTTTAAAATCTTGATTTAATATTTTTTTTCTGAGAGAAACTGGTTGAAGGACAGAAGTCAGAGAGTTGTGGTCAATGGGATGGAGCGTAGCTGGATGCCTATGTCTACCGGAGTCCCTAAGGGGTTGGTACTAGGACTAGTACTTTTCAGTATATTCAGTAATGACCTGGATGATGGAACAGAGTGCACTGTCAGCATGTTTCTAATGACACTAAACTGGGTGGAGTGGCTGACCCACTGGAGTGTTGTGCTGCCATTCAGTGTGACTTAGATAGGCTGGAGAGTTAGGCAGGGAGAAATTGAATGAAACTCAACAAGGGCAAGTGCCAAGTTGCTCATCTATTCAGCTAGGAGGAAGAATTGCTTGTTTTCTTCCCACATTTTTCCTAAGAAATGCACTGGTACTTAAGAGTTAGCAATTGAATTTCTTTCTATAATACTTTCAATTACTGTCAAGACCGGGCAGAGCCCTAGGTAAATGCACTTAATTAATATTTCAGGAGACAAGATGTTAATATCTGTGGAAATCCTTTAGCTGGTAATCAATCTGGGAATAACATATTGGTGAAAGCATCAATGTTTTGAACAATTCTTCTACTTGGTGCAACTGAAACTCTTGAAGATCAAGGCACATTTAATCTATCTGTCAAAACTTTTCATACTAGTAATTGACAGTATGGAAATTTTCTCAATCCAGAATTACATTTCTGCTTGTATCTAATTTGTACGAGCTCATTTACGTATCATCATGGTTTTGGAAGTGCCAAAGTTGTAAACAACTTAATTAATGGTTGAAACTGGAAGAGCTTCCCATTCTATGCAAAACAGTGCGAATCTCTTCTGAGATACTGAAATAGTGAAGTTCAAAGACTGATATGTTAGTGTTCACCAGAAGCCTAACACAAAAAGAACTTGAAGGAAATACAAACCCCACAGTAATAGCATCTAAAACCACAATAATTTTGGAGGAAGTCCACCAAGACTTGTTACTTTGTATGTATAAACAGCATTACCGTGACCAAAGAAAAATGTGTTGAAAGACATGCCCAGACTTTGTCCTTATTTCAACAGTTACCTCATAATTCTGAATGAAAACTTTCTGCAACAGTATGGTGAAGGATGACAATTTATATTTTAATGTAATAATTGAGGCAGTATGTGGCATTCTCATTAACACAAAGATGCCACAGATATCTCCTATTTGATCAGAAGAGAAAACTTAATCTCAGTTGCTGTGATGTGTCACTTGCTGGCAAATATTTAATTGTTGCTGGTAAGTCATACAATTATTATTGTAAACATAAAAGGAAATATACTAGAGGAAACAGGTAAATATATTATTATATTACAAATATATTATTGTGGATGTGCTTTCTAACACAGATCATTCAGGGCTTTGGGACAACTGGTAAAGGGATCAGGAGCTCAAGTGGTGTTCTCCTCCATCCCCTTGATGTCAGCTATGGATGAAGGTGGGGGGAGTTGCTCTTTACGTGAGAAAGCAACTGGAATGTATTGAGTTCTGTCCAGGGGTGAATGATGGGCGAGTTGAGAGTTTATGAGTGCTAATTAAGGGGCAGGCTGGCATGGGAAATACTGTTGTGGGTGTTTATTACAGGCCACCTGATCAGGATGAGGAAGCTGGTGAGGCTTTTTCCAGGCAGCTGACAGTGGCCTTGCAATCACAGGCCCTGGATCTTACAGGGGATTATAATTACCCAGATATTTGCTAGAAGGCTTGTTCAGCCAGCCATTCCCAGTCCAGGAGGTTCCTTCAATGCATTGAGGATAACTTCTTGATGCAAGTGGTGGATGAGCCCACTAGGAGGGGAGCACTTCTGGACCTGATACTCACTAACAAGGAGG
>VWZX01001226.1:1294-20421 GCA_013399015.1 Galbula dea | reverse complement strand
CTTTCCAACCGTAATGATTCTGTGATTCTGTGAGATTGTCTCACATGGGAAACTGAGAGTGTCATTTTCACACATTCAGATGAATATGCTCACAGTAAGATTACTCAGAAGGCAGCGCTGCCACAGTTCAGCTGAGGGTCAAACCTTGCTAGAGTTGCGGCATGCAGATCAGCAAACTACCCTGGCAGACCAAACAACAAAAAGTCAGATGCAAAATCTGAAGAATAGTAGCTGAAGTAGCTGAAGAGAGCGATAAGGTCTCCCCTCAGCCTCCTCTTCTCCAGGCTAAACAACCCCAGCTCCCTAAGCNCTCTGCCCATCGATCCATCCTATCTAGGTCCCCCTGCAGAGCCTGCCTACTCTCAAGCAGATCGACACTCCCACCCAGCTAAGTGTCATCTGCAAACTTACTAAGGGTACAATCTATCCCCTCATCCAAGTCATCAATAAAGATGTTGAACAGGAGAGGTTCCAGCACTGACCCCTGAGGGACCCCACTAGTGACCAGCCGCCAACCAGACTTGACTCCATTGAGCACAACCTTCTGGACTCGGCCATCCAACCAGTTTTTGATCCCAGTTAATCAAAAGCTAGTTATGGTTGGATTAAATGTGCTGAAGAATTACGAAAGTTGTCATCATTCTGCTGGATATTCTAAGTACCAAAACTAATATTGCTGTGGCTTTAAGATAATTTTCTCACCTGTATTCCTTATTGACACCATTAGTTTGGATATGCTATGAAGAATTTGCTGCTTGCCATTATAAATATGGGAAGAAGTGACTTGGGCTTGTGAATCCTGTATATCTTCTTGGAGTTTCCGTGTGCTGCTTTCTCATGTCCCAGGACATGTTACTCGGTGTCCCAGCTGCAAATGCTTAGTGCAAGAAACAGGCAAGAGTCTAGACTAACTGGTAGGAGAATTAAGTGGAGTTGCATCCTTTTATACTCTTATAGTTCTGGCTTGATTAACATAACCTTGTTTTGCCTATTTAGTATCAAATTCTTGGAAATGAGTTTATGTTTTGGGATATGCAATATGTCTATGTGGCAGGGGGGTTGGACTAGATGGTCTTTTGAGGTCCTTTCTAACTCCTAACATTCTGTGATTCTGTGAAATTCTGCCTTTCCTGACTTTACTCATGTTTTGTCTGTCCTAGTTCTAGTGCATCCAAATAGATGGCTGCTGAAATATATTTTATTGTTTCTGGATTTATTTATTTCTCCAAGTGAAATAACAGGTACTACTTAATGCTGACGTGACTGTTCCTCTGACAGTCACTATCCAGATTATTGCAGGCAGGGTAAAGGGGGATTTGCCAAAATGGTCCTTACTCACTGTGAGATTATGAACCTGGTTGTTTCTCTCTAATTAATATATATATGTATACGCACACACACACACACACACTCTCTAATATACTGCACCATTAGTATCTTGTTGCCTTATTGGGAGATAGAAGCCCAAGACAAAGGGAGCAAGCAAGAACTGGTTGCATTTGTGGTTATTTAATGTCCTGAACTTTTTACCAGAAGATGGCAGCAAAGTGACGTTAGTCACAAATATTTTCGTGGCTCACTGTTGCATAAATGTGGAGATCCTGTGCTAAATACTTTGAATTGAACAGTTTACCATAGCTCACAGTTGGAAACTGGGCTTTGCAAAGCATTGCATATCAAGCAGTTCTGTGGGTTTACTGGTCTGGCTTGCTGCTGGTCTGGCTTGCTGCTGGGCCCGCAAGTTCTCAGTGAGTCCTGGCTATTGTTCAGTGGTGTGTTTTCATTTGGCAATCTTTAAAGAGCATTTATTTTGGAAGAAGAATCAAAGCAGGTAGGGCTGTTGCTTAAATAAGTTTGTAGTTGTTGCATATTGCCTTTCAGATCAGGAAAATGTTTCATTCTGTTCCCAGAATTAGTTTTCTTGGCAATAAACTTCAGTTACATGTTAAATGTCAGTAAAATGCATGTTTTCTCTGACAGACACAGCAAAAGCAGAGAAAGAGCTGGGACCGATATTGCACAATGCAGAAAAAATTCTTGCTTTCAGGGAAAATCCTATGTAAATATTGATAAAAAATATGGAGTTGAGCAGCTCTTGCAGATGGTTTTTGTGGTATTTTTAATGGAAAATAAGCTATCTTTGAGAAACAAAGATATTTTTTACCCTCTAGCCATAAATTATTTTTCACTATAGTGAATGTTTAGTATGTTAATAAGCACAAAATTTCAGAATTAAATACACTTACGAATTTTCTGTTTTCAGTGCATTCAAACATTGCAGAATAACTTCACCATTGGCAAAAACCTACTACTGAATAATGTAAGGAAAGGAAAATGCAGGGTTTTTTAGATGAGAAGTACAACATCAAATCCAGATAGTGTGATCTATGCATCATGACTTGATCAAACTTAATGCTAAACCTTTGGATTTCCTTGTTTACCTGAGACTGACATCTTTTAGGGTGTTCATTATGGGTAGGCATGTCAGAAAAGGTTACCTAGCCTAAGGTTACTTGAGCTTGCACAGACCCAGTTGCCAGGTAACAGAGACAAAATACAAAAGGAGTCCAAGATGCCACAGTCTAAATATCAGGTGATCTCACCTCTTATTTCACTTGCATTCCCAGTAAACACTTCTGGGACTTTCAATGTTGAAAGATTAACTTTATGATAACCAGGTTTGCACAAGCCAAAAGCTAGGAATTAAGAATGTCGGATTTCAAACATTCACATATATTTTTATTAGAAATCTTGTTATGTACAGTACTAGGAATTAAAAGGCTGGACTCAGACACAATTTCAATGTGTTACATTTGGGTTTTAGAAGAACTGAGTACCTCTGGCTAGTCAGCTATCATGAGTTCATGTACCCTTAAGTTAATGCAGTGCTCGAAGAGAGCTTTAAGATGCCTAAGACACAGCATATATTTTACTAGATTATTCTACAACTAGTGCAACTAGCCAGGCATTTGCAGTCCAGGAGATTCCTCCAGTGTATCAATGATAACTTTTTGACTTAGGTGGTGGAGAAGCCAACAAGGAGAGCTGTACTACTGGCCTTAGTACTGACAAATAAAAAGGGACTGGTAGAGAACATTAAGGTTGGGGGCAGCCTTTACTCTAGTGATCATAAGAATAAAGAGTTTGGGATCATGGGAAGAAACAAATACAAAACACTAAGCAGGATTGCAACCCTAGACTTCATGGGGGCTAGATCTGGTCTCTTCAAAAAACTGCTTGGAGAAATACCATGGGTTACGGCATTGGAAAGTATAGGGGCTAAAGAGAGCAGGCTGACATTTAAATATCACTTCCACCAAGTTCAGGATTGGTGTATCCCTAATAAATAATATCCTGTAATAAATCCAGCAAGGGAAGTAGGAGATGTGCATGGCTGAGCAAGGAGGTTCTGAAAAAAGCTCGGGTGGAAGAAGGAAGCTTAGAGTGCTCGGAAGAAGAGGCTGGCTGCTTGGAAGGATTCCAAAAACGTTGTCAGAGTGTGCAGGGAAAAAACCAAGGAAAGTCAAAGCCTCCTTGGAATTAAACCTNCCAGGAAAGATGATGGAACAGCTCATTCTGGGCATCATCTGAAAGCACTTGGAGGAAAAGAGGGCTATCAGAAGTTGTCAACATGGATTCACCGTGGGGAAGTCATGAATTAGCCTTCTGTGATGGCATGACTGGATAGACAGATAAGGGGAGGGCAGTTGACGTTGTCTACCTTGACTTCAGCAAGGGTTTTGACATCGTCTCCCACAGTATCCTCACAGGCAAGCTTAGGGAGTGTGGGTTAGATGAATGGGCAGTGGGGTGGATTGAAATCTGGCTGAAGGACAGAGCTCAGAGGGTTGTGATTTGTGGCATGGAATCCCAGTAGAAGTCTGTAACGAGTGGTGTCCCCCAAAGGTCAGTACTAGGCCCAGTCCTGTTCAATAGATTCATCAGTGACCTGGATGAAGGAATAGAGTGCACCCTCAGCAAGTTTGCTGACAACTGGGAGGAGTGGCTGACACACCAGAAGGTTGTGCTGCCATCCAGCATGAGCTAGTCAGGTTGGAGAGTTGGGCAGAGAAAAAACCTTATGAAATTCAACAGGGGCAAGTGTAGGGCAATGCACCTGGGAAGGAATAACCCCATGTACCAGTACAGGCTAGGGACTGATCTGCTGAAAAGCAGCTCTGTTGAATACACAGCTGCTTTTTTGGGGAAGAAGTGGCGGTCTAGTGTTTAGGATACAGCACTCTCGCTGCCAGGGCCTGGGTTCCATTCCCAGTCAAGGAAGAATCCTGCTCTGTCAGGGGGATCGGACTTAGATGATCTTTCGTGGTCCCTTCCAACCCCTGACATTCTGTGATTCTGTGAAAAAAGACCTTGGAGTCCTTGTGTACAACAGGATGCTTATGAGCCAGCATTGTGTCCTTGTGGCCAAGGAGGCCAATGGCATCCTGAGGTGCATCAAGAATAGTATGGCAAGTAGGTTGAGGGAGGTTCTTCACCCCCTTTAGTCTGCCCTAGCAGGCCACATCTGGAGTACTGTGTCCACCTGGTCTTCCCTGTTCAAGAATCACAGGGAACTTCTGGAGAGGGTATGGAAAAGGGCTACAAAATTGATTAGGAGACTAGAACATCTCTGTCTTGGGGATAGGTTGAGAGAGCTGAGGCTGTTTAGCCTGGAGAAGAGAAGGCTGATCTTATCAACACTTATACTTAATGGTTGGCTGTCAGGAAGATGGGGCTAGGCTTTTTTCAGTGGTGCCCGGTGACAGGACAGGAGGTGGTGGACACAAACTGGAACGTAGGAAGTTCCATCTAAACAAAAGGAGAAACTACTTTGCTTTGAGAGATGTGGAGCACTGGAACAGGCTGCCTAGTGAGGTGGAGAAGTCTCCATCTCTGGAGACATTGAAAACCCATCCAGACACCATCCTGTGCAACCTGCTCTGGGTGAACATGCTCTGACATGGGTGTTGGACTAGATGATCTCTAGAGGCTCCTTCAAACCCCTAAATTTCTGTGGTTTTGTAACTGGACTTGTGTCCTGGTTGTGCCCAAACCAGAATAACGTGCAAGTGCAAGTTGCCTCATTGTATAATTAAGTTTATCACTAAAAGCAAAATCTGTATTTCCAAAGTGGATCTTCTTCCTTATACTTTGACACCCTTTCTCCCTTCTCCCACCGTTCTTCCTTCCCACTTAAGCCCCTGGTATCCTTTTACCTCTGATGGTCTTCCATTATTCCCTCCAATCCATTGATATCCCTCCACACTATCTGTCCTCTTGTCTAAGGCCAGATAGTGCTTTTGTTGTCTTCCTGTGTGGTTTCTTTCCCAGCTTCCCTCTAAGCACATATGCTCCTTCTAATTTCAAGTGTTCCCCTTTGCGCCTTCAAGCTCCTAGCATTTTTTTCACATCTCTTTGTACATCTGAGAGAGTCTGCTCTCAACTTTCAGAGTTTTCCCCTCCACATACCTGATTCCTGTAAAAACTTTTTTTGGTAGGAAATCATAAGGAACCGTGTTTTCCATGTAAATAAATGATGTATAGCCTCTCAGATCCTAGCTGAGTATCAAAAGACCTGGGAGGTCCTTACTATACTCAGAAATAATTTATGTGCTCACAGCCAGCTACTTCAAAATGGAAAAATCCTGGAGAAAGACCCCTTCATGTTTCCTAGCATTTCCAGAGCTTTCTTTGAAGATATCTGTATTCTTTGTCAATTGCAGTGTTTAGCAACACTGTATAAAACACTGTGTCAACGAAGATATTACCCTACACTCTGGAGTCAGCCTAGAGATTTAATCAGGAATGCATTTAAACTGCACTAAGATATTAGTGATTATGTAGAGCTTCTGAAATTTCAATTTGCATTTTTCTGCATACAAAGCAGAAGCAATATGGGAATCAATTATACAGATGAGGGAAAAGGGAATAATTAAAATCCTCATCAATAGGGTATCACAGAATGGTAGGGGTTGGAGGTGACGTCTGGGGATCTTCTAGTCCAATCTCCCTGCCAAAAGAGATTTGCCTATATCAGGTTACACAGGAGTGCATCCAGGTGGGTTTTGAATCTCTCCAGAGAAGCGAACAACCTCTCTGGGCATCCTGTTCCAGTGCTCTGCCACCCTCAAAAAAAAGAAGTTTTTTTCCTTATGTTCAGATGGAACATCCTTTTTTCTAGTTTATGCCTACTGCCTTCTGCCCCTTGTCCTGTCCCTGGGCACCACTGAAAAGAGTCTGACCGCATCCTCTTGACACGTACCTTTTAGATATTTCCAAACATTGATAAGATTCCACTTATCCAACTGCTAGAGCAGTTGGTGAAAACGGGTTGGAACTGATGATCCTAGAGGTCTTTTCCAAACTTAGTGATTTAATGCTTTTATGATCTCTTTCTGCAGGGCTGCTCTCCAGCCACTCATGTCCTAGTTCATACATCTAACCAAGATCACCTTGTCCCAGGTGGAGAATCATATGTTTGTGCTTCTTAGATTTCATATGGTTGGTGATTGTGAAGCTATCTAGATCACAGTGTAAGGCCTTTCTAGCCTTGAGGGAGCCCACAGATCCTCCTTATTTAGTGTCCCCAGCAAACTCAATGTACATTCACCGCCTGCTCCAGACAATTTATAAAAACATTAAAGAGCACTGCCCATAAAATTGAGTCCTGGGAAACCCCACTGGTGACTGGCCACCAGCCTGACGTCAGTCCACTTACTGTAACTGTTTGAGCCTGACACGTCAGTCAATTGTGCATACATATCATTATGTATTTGTTTAGCCTCTTGCTGAACGTTTTGTCCAGAAAGGTTTTGTGAGACACAATTTCAAAAGCTTTGCTAAGATCAAGAAATCCATACCTGCTGGTTTCCCTTGGTCACATAGATGGATGACCTCGTCATAAAAGGAAATTGTTTGTTAAACAGGACTTTCCCCTTGTGAACCCGTGTTGACTACGACCAATGACTGCATTTTGTCCCAGGTGTTTTTCAGTAACTTAAGGAAAAACATTCTCCATAATTTTACCTGGCCCTGAAGTGAGATTGACAAACCTGTAATTACTAGAGTCTTCCTTCTTACCGCTCTTGAAAACTGGGATATTTGCTGCTTCTTTGCTTCTAGGTTTTTTCCCAGCATACAGAAGGCCGGGTCATAGTTTTTGTTATTTTTAATGGCAGTGGAAGTGTTGTGTGTGTAGAAATTAATTTCTGCACCAATTCTCAGATCATTTCTTGCAGACCCAGTCCAAAACTGGAGTTCACAGTGATTTCTATCAATACGTATCTTCAGATGAAAGATTTTCAAAGAATTGTCTGCTATATCCTCTTTGGTGTGCCAGCAACTCAAAGTGTTTTATGAAATATAGAGTAGTTTCCCATGCTGGATTTGAAAAGCTCTTCATTTATCAGAGAAGAGCCCATAAGAAGCACTGTTTTCTTCTTGTATTTGTAATAAACACTAGAAGATATAGTACAGTGCAAACATCCTATTATTTCAGACATGGAATTTCAGTCTTCTGCTCAGAAAAATTGTCTTCCTTCTGTGTCATGGAACAAGGTAAAGTAGCCCTAATTCAAAGTGGGAACAAAGCCATAAGCTTTTCTAAACAATCCAGTCTGCAAATCCTGCCTCTCATTTTGCTGAAGTTTCTGTCCTGGCTCTAACCTTTGAGTGAAACACCTGCCATTACAGCATGGTCGTACAATGTGATTTCTGATTTAGACTCGTTTGTCATTTAAGTAGCAGTGGCCTTTGACTGGAAAGAGAGAATGACACTTCTTTAGACAGTTTGACAAGAGAGGCTAAGACAACATGAGCTTGCTGTCATTCACATTAGTGCCCTTTGCCTACTGAACAAAAGATAACCAAACTGGACTCCTTCTTTAGGGTATCTTTTATTGTATTTGGTTATTGTCTCCAGTTCTGGAGCCTCTATTACAAGAGGGAAGTGCTGAAGTGAGTCCAGAGAAGGGCCACGAGAATGATCAGAAGACTGGAGCACCTCTCCTATGAGGACAGACTGAGAGAGTTGGGGTTATTCAGTCTGGAGAAGAGAAGGTTCCGAGGAGAACTTATTGTGGCTTCCCAGTATCTGAAGGGGGTGTACAAGAAAGCTGGTGAGGGACTTTTTAGGATGTCAGGTAGTGATAGGACTAGGGGGAATGAATATAAGCTAGAGGAGGGTAGATTTAGGTTGGATATTAGGAAGAAGTTCTTCACTATGAGGGTGCTGAGACAGTGGAACAGGTTGCCCAGAGAGGTTGTGGAGGCCTCATCCCTGGAAGCTTTTAAGACAAGGCTTGATGGGGCCCTGGGTAACCTGATCTAGTGGAAGGTGTCCGTGCCAGGCAGGGGGTTTGGAACTAGATGATCTTTAAGGTCCCTTCCACCTCTGACAATTCTATGATTCTATTGATAAAAAGTCTGTATTGCTGTGTTCTTCCAGTGTAGTGCTTAAGCAAGAAGCACAACCTGCAGGGCACATGGCCCAGATACCAATGGAACAAGCATTCAGCAGCCACTGGATTTAATGCAGTGTCTTTTCACAGTCTCTGTGGAGTCAGTTCGTCTTGCTTTTGCCTCCACTGGTAGAAATAATACAATGGTAATTCTTATTTTTTTGGATGGTTGTAAGTAAAGTGAGATTCATTGCTGGAAAAACCTGTGAGCACAGATACAGTATTTTCTTTCTTTTTTATTTCTCAAGAAGAACCTTACAGAGCACCTTGCACTGGACACACAGGAGCTTCTCAAGCTCAAAAGGGAAGCATATCATTGCAGTTCTGAATAACACCTATTCTTGTTTGCCAGCATGCTGTGTCTCAGCAGAAGTATAGGCAACAGCTTTTAATTTAGCACAAAAACATGGGAAATATTTTTTTTTGAAATTGATAAAATAACATCTCAGAAATTATTGAAAACATTATTATTTAAACATTCAATTTTACTCTCAAACTCTTTTCTGTTTTCCTAAGTATTTTTGCATCTACTTCAATTTTTTTAATGAGAGTTAGAGCAATTTAAGCCTAGTTTTTCATAGTTTCTATGTTTCTATTGTGCCTATGATGGTTTTCTTGGACTTACCCACTCTTTGCAATGGGGTGAAGGAGAGCAACTTTGCAGCGTGTTATTGATAAACTTGTGTGCTTTGTTAGATAGCTTGGGTTCTTTTCAGTTTTCATCGATCCTGGTCTCCAAGCTAGTGGAATATGGGTTTGACGGATGGACCACTTGCTGGATAAGGAATTGGCTTGATGGCCACACCCAAAGAGTCCATGTCCAACTGGAGGCCAGTGACAAGGGGAGTCCCTCAAGGATCAGTACTGGGGCCAGTCTTCTTCAGCATCTCCATCAGCCACATGGACAGTGACATGGAGTACTCCCTCAACAAGTTTGCTGACAACACCAAGCTGTGTGGAACGGTTGACATGCGGGAGGGGAGAGATGCCTTCCAGAGGGACCTGGACAGGCTGGAGAGGTGGGCCAATGCCAGCCTCATGAATTTCAACATGACCAAGTGCAAGGTCCTGCATCTGGGTCAGGGCAATCTCAAGCACTGATATAGGCTGGGTGAGGATTTGTTTGAGAGCAGCCCTGTGGAAAAAGACTTGGGGGCGCTGGTCGATGTGAAGCTTGACATGAGCAGCCAGTGTGTGCTTGCAGCCCAGAAGGCTAGCTGTATCCTAGGCTGCATCAAGAGAAGTGTGGCCAGCAGGTCGAGGGAGGTGATTCTTCCTCTCTAGTCTGCTCTCATGAGACCCCACCTGGAATACTGCGTCCAGTTCTGGAGCCCCTATTACAAGAGGGAAGTGCTGAAGTGAGTCCAGAGAAGGGCCACGAGAGTGATCAGAGGACTGGAGCACCTCTCCTACGAGGACAGACTGAGAGAGTTGGGGTTATTCAGTCTGCAGAGGAGAAGGCTCCAAGGGTTCCTTATTGTAGCCTTCCAGTATCTGAAGGTGGCCTACAAGAAAGCTGGTGAAGGACTTTTTAGGATGTCAGGTAGTGATAGGACTAGGGGGAATGAATGTAAGCTAGAGGAGGGTAGATTTAGGTTGGATATTAGGAAGAAGTTCTTCACCATGAGGGTGGTGAGATGGTGGAGCAGGTAGAGGTTGTGGAGGCCTCATCCCTGGAAGCTTTTAAGACAAGGCTTGATGGGGCCCTGGGTAACCTGATCTAGTGGAAGGTGTCTGTGCCAGGCAGGGGGTTTGGAACTAGATGATCTTTAAGGTCCCTTCCAACTCTGACAATCCTATGATCCTATGATGTTTCATCTCTCTCCATTATTTCTCTACTTATTTTTGTTGCCATCAATCAGCTGGACTGTACTTTCCTTTGTTTGAGTATATAGAGCAAATGACTGGAATAGGATCAATCGGTAAAAGTCTAAATATTTTTCTATTTAGAAGTCATCAAAATTTAAACTAAATTTGGGCCAGTCATGTTTAATATCTTTATTAATTGTCAGGATGAGGGGATTGAGCACACCCTCAGTAAGTTTGCAGCCAACACCAAGTTGGGCGAAATTGTTGATCTGCCTGAGGGTAGGAAGGCTACACTGATTGATCTGGACAGGCTGGATCTATGGGCCAAGGCTGAGGGGATGAGGTTTAACAAGGCCAAGCACCAGGTCCTGCACTTGGATCACAACAGCCCCATGCAACGGTACAGACTTCATCTCTCTCTGCAACTACCTGAAAGGAGATTTTAACAAAGAAGGGAGTTGGTCTCTTCTCTCAAGTGACAAGTGATAGGACAAGAGGAAATGGCTTCAGGTTGCACCAGGGGAAGTTCAGATTAGATATCAGGAAAAATTTATTCAACAAGAGGGCTATAAAGCATTGAAACAGGTTGCCCAAGGAAGTGGTGGAGTCACTGTCCCTGGAAGTGTCCAAAATCCATGTATATGTCGTATCTGGGGACATGGTTTAATGGTGAGCATGGTAGCATTAGGTTAATGCTCAGACTCAATGACCTCAGAGGTCTTTTCCAACCATAACAATTCCATGGTTCTATGATTTGAAATTTTCTTAAACCTTTGCGATGTTTAGATAACCAAGAGTTTGCTTCAGCTTTCTATTATGTAGAGACCAAGCATGACATCTATATCCAAAGTGAAAGTCCAGGGGAGTTCAGATTTCGGGACCTTAGATTGAGGGATTTACTTTTGGTTCATATTTATAAAATTAAGATTTCACATGTTTATGAGTACTGACATGGAATAACCTTTGTTTAAACAGCTCCTTCATGAGCATGCACATTTCCCATTTTTTGGCATAGCATTGTTGTAGCCTGGACTTTGGAACAAAGGATGGGCAGCATAGGGGAATAGATACTTGCCTTCTTTCTCCTCTGCATCCAGAAAGAAATTAATTCACTCAAATGTGCGCTATTCTTATCCATTCCTGACCTCATCATATGTGTGTGTGTGTGCTTGAATTTTCTAACCTTCCATCCTCTCTGCAAGGGTGGGTAGTGATCTGTCCCAAAGAACCTGGTGGTTGTTTTGCACTGAATCATTCTCCACTCTAGAGGTATTATATTACTGACATGTGAGATATTGCATGATCAGTAAACGTCAGAGTGAGGAAGGAAGACACAATCTATGCAATGCATTCCCTAGCATTTCAGCAGGCACATCAGACATATCATGATGTCTTCAGTACTCATTCATTCCCTTCTTCCTTTCTTCTGTTGATGCTCTTAATTTCAGTGTTTCTTTTGTCCACCAATCTTGTAACCTAAGCAGTATCTAAAAAGTTCTTGTATCAACAAGTTTTGCTGAATCTCTCCAAGCTTCTAATGTAGTTTTTTGTGTGAAGTTTGTTCCTGTGTGGTGTGAATGTGCAAGCAGAAAATGTAACATCTAATGATGCCTGTCATCCATACCGTCAGCTCTTGATAGTCATCAGTTTAGATGGGATGTTGATTTCTTTTGATACCTCCCTGTGGAATGATTGTTCTTTCAAAGGTGGTGTTTTCTAGTCTGTAATGGCCCTGCAAGCTTTTAATGCGGCTGAGCAGTTCAGCATCAGAGAGAATAAGTTGTCACTGTGCTGCCTCTGCTTCCTTTATCCCAGTCAGGTTTTACTGACCTCATCTGTATCCTAGGCACAGGCAGAGCTGGTTGGCCTCTGTCTGCAGTAATATTATTGACACTAAACATCCAAACGTCTTGTTTAACATAAAGAACTAAATCTAATTAATCCTTTTGGTTTACAGATGAATTATCTGAGGACTGATACTTAAATCTCTTAGTTTTTTAGTTACTTGAAATATCATTCTAGCTTTCTCTCTCATCTTGGATGAATATCAAGTACGGACCTCTATGTGATGTATGACAGTGCTATACAAGCTAAGATGTAAATTAAATTGGTATTTTTTCCATCATTGCTGTTGAGGTGCAGTGGATGTGCACATACAAAGACAGACCTCACTAGGTCTTGCATTAGTAAGTCACAAAATCCATTATAACCTGTTGCATAAAATGTGATCTGCAGTGATTTTGTTAAGGTACTGAAATCTGAGATATCTCAGTTTTGGAGTGAGGATGGCATTTAGTGCTTCATGACAGGTCTAGTTACGCTTTGACTGTTCTCTTAGGTGAGAGAAGGGTATGAAACTCTGGTCTCAGTTGGAGGGCATAGATACATTGCTATGTTCCTGGATATAGATATCTATCTGTTTTCTCTCAAGAGCATATTCCAGTTTCAACGGATATTGTTTCCAGTAATAATTTACTAAAGTTATTGGGCTGTTTGGACCTTCCTTTTACTAGTGTCTTGGATCATCTGCAAAAGGTAATGCAGCCATAAATGTTTACTGTGTGCTCTTGCCCTAACTGCTCCCAACTCCCCTGAAACTGAGCTCTAGTATCAGTTTCTCCATTGTTTGATGCATTCATCTAGAATGAGAGAACTCTGGTAACACAGAATTACTCAATCTGCATGATTGCCTGGTTTTGCACAGTATTTCTTTTCTTTAATGACAGTCAGGATATTTCCTTTCTACTTTCTATATTTGTTATACTTCCTTTTCCAAATGAGTCAATATTAATCTTTGCTTGCATTATTTTAAAGAGGACATACATGAAAGAGTATTTATTTTTTCAAATTACCTCTTGTGAACCTTCAGGTACTGAAGCACAGGTAAATCAACAAAGCCCTCTAAACTGTAATGGTAGTACTTAAAATCATACTAATGACATTGTGAAGAAACAGTACAGTTCTTGTTCATTGAGGGTTCTTGGAGTTGAGATTAGCAGGAATATTGCACTAAAGATTTTCTTTTCTGTGTTATGCATGTGGAAAGCAAAATAAAAAAGTTTGAATAAAGGCAAGAGTGGCCATTAGTGAGCTTAATACAGAGCCTTGCTCAGAGTTTACTAGGTCACTAAAAAAGTGTGACTGTGATGATTTTTTACTGCTTTTGAAAGGGACACAACCACACAACTTGTAATAGTGAAGCCCAGGGTTTCATCCTCTTCCAGGGTACTGTCCTCCTTCCAGCTGCCCTGGGTTCTTTGTAGTGACATTCTGATGAGGGTAAATTTGGAATATTGAGTAACAACCGTGTATTTCATTCCTTTGGCACTGATGAGCACTATACATCTACAAATATGTTTTTCTTTTGTTGTATTTTTGCTAGAAATCACAGTGAAAAATGTGTACATGCAAATGTGTCAAACTTCACTCTCTTCATTGCCAATTTTATTTGTTTTGGGGTGATTATTGATCCACCTGTTCTAACATTTGGTGCATATATCTGTTGGGGGAAAAGTGGTTTGGCATCCAATGTTCAGTGTTCTGATACAACACATAGAAAAAAGCTTCTGAGCTGTGTGGGAATTACAGTTAACCTTCCAAAGGTTTCAAATTAATACTTTTTATACTGGTATGATTATAATGATGTCAAACTTCTCTCAAGAGATCTCTTGCTTTAATTGTGCATCTACTTTTTGTTTTTGCGAAAGAAGAACCTTGTGCTTTTCATATGCCCTTGTCCACAATGTGTTTAAGTTTTCCTGGTATTACTACTATATTCAATATTTTTATGTGATACACTTTGAAACTTTGCACATGGATGGTCTTTTTCTCCTTAAAAACATTCTTCATTCTGTAACTCAATCAGGTAGCTGGGCCTCTGATTGCATTACCATTGCTTAGAAGAGATGAGATTTGCACAAACAAAAAACCATCTTTGGTGATTTTCTTTGCAGCGTGACTGCTGGCAGTGAGCTCCTGCTATTAAAGCCTGCCCAGTTCTTTGGCACGTTTTTTACGGCCTTATCTTTCTCTGGACAGCATTATCAGTTCATTTAAACTGAGATTTCTATAATATTGACTTGATCTGGCCACTCATGGAAATTAAAAATGGTGCAATAAGTAGAATATATGATCAAGGACATACTGTTTTCTCTCTGATGGCTGGTCTGAGGACCAGTGTTTTTGATAAGGGAAAACTAAAATTCCGAAATGACAGTTCAACTGTTTCTAAGCCTCATGTTATTTTCTCTCAAGTGGTAATACCATAGCATCCATGACCTTATAAACAGTAATTTCTGGTAATAAGCCACATAACTGGGATAAATTAGGGTTTTAATAGTATAACTTTTTTAGCATTCAACCTCTATTTTAAGCCCACTGTATTTTTTTGTAATATTAATCACAAGCATTTAAAAAAATCAGTTAAGTCTGACAGGTTTACCCTGAGAAATTCATAAATCTAACAGGATTTCTCTTCTTCCTCCTCTGGAGAAAGCTATGTTTTATCTGTAGTTGGCAGAGAGCTGTGGTGGTCAGAGAGATTGTGGTGAATGCAGACATTGAATTCAAATACCCGAATTCCAGTCCTGAGCCTTGGCTCCATGTTGTCCTTCCTGGTTTAATATGATGATAAATCGTTCACATGTTTAATCTCAGCTTCTGTTTAGTTGAAACCGAGTCTTTTGAAGGCAGGAGACCTGCATTCTTTTTGCCTTCAGAGAGGCTGGTATTCTTCCATAATTCTTAGTTAAAAAATCCTCTGTGTGCTCTCTTATTGTTATATTTTATTACTGATATTGACTATAGTAACTTGATAGTTACTATAGTTACTATAATCAATCAAGTGTAATCTGCATAACTGAAAATCAGAGTAGAATTAGCCCAAATCCCCCAATATCTAAGTACAGAAGCATAACAAATATCAAAATTTAGGTCTCAACTGTTTTTAGAAAGTAAGGTACAGTTTGTCAGCTGCAATATCAAAATATTTATACAGTAATTTTAACTGTTAACTCTGACATTAATGTGCTGACTTGTTGCAGTCACACAACAATGACTTCAGTACTGAAGAATCATGTAATTGTTTCATAAATACTTAATGTGCCAGAAGGAGTATTAAAGTGCAGCAAATCTCAAAATCTAGCATTGTTCCACTCCTTGTTAAGAATTCTGCTCTGTTATTTACATTAGTCTCCAGTGAAAAATATTTTCAGGAATATCTGGATGAAAGCCAAAGATTTTACCATAGCTTTTATAGTATCATATATTGGTGATGAATTATCACTGATGATAATTTTCTGCTTATAGTCTGTAATGAGTTAATGATACTGTAAAATCTGGTCATAAATCACTGTTTAGTGCAAAATGGTAGAAGACAAAGCAGCCAGGTTTGCTTTTCTGCTCTGTTAGAAAACACTTATTTGTGGCAATAAGCTAACTCTAAAATATCTTATTCTGTTGCTGTGTTCTCTGAAGTTCAACAAAGAAAGGAGAATTGTGCTCTTGAATAGTGGGTGAATGCTTGAGGTAAAGCCACCTGTGTTGCCAGATCATGCTGAAGGCTTAACTTCATTCTAAGGCAAATAGCTTGGCAGCTTGGAGCTTCTGCTATCCGCAGGAAATCCTGGACTTTTTCCCATCCCACGCCACTGAGAAGTCCTCTAGCATTCATGCTGCCAGCAATGTTTGCAAGGGAAAAAAAGGGTTCCAGAAGCTGTTGTTCCCCGCCTGCTCTTGTGGGGTGTTTGTAGATGTATCTGCATTACCCACCCTTGTCCTGCTGATCCACAGGACGTCTCAGATTCCCGAGTGCCAATGGTGCTACTGGATAGGTGCAAGACTTTGCCTTGTAAATGCCCATCAGGATGTGGGATAACATGTCTGCAGCAGTGATCCTGCCTGGTACTGGCAGGGAGCTGCACAAAGACTCTGCTTGGGACCACTTAGGAAAAGTGGTGTCACAAGTGAGCTCCTCCAAACCCTGTATGTGCAGCTGAGCTGTAATGGAATGCTAACAGAGAGTATTAAGGAAGTGTCATTAATTTGCAATTGATCTGCTATTCCTTGTTTGCAAAATACTACTGCTGAAGAGCGTCTGTACTGTGTGCAGGGCCATGATGAGCTACATGGTATAACTATTTCCCTTATTCCAGTCTGCATACAGTCTTACCACGAAAAGCTAATGTAAGGGCCTCATTCACACACTCAAAACCTGAGCTGAAGACTATCTTGCTGTGTTGTAGACTTTAAGAGAGATGGGGGTCATAAGTGCACTTAGGGGTGATGTGAAGCCAGCACATTTGAAGCAGAAAGAATAGGAAGATTATTTTCCCTTGGAGAATGAAGAATAATTCCTAGGAATGCTGGAAGACCACAAGTGTGGCCAGAAAGCACCAGTGCAGCCTGTGTTTGGAAGGTTTGTATCATAGAACCCGTTCCAGCAAGGTCACATGGACCAGCAAGAGTGCGCATATTAGTCTTTTTTTCATTTTCCTGTTTGCCTGTCCTCCANCTTTTTTTTTTTTTTTTCTTTTTTTTTTTTGTAGATTCCCCCCCTGAAGTCTTATACTTCTGAAGTCTTCTAATACAGGGATGGTCTGCCTTACTCCCTCAAAGGACTCACTATGGGTCCAAACTCAAAACTTCTCTAAGGCAAAACTTCTCCTGATTTATGATTTCAGAGAAGGATTTGTAATTTGAATGAGAAATTGACTTGTCAAAAAGATTTGATTTGAGCCCTCTGGGCCCTTCTTCCCCTCTTGTGCTGTTCTGGAAAATGATTCAATATATGAAGGTGTAGCCTTGAATGTAGACCAGAGGCCATCTGTATCAGTATAGGTAATCAGACATCTACTGATCTGATCTGCTGATCTACTGGTATACTGATACTGATATACTGGTATACTGTTAAGCATAGAAGTCCTTACAAATGAGTAATTAATCTCTGAACTAGACCTTTAATTGGAAAACATACATCCAGTTGAGAACACTCTGACTTTGACAGGAATGATGTGTAAGACGTAGGCCTTCTCCTCTAACTATAATTCCTGTGGGCTGGAATCAGCAGCCTTCACATTGACTCTCACAGGTTTGACCCAAACCAGAAAGAGAGATAAACTGTTATGTCTCTAGGAAGAAATCCAAGGGTGGTATCCTAAACCTTTTTTTCATAGGATGAACCTTGCTCACTCTGCTCTTGCCAGTTCCCAATGTGGAAAGAAGGAGGTCACCACTGTTTGACAATCCATAGTTGTGTTTTAGTTTCAGTTAGGAGGGAAATTCCTCAGAAAGTCAGTTTGTTCTCATTGTCCTTCTTTTGGTTCACATTGTGGAGAAGTCTTGCAGTACACAAACTTAACTCCCTTCAGATAAAGATGGGCAGAGCCCAGTGTGAGTGAATAGAGACTCCCAAACTGTTACTCTTTTACTCACTTGCCTACGCAAGTGAGCTCAGTATGTGGGAAAAGTAGGATAATAAATTATGAGAAATTGAACAAAAGGAACATTAAATAGGGTTTCTATTCCAGCACAATATGGTGCACTTGGCTGTATCTAACATTAACTTGTTTTTTTCTTCATCTAGGTGAACTTGTTTTTCTTAAGCTATTTTTTTTGCTTCATGGACTTTTTTGACTACAGGCTATAATAGTGGACAGAAGCAACCCTTTCTTTGTGCAGATTACATTTTTGCACTTTAAATAATCAATACTATAGCAGTTATTGCAATAATCACTCATCCACTGTTTTGTAATTGCAATTTGCAGCTGACATATATGATGAAATACTATTAATCATCCATCTGTGAGTCACCAACTCTTGTGCTGTGTTTTTCCCTTGCAGATGTCACCGTTGTCCACACCTGCTCTCCAGATCCTATGAGAAGAGTGAGAAGCCATGTATGCTGTCGGAGTACATGGCACAATACCCCCTTTATCCCAACACTGTTCCTAGGGGCTCATTTAAGCCAAAGGAAGCGTTCGAGTGGGCGCAGACACCCATGGAAGGCATCTCAACTGCAAAGTATGAAAAACACTGAAAGAAAGTGAAGATTGTGACTTAGAATGTGTGTGTGAGGGATGAGTAATGGAGAAAAAACGACAGGTTTTCACAAGGAGAGTCTGAAAAGAAAAACATTGCAGATATGCAGGGCTTTATGAAGGAAAGATAAAGGTCTGTCTGAGGCTATTTGTTGTACTGGAGGCAAGCAACTATTTTTCTTGCACTTTCTGAAGGCTGAGATGTGATCTGATCAAAGAATATGGGGACCGTAGAAGCACAGTTACGATCTTGGCTTTTGCTTGCTTTCTGTTTTGAGAAGGTGTCCGAGAAAGTATGGATGATATTACAGGATTTTTTTTCTTTTGCTCTGTGTTCTGTATGGCACTTTGTACACTGTAACCTTAGTGACTGGCTTCCAAGGAAGTCTGAATATGGTAGAACTTGATAGTCATAGAATGGCTCAGGTTGGAAGGAACCTTAAAGATCATCTAGTTCCAACCCCCCTGCCATGGGCAGGGATGCCACATGCACTAGACCAGGTCACCCAGGGCCACACTCAGCCTGGCCTTAAACACTGCCAGGGATGGGGCCTCCACAACCTCTCTGGGCAACCTGTTCCAGTGCCTCACCACACTTTGGGTAAAGAACCCCCTTCTAATCTCCAGCCTAAACCTCTCCTCCTTCAGCTTGTAGCCATTCCCCTGTGTCCTGTTGCAATCCGACCAGGAGAAAAGTCTCTCTCCTTCTTTCAATCCCCTTTCAGGTACTGAAAGACTGCTATAAGGTCCCCTCTAAGCCTTCTCTTCTCCAGGCTGAACAGCCCCAATTCCTTCAGCCTGTCCTCGTAGGGGAGGTGCTCCA
>VWZX01001219.1:14867-36758 GCA_013399015.1 Galbula dea | reverse complement strand
CCCCAGAATATTTTTACCCAACCTGGTCAGATGCAACCCATCCCTTGTCATCACGCATGGCCTTATCAAAGCTACATCCGAGATCATGGAACCTAAGGCCCTGAGTATAGCACCAGCCATTCAGCCACTCATTCACCCTGTCAATTTGACTTCTTCTCCTTGGGTCCCAGCCTCCTACAGGGAGGAGAGAGGAGAATATTATCTGAGCTCCCGATCCTTTCAACATCTTTCAAAGGGATATGAAGTCCCTTTTGATGTTGTGGAATCTCCTCGTTGTAGCCTCACTTGATCCTACTTGGAAGACTAGGAGTGGATAATAATCTTCCCGTTTAACCAGGTGTGGCATTATATCACAAATGCGAGCCCCTGGCAGACTAGAAACACTCTAGAAATGTTGTCTGGGTGACAAATGGGTGCCTCAGTGACTTTCAGTAATGCGTCTCCAACTACTAGCACCCTCCTAGGTTGTTTTGTACCTGAGGTTTTAATCCATCTAGTAGATGGGATACACCTGGGAGCCCTTCCCAACAGATCTTCTTCATGACTATCCCCTGCCTGGCTTTCTGGATACAGGGCCTCATATCTGTTCCTCAAGGGCACCTGGGGAGGTGATGGGGGTGGAGGGGGAACTTTTTTACCTTTTTGAGCAGAAACAAGGTTGATTTATGTTTTTTACTTTGGTGTGAGACTTCATTCTGGGATGCTAGCCTAGATATATACAGAAATGAAGTGAAAGGCCTCTTTTTTAATCTTAGCTACCTTATTCAGTGTGCTGCTTATCGTCTTAAGTGTCATTAATAAAAATTGCATAACATCTTCCTGTATGGGGAAGAGCAGATTTCAGACTACTGAAGAAGCTACTTAGTAAGGTCCCTTAGGAATCTGCTTTTGATTGTACTGGGGCCCATGAGTGCTGGTCGCTCTTTAAGAGCCATCTCTTAAGAGTGCAGGAACAGGCAATTCCAAAATGTTGAAAGTCAATGAAGTGGAGCAGAAGGCTGACTTGGCTGAGCTTGGATCATCTTCTAGAACTCAGGCAGAAAGGGAAAATTTATGGACATTGGAAGCAAGGACAAGAAACACTGGAGGAGGACAAAGATGCTGTTCACCACTGTATGCAGAAAATTTGTGTGACCAAACCATGATTAGAGTTAAAGATGGCCAGCACTGTAAAGGACAATAAAAAAGGCTTTTTATTAATATCAAAATATTAATATTAATATTAATAAAATATTAATATCAAAAGAAGGAGCAAAGATAACTTTGATCCCTTATTTGGTGACATTGGTCACTTCACAAATAGGGATATAGACAAAACAGAGAAGTTAAATGCCTTCTTCACGTCTGTCTTCAACACTGATGATGGGCACTGGGGTCCGCAGAACTTTGTGTTGGAAGGTTATGACTGAACTTGTAGCCAGCCCTAAACTTGTTCAAGACTTTCTGCTCTAGATGGACGCACATAAGTCTATGTGGCCAAATGGAATTCATCCTAGGGTACTGAAAGAGCTAGCTGATGTTACTGTGGGTTCTTTTTCCACTACTTTTCAATGGCACTGGCAGTGTGGAGAGGTTCCATGCTGCGATTGAGAGACGGGAAGCAGCTGGATGCAAGCAAGATGTCAACTTTATTGATTACAAGCATGAGAATATGTACTATTTTAGCTGTGCATGGCTTTCTCTCATTGGTACATTTTTTGATGCCTTTTACATTGATTGGCTAAAAGACTAAGCAGGCTACAAGATAACAAATTTCCAAACTACTCTATGTTCCCCCTTAGCCAGTATTTTTCCACTGCAGGGGAATTTCTTAGTCTATATTGTTGTTTAGTCCTCAGTGTTCTTTGCTTCCTTGCTTCATGGCCACGAGCTTGCATATCTTGCATACTTCACCACGGCTTCCTACCAACCAGTTCCAATACATCTGATACTAGCAAGTCTGACGTGCTTGATGTCCTTCCCTGTCCATCTAAGACTCCTACAGTTCCAGTCAATGGGAAGGTGAAAATTGTTGTCCCAGTTTTCAAGAAAGGTAAGAAGGAAAACCTTGATAATTACAGGCATGTCAGTCTCACCTCAGTGCCTTGTAAAATTATGGCAAAAATTATTCCGGAAGTGACTGAAAAACACTTGAAAGACAACACAGTCATTGGTCATAGCTAGCATGGGTTCACAAGGGAAAGTCTTGTTAACCAGCGTAATTTCCTTTTGTAACAAGGTCACCCATGCCGTTGACCAAGTGAATCCAATAGAATCATAGAATGGCTCACGTTGGAAGGGACCTTAAAGANTCGAAGCCTTCTCTTTTTAAGGCTGAACAACCCCAACTGTTTCAGCCTTTCCTCATAGGGGAGGTCCTCCTGTCCTCTAATCATCTTTGTGGCCCTCCTCTGGACTCGCTCCAACAGGTCCACATCTTTTTTATGCTGAGGAGCCCAGAACTGGACGCAGTACTCCAGATGGGGCCTCACAAGGGCAGAGTAGGTAGGCAGAATCACCTCCCTAGACCTGCTGGTCACACCTCTCCTGATGCAGCCAAGGATGCAGTTGGCTTTCTGGGCTGCGAATACACATTGCTGGCTCATATCCAGCTTTCCATCTTTTGTGACCCCCAAGTCCTTCTCTGCACAGCTGCTTTCAATGAGTTCCTCACCCAGTCTGTACTCATAGCCAGGATTACTCCTACCCAAGTGCAGGACCTTACATTTAGATTTATTAAACTTCATTTTATTCTCTTGGGCCCATTCTTCAAGTTTATCCAGATCCCTTTGGATGGCATCTCGCCCCTCTGGCATATCAACCACACCACTCAGCTTTGTGTCATCTGCAAACTTGCTGAGGGTGCACTCAATACCCCTGTCCAGGTCATTAATGAAGATATTGAAGAGCACCGGTCCCAAGACAGAGCCCTGGTGGGGTTTTTTGACTTTAGCAAAGTTTTTGACACTGTCTCCAGCAAAACGTCCAGCATACAGCTTGACAAGTCCATAGTACATTGGGTGAACAATTGGCTGATAAGTTGGGCTCAAAGTCTTATAATAAATGGGGTTACACTAAACTGATGGCCAGCTACCAGTGGGCTTCCCCAGGGCTCAATTTTAGGACCAGTGGTCTTTTATGTGGTGGGTTTTTTTAAATAATCTGAATGCAAAAATCAAATGTACATTAAATACATTTGCTGATGATGCTAAACTAGGAGAAGCTGTTCACTCCCTTGAGGGTAGAGAGGCCTTATAGAGAGATCTGGATAAAGAGTTGAGCAATCACCAACAATTAACAAGAGCAGGTACTGGATTCTCCATGTGGGATGTGGTATTTCTGGTTAGACATACAAACTGGAATATGAGAGGCTGGAAAGCAACCCCACAGAAAGAGATATGGGGGGTTTGGACTGGTGGCAAGTTGCATATGAGTCAACAGTGTGCCCCAGCAGCTGAAAGGGCCAACTGTGTCTTTGGGGTACACAAGACACAGCATCAGTGTCTGGTCAAGGGAGATGATTGTCCCACTCTACAGTGCACTAATGTGGCCCCACCTCAAGTATTGTGTGCAGTTTTTGTCACCTCAATATAAGAAGGACATCAAACTGTCTGAGTATCCAGAGGAAGGTGACAAAGGTACTGATGAAGAGGTGGCTGAGGCCACTTGCTTTGCTCAGCTTGGAGAAGAGGGATGACCTCATCACAGTCTACAACTTCCTCAAGAGGGACACTTGAGGGGGAGGTGCTGATCTCCTCTATTTGGTGGCTAGCAATAGGACATAAGGAAATGGAATCAAGCTGTATGAGGGGAAGTTCAGAGTGGGCATTAGGGAAAGGTTCTTCACTGAGACTGTGATGGTTCCTGGAACAGGCTCACCAGGGAAGTGATCAAGGCACCAAGACTGTCAGAGTTCAAGGACCATCTGGACAACACTTCTATGATTTAGTTTTAGGTAGTTCAGTAAGGAGCAGGGAGTTGGACTTAATGATCCTTAAGCATCCTTTACAACTTGAGATATTCTATGATTCTGTGCTACAGTGGTTCTATGAGTAGAAGAAGAAACATGAAAACCTGGCAGTCAGTGAAGAATAGTGTCCAATTAACCAGACAGTACTCTGGATACCAGTTTCACAAGAACAGTATTGTCATAAGAGAAAACTGTAATTAAAATTGAAGAAGATCATGAGAAGATGAGTCTTTGCAAGTTGTCATTTTAAGGAGTGCTGACTTTTCCCAGAATAGGGGACTGTATAACTGCAATTCTTTCTCACTGAGCAAATCAGCTTCAGAGTTAAGTATGCTTGCTTTGTCTTGGTTAAAAACATGGTAACTTTATAAATAAAATTATCTTGAAGAGTTTATATGGCTCTGTAAGACCTCAATGGGGTAGTTTCTACCTCACTAGAGGAACCTTTCACAGATTAGCAGATTTTTAAAATCAGGAAAGGCCTGTAAGGTTGTATTTTCTGATGTACTTGAACAATGACCCTAGAGCTTCACTCAGTATTTCTGCTGTTGTGCTAAAAAGTGTAGCTCAAGCTACTTTAACGTTTTGGAGACTTGAAATAACATGCTCAGCTACCCATAGAGAATTGTACAGGAAAATTATACAGGAGTTTGCTTCAAAGGGTCCAGCCAGGCTCTTTCATTAACCTTCAGTGACCTCTCAACCTATGTTAACAGTGTGGAAAATACTGCTAAGGGTGATTATTAATAACTATTATAATTATTAAAGTCCTATTATATTAG
The DNA here is from genome assembly GCA_013399015.1 of Galbula dea. Classification (NCBI taxonomy): domain Eukaryota; kingdom Metazoa; phylum Chordata; class Aves; order Piciformes; family Galbulidae; genus Galbula; species Galbula dea. The sequence continues at coordinate 32,027 of VWZX01001219.1, read as the reverse complement.
GGCATTCAAAAAGCATAATAGGGCTGAAGGTAAACTGACTGGCTGCAGTGTCTTCTAAAACTGTGAGGGGTGATTGAGGGTGTAGGAGAATTAGGATTCTCTTCTGTCTGCTTCTCCACACACCAGTTCTTTATGAAGAGTGATAAAAAAATAAAAGAAAATAAAAACAACCGTAAGCTAGAGCTTTGTGAAAGTAGCAGATCTGCTCAGAGCCAAAGCAACATTCTCTCTACCCTTCATCTCCACCCAGCGCAGTTAGTAAGACTCAAATGAGAGCAGTAGTGAGCAAGAAGATCCTGCCTGCTCTGAGAGTTCAGATATCTTTGCACCTTACCACTGTAGCAATGTTTCTCAGCCCTCAGACTGTCATGCTGCTGCTGAACAAATGCTTCCCTGCTTGTTACTTTCTCTACTCCATTTTTTGTTTGTTTGTTTGTGCTGTTGTTTCAGNTTTTTTTTAACTAGTCAGATTGAGCAGGAATAGAGGATGATTAGCATCACCCACCTGCTCACAACTCTTTCTGCTCACATATTAGGGTGGAGCTTATGTGCCTGTGCAGTCCCCTGCCTCCATGCATCAGTGTTTCCTGCACCTACAAGGAAAGACAACAAAGAGAGATACCATCTCCAGAGGTAGGCAAGAGGTAGAGGGTCAGACTGCAAAACTTGACTCGGGTTAAATTGGTAGCTTTGCACCTGAGCAGTTAGGCTGTGTCAACCATGGCAACAGCAGTGGCATGTATCTGGGGCATGTACCTGATGGCTTGCAGTAGCATACCTGAACCCATACCTGAACCAGTGTATCAATGTGTCCTCATTGGTATCTCTTTCCAGCTCTGCCACTCCACGCTGTCTCTTCCCTCTCCCAGTGAACTTCTACTGATGTAAATCACAGATTTTTAAGGGGATAAACCCACAAAGCATTTGCAGAGAAATATCCCAGTCCTGATGTTGCCTAAAAGCATACTCAGGCAGAATGACCAACGAGGAATAAAGTGGTAGCTCATCAGTCAGAGTAAAGAGCAACTCACCCTAGCATCATGTGAGGTTCATTGGCATCAGTGTACGAACCAGCTCTTACTAGGCACTAGGTACATTCAAGGTATGATTCTGGCTACAAAGCTGAAGACTCTTTGAATTCTGTCTTAAACTACATGTTTGAAACTATAAAAAACTGCAAAGAGTATTGTTAGATAAATGATGTTAAAGAATAACAAAATGAAAGAGTACTTTTTATAAACATGAAATGATTATAACTAACAGGGTGTAGGAAGAGCCCAAATCTCTGGGCAGCAGCAATGAATGATACTGTAATAGATTGATGCCTTCTATTAAATCTTGAGCCCAACCATGCGTAATTTGAGGGGTATGGTTTGGCTAAGATCTTGCAATGAACTTTAGGAGGGAATGCCAGTGAATATTGATTCACTATTTTGAAGAAGCAATGCTGTAACAACAGATAAAGTGAGGCATAGAAGACAACTGAAGGGTCAGGCAGAGAAAGCAAGCCCCATTTTTCCCTATATTTTGACTTACGTGCAATCTAAGGAGTTTATCCCATGTAGTCTCTGAGAGGCAAAAAGAGACCAAGATACAATATCTTGGATGTAGGGAGGCAACTAGGAAAGCTAAGGCCTCTCTGGAATTAAACCTTGCAAGAGAGGTCAAGGACAATAGGAAGGGCTTCTTCAAATACAATGCCCAAAAAACTAACACTAGAAGCAATGCAGGCCGACTGCTGAATGAGGAGGGTGCCTTCGTGACAGATAATATAAAGAAGGTGGAGTTACAGAATGCCTTCTTTGTCTCTATCTATACTCTTAGAGACTGTCCTCGGAAGCATGAGACCTCTGAGGCCCCAGATAAAGTCAGAATAAAGGTGGAGTTTTCCTTGGTTGAGGAGGACTGGGTTAGGGAGCAGTTAAGCCATCTGGACATCCATAAATCCATAGGACCTGATGGGATGCACTTGTCAGTGTTGAGGGAGCTGGTGGAAGTCATTGCCAGGCCACTCTCCATCATCTTTAGTAAGTCCTGGGGAACAGAAGAGGTGCCTGGGGATTGGAGGAAGGCAAACATCACTCCAGTCTTCAAGAAGGGCAAGAAGGAGGNTCTCTCCAGTCTTCATAAAGGGCAAGAAGGAGGAGCCAGGTAACTCTAGACCAGTCAGCCTCACCTCCATCCCTGGAAAGGTGATGAAACACTTTATCCTTGACTCTGTCTCTAGGCATATCAAGGAGAAGGGGGTCATTAGGAGCTGACAGCATGGGTTTACAAAGGGGAAGTCATGCTTGACCAACCTGATAGCCTTTGATGAGGACATAACCAAGTGGAGAGATAACGGTAGAGCAGTGGTTTATCTTGATTTCAGTAAAGCATTTGACACTGTCTCCCACAACATCCTTCCAACTAAACTGAGGAAGTGTGGTCTGGCTGATTGGGTAGTGAGGTAGATTGTGAACTGGTTGAAGGACAGAAGTCAGAGAGTTGTGATCAGTGGGATGGAGTCTAGTTGGAGGCCTGTGTCTAGTGGAGTCCCTCAGGGGTGGGGAGGAAGACTAAGGGGTGGCCTCATCTATGCTTTCAAGTATGTTAAGTGTGGGTGTCAGGAGGATGGGGTCACGCTCTTCTCAGTGATGTCCAGTGACAGGAGAAGGTGCAATGGCTTCAAGCTGGAGCATAGGAAGTTCCATGTAAATACACGAATAAATCTTTTGACATTGAGGGTGCCAGAGCACTGGAACAGACTGCCCAGAGAGGTTGTGGTATCTCCTTGTCTGGAGGTATTGAAAACCCATCTGGATGCACTTCTGTGTGACCTTGTGTAGGGAATCCTGCTGTGGTAGGGGGGTTGGACTAGATGACCCTTCAAGGTCCATTTCAACTCCTTACATTCTGTGATTCTGTGAAATAGCCGGCTGGCTCCTGTGAGTAGAGGAACTGTGAGGAAATAGTTATATTTAGTGTGAGTTTCAACAAATCAATGCATTACAGCAGCAAAAACATGTGAAAGAGACATACAGAAAAAAAGTGAGTACAATATTCCTCTAGCTTAATGAATTCATAATCCTTTTTTACAGGTAGAATGCTGAAGAACAAAGTGATTTTTTCTGGAAGCAAGCAACAGAAGATCAAACAGTACTTTCTCTATTGCATATTGCTGGGCTTTCCACTGGGCCTTACTTACTGTATGCAGTGGTTCATTCATAAAAGTCAGCAGCTCTTCAGACACAGGAAGCTCATCCCAGCCCTGCAGTGAACACAAACATTAAAAAGGACACACCAGCAGCAGCATGAACAATTTTTACTTAAAGAGTGGGTATGTAGACAAGCTGCAAACATACTGGAAGCAGAAACGAAATCATGACAGTAACAAACCTCTAAGGATGTGCGAGGGGTTGCCTGTGCAATTGACAGGCTTTATGATTTCTGAGCATTACACTTTTGTGGGAATAAACAATTTTTTTGCTGATAGAGTTCAGCTGTCAGTTTTGCTTTGATATTTGTTTTGCACTGCAAATGGGGGAAAGTATGGACATGTTTTTACAAAGTGTTTGTACTTCTTCTTTCTCCCAGGAATTCAGTCATGTGGGTTTTTTTCTTGTTTTGCTGGTTCTTTATGCATGAGAAAGACACGCGTTTGACTGGCAGCATACAGCACTTTTGTTTCAGTTTGGTTTGGGTTTTCTCTGTCTTTTTTTTTTGTTGTTGTTTTGTTTGTAATCTGTGCAAACAATAGCATCACTATTTGTGACAGCCACATAAACCTCAGTAGTGACAGTCACAAAGTGGAAGCCATAAATGAAAATTGAGGAAAAGCAGTACCCCCTTCCACAGAGCCATTCCTGACCTTCTGAGCAGCATGCCACACATTCCGGTTTTGGACTTTAGAATCTTGCAGTGGGCCAGATCATTCACGTATCCCATGAACCACAAAGAGCCTCCTGAGTCTGTAAGCTGTATCAACCTGCTCCCATTCCAGTTAACATTTCCTTCCTTTTCCCCATTTGCACCCCATCCCTAGCAAGAATCAGCTACCCAGGTTACAAATCAAAATGTGACAAATTTTATTTTATGATGACTCATATGTGAGGATCTTGGGGGGAAAAAAAAAAAAGATGTAATGACACAATAAAGAAGTACATTTGACTTTGTATTCCTTTTGGTGGTACGGTGGTGAGTTGTGGTGGACTCAGTCACAGGGTAATCTGAGAGATACATGTACCTTGCCTGTTTCTCCTGTTTTATGCATTCACTTACACACTGTGCCAAGAAATGCTGATTCTTTGTGTGGACTTCATTGAAACCAGCTCTTAACAGAAAAAAAACCCCAACTCAGTCATGCACACTGCATGCAACAGGAACAAACAGATTTGGAAAGGGCTTAATGCAAGACATGTATCCAAGAATACTTTTCAAGACCACTGACAGTCTTCAACAAGTTCTGTCCCTTGGCAAACAGGTCCATTGTAGTAACTTTTTTTCCATAGTTCCTTCTTCTCTTTTCCTTGGGTGTCACTGCCACTGCTGAACCTTTCATATTGCAGCCCTTAGTGCATACCGTAGGGGATGAAGATGCAACTTCTCCACCTCAGTGTACTCACAGGCTTATCACAGAATCACACAGAATATCAGGAGTTGGAAGGGACCTCAAAAGATTATCTAGTCCAACGCCCCTGCCACAGCAGGATTCCCTACACCAGGTCACACAGAAGTGCGTCCAGACGGGTTTTGAAGGAGACTGCACAACATCTCTGGGCAGTCTGTTCCAGTGCTCTGGCACCCTCACTGTGAAAAAATTTCTACCTGTATTCACACAGAATCTCAAATGCTTCAGATTACAATCATTGCTTCTTGTCTTGTCACTGGCCTTCACTTAGAAGAGCCTGACCCCATCCTCCTGACACCCACCCTTCACATATTTAAAAGCAGAGATGAGGTCACTCCTTAGCCTCCTCTTCTCCAAGCTAAAGAGACCCAGCTCCCTCAGCCTTTCCTCAGAAGGAAGATGTTCCAGCCCCTTCATCATCTTGGTGGCTCTGCGCTAGACTCTCTCCAGCAGTTCCCTGTACTTCTTCAACTGAGGGGCCCAGAACTGGACACAATATTCCAGATGCGGCCTCACCAGGGTAAAGAGGAAGAAGAACCTCTCTTGACCTAGTAACCACACCCCTTCTAATCCACCCCAGAATCCCATTGGCCCTCCTGGCCACAAGAGCACACTGCTGGCTCATGGTCATCCTTCCATCCACCAGGACCCCCAGATCCCTTTCCCCTTCACTGCTCTCCAACAGCTCAGCCCCCAACATATACTCATGCAAGACTTGACACTTGGCCTTGTTGAATCTCATTCAATTTCTCCCTGTCCAACTCTCCAGCCTGTCTAAGTCTTGCTGAATGGCAGCACAACCCTCCGGTGTGTCAGCCACTCCACCCAGTTTAGTGTCATCTGCAAACTTGCCGACAGTGCACTCTGTTCCCTCATCCAGGTCGTTAATGAATAGATTGAAAAGTACTTGTCCCAGTATCCACCCCTGAGGGACTCCACTAGACACAGGCCTCCAACTAGACCATCCCACTGACCACGACTCTCTGACTTCTGTCCTTCAACCAGTTCACAATCTACCTCACTACCCAATCAGCCAGACCACACTTCCTCAGTTTAGTTGGAAGGATGTTGTGGGAGACAGTGTCAAATGCTTTACTGAAATCAAGATAAACCACAGCCACTGCTCTACCCTTATCTCTCCACCTGGTTACGTCCTCATAAAGGGCTATCAGGTTGGTCAAGCATGACTTCCCCTTTGTAAACCCATGCTGTCAGCTCCTAATGACCCCCTTCTCCTTGATATGCCTAGAGACAGAGTCAAGGATAAAGTGTTTCATCACCTTTCCAGGGATGGAGGTGAGGCTGACTGGTCTAGAGTTACCTGGCTCCTCCTTCTTGCCCTTCTTGAAGACTGGAGTGATGTTTGCCTTCCTCCAATCCCCAGGCACCTCTTCTGTTCCCCAGGACTTACTAAAGATGATGGAGAGTGGCCTGGCAATGATATATGCAGCTTCCAGAGCTCAAATATTACCTTTAAGGAGAGGAAAGGGGATGTCATAGTGTTTGAAGTGAATATACTGACCTCATGCTTCTAAGTCCATAATGCGTAGTGGATTTTCTAAGGCTGTGCTGTTTTAAAACTTCAGTACAAGCTTACACGTCACACCTCTCCCTGCCAGTTTGGGAGTGCAGCTGTATGGCCTCTGATTTTCTGACATCTATTTCTAGAGCTGGTTCTTGGCTTCCTTCTCTGCCTGCACTGTATCTGCAAATCCCTTGGTCCTGTCTGCCTACCTCATCCACAGCAGCACCTCTTTCTATAAAATCAGTGGCACCACCACTCTTCAGTTTTGAGTCAGCTGTACATATACTTTATAAAGACTCTTCTTTCCACAGCATGTTGGAGGGCTCATCTCTTAGTTTCATCATGAGAGTTTAGTATGCCCTGTCACTGTGAAGTTCGTGGTGTTCTGATTTTGGCACAAAATTATTAGAGTTTCCTTACACACCAGAAAGACTGGTTAAATATAAACAAGCTGCTCCTGGGACTTTTCAGAAGAAAATAGATAAATTTGCAATGGAAGAAAAGATTTCACTCTTTACTTAAATGCTTTGTTCAGACTTAATTGTGATTTTTCAGTTTCAGGAGATATTTACCAAACATAAACACAGCTTTATGATACAGCTTTCTATCTACAAAACTGCATACCAAAAAACACATGAGTTTACAGATACAGAAAGTTTTTGCAGCCTGTTTTTAAGGCTGATTTCTATGTGTGTGTGCATTTGTACACACACATATTTATGCATATGTGTGAAAATCTGTCAGCAAGATTGCTGTCCTTACCCCAACACTGTGCTATTTGTAAATCGCTTTAATACAGTGAACTTGTCAAGCATTTCATGAATGTAGAGTTGAGAGGTTTAAACAGGTTATCTTTTATGCTTCCACTCTCACCACACACTGCATAGTACTGGCCTGATTTACAGGATAAACTTTTCTTGAGGAGGAGAATTTGTTTTCCAGCTCTGTACTCACCCTGCTTCAAGCAATACAACACCCAAAACGTCTTTTTCTTTCTCAGAGATTGTCATTACTTGGAGAATAAACAAGATAGAGAAAAGACCTCCTACTGATACTGTCTCTGAAGAAATAATGGATATAACTTTGAAAAAATCTTCCCTTGATTTTGACTTCCAGCAAAAAAAAAAAAGAAGAGTGATTCTTCCCTTCTGCTCCCTAACACTCATAGGCTGGCAAGAAAAATAGAGATTTGTGACTGTGGAAGGTTTTTGAATGTGATAGAGTACCAAGTGCCTATTTAACCTAAAGACTGTCAATGTCAAATACCGTTGATAAAATCATCCTGAAAAGTGATTGTTTTAGAAAATATACTGTACTCTGCTTTTTTAAAAACAGATCATGAATCACTATGTAGCAACTATGAATGCTAACAGGTTAACTACAAGACGCCTTATGTCAAACTGGAGTCACTGTATGTAGACCTCTGTACACAAGATGGTTATTTTCAGATTTGCTTGGACGAGTATTTAGCAAATGTTCTGAGCAAACATGATGTTATTGCTATTGTGGTAACTGTGGATTAGATCACTGAATCCACACGTGTGTAAATGCCAAAATTTGGTGTAGCTCCTTGAGGAGAATTTTTCCATCTTTTTTCATCAAAGACTGATGTTTGTTCCTGTTGATCTTTGCACCCATTTAGAGACCATGTGAATACAAGAAAAAAAAATTTCACAGTGAGGGTGCCAGAGCACTGGAACAGACTGCCCAGAGAGGCTATGCAGTCTCCTTCTATGGAGATATTCAAAACCCGTCTGGATGCCCTTCTGTGTGACCTGGTGTAGGGAATCCTGCTGTGGCAGGGGGGTTGGACTAGATGAGCTTTTGATGTCCCTTCCGTTTCCTAACATTCTGTGACTCTGAGACAGAAACCTCAATGAGGACTATCCTGCAGTAGCTCACTTCCACCTCCTCCATAGGCAGCATTCACAAATGGCTGCTTTTACAGTTACGTGCAAAAGTTGATGTGGTGTCTCACTGTACTAAAGCTGACTTCCACTGAATGATAGTATCTCAACTTTCTCTTCTCGTTGGGTTTGATTACCTACATACTTCTATGCACTGTTTGTTTTAGATGAGATGTTGCTATTGTAACGGCATTGCAGCAGTTTACTTTAGCCTGCAGTCATGCCTAATGCTTCTGAAGAGCTAAAATCTTTTCTTCATTCCCATAAGGCAGTGTGGTAGCTCAAACATGATGTTAATATCAGATATCAGAAGACTGTCAAAGGAGAGAGAATAGGTCATTAGCACTTTTTATTCTTCATTATGATTTTGCTTCTCTTTTGTTTCTACTGAAAATCTGTCCATACTGACATAAGGATGGCATAAAATCTAAAAAATACAGCTGCAACCTCTGAAACTGGAGTTCTGTCAGAGTTCACAGAATCACAGAGTATTAGGAGTTGGAAGGGACCTCAAAAGATCATCTAGTCCAACCCCCCTGCCACAGCAGGATTCCCTACACCAGGTCACACAGAAGTGCGTCAGATGGGTTTTCAATACCTCCAGACAAGGAGACTCCACAACATCTCTGGGCAGTCTGTTCCAGTGCTCTGGCACCCTCACTGTGAGAAAATTTCTACCTGTATTCACACAGAATCTCAAATGCTTCAGCTTACAGCCATTGCCTCTTGTCCTGTCACTGACCTTCACTGAGAAGAGCCTGACCCCATCCTCCTGACACCCACCCTTCACATATTTAAAAGCAGAGATGAGGTCACCCCTTAGCCTCCTCTTCTCCAAGCTAAAGAGACCCAGCTCCCTCAGCCTTTCCTCAGAAGGAAGATGTTCCAGCCCCTTCATCATCTTGGTGGCTCTGCGCTAGACTCTCTCCAGCAGTTCCCTGTACTTCTTCAACTGAGGGGCCCAGAACTGGACACAATATTNCTGACAGCACACTCTGTTCCCTCATCCAGGTCATTAATGAATAGATTGAAAAGTACTGGTCTCAATATCCACCCCTGAGGGACTCCACTAGACACAGGCCTCCAACTAGACCATCCCACTGACCATGACTCTCTGACTTCTGTCCTTCAACCAGTTCACAATCTACATCACTACCCAATCAGCCAGACCACACTTCCTCAGTTTAGTTGGAAGGATGCTGTGGGAGACAGTGTCAAACACTTTACTGAAATCAAGATACACCACTTCTTCAGAGCTAACATGTTAGCCTGATGGTTCATGCTTTACTGAAAGAGAGAATTGAAGAAATAAAAGATCTAAATAGCTTTAAAAGCACTATCAGCAGACTTGCAGTTTTCCTCTGTAAGTGGCCCTAAAAGACAGTAAAGACAGGTCATTCACTGTAACAGAAATATGATCAGGAGTGACTTCAGGAAGTCAGAAGAAAGGCCAGTTACAGGAGAGCTTTTTTGTGCTGCAAGCGCAAGGAAGTGGCACAAGTGGTGAGATGAGGTTGTCTGTATTTGATAGGCCTCATTGCAGCTTGAAGTGGGGCTGCTGAAGCTGGGATTCAAAATGGAAGAGCTGTGTGAGGGTGGCTTAGTCACTAGAATAAGGGAGGGAAGGAGAAAGAGAAGGAGGGAGGGAAAGAGAGACGTATAACCTTGCTAGAACATGCAGGCACAGAATGCTTTTAAAATGCTTTCCTGGTCAGCAAATGGAATCAGAGGGGATCCAGCTGGGAGATCCACCAGTTTCTGCTTCAGAAAGAGCCGCAACAGTGATTCATCTTGCAGATGGGCCTAGACAGCAAAAGTGAGAATTAGAAGTGCAGCTGGGGAAGTATACCGTTCATTCATAAATGAGGGAGATCTGGGAGAAGGAAGCCAAATATAAGCCAGGTGTAACTAACTGATAATAGCTAATGTAGGATCTCAGTAGTGCAGCAAAGAGTGATTTGCCTAAGTTGTTAACACCTCTCTTTGAAATTTACTTGACAAGCTGGTAAGCAAAGAAAAAAATACAGTTATACTTCATGTTAATTTTTTTGTTGCTTACATGACCAAGTGGATGGAGTTAATGGCCAAGAGGTCCCTTCCAGTACAATATTTTAATTTTATGATTATTCAGTCATTTGTGATAGGACAGGCACTTTCCAGAATATGTGTGTGTGATATTTTCCTACCTCAGAGATGATGTGGTCCAATAAACATTTACATGTTGTCTTACTAAATGATCTCCATAGTATGTACAAACAGCTTTTTTTCTTAGTTAGGCCCTAAAATCCTCTACTAGGAAAAGTGGGTCATAGAGGAAAGTCTGTCACCTTTCTGCATCACTAGCTGTACTATGTTATGTTTTACTTCATTAACTGTCCTCTGTCCAATATACTATTTTGTTACCAGCTTATTTCTCTAATGCCTCATCAGTATAGTTCATATGTGAATGGATTGGTCATCACCACAAAACTTGGGTCTGTGGGCTCAAGGCATTCAGTAATATTCCAGGCATAATTTAGCTATGAAAAGTGTAAAATACCAAGCTTAGGTGGTTGTAGAGGGAGCTAAGTGTGAAGGAAAAATGGTAGAAAGCAGTGGCTGCAGATTAGAAGAACCAGAGGAAGCAGGGAAATAAGGAGACCTGAGGTAAGCCAACATCGTTACATAGTTGTATTTATCTTTAATTATCCAGTGGGGAGTAAGGCAAGCAAGGAAACAAGGGAAAATTGTATCAAATAGCACTAAGACTCACGAGGGTGGTAAAGAGGGTGTTTAAGTACAGCTGTCTTTTCCTTACATGGCCCCTTGCCGGCTGAATGATTTTTTTACAAGTCTATGGTATAAAGATAAGTTGCATGCAAAATTCTAGCTACTCCTGGGGACAGTGTAAGCAAGCATATCACCACCAACAAGAACACCACCACAAATGGCAGCTTTAACATCTTTGAAGTACAGAATAAAACCAGGGAAGAAACTTTGGACTTGTCTCTTTCCTGGTTGAAAGGCAGTAAGGACGCCTAGGTCTGGTGACAAGAAGCTGCTCAGACTCTGTGTACCAGAGGCACAGTAATGGAAGGCACAAGAATGATAATTTTCAGCCAAGGGATGGTGAGAGATGGACTGGACATTGAAAAGGGAAGAAATTATGAAGAAGCATGAAAATTCATTCTCACCAAAGAATAAAAAGACCTGCAGTTAATCCAAAATTAAGACTGAAGTTTACAGCAAGAGATGAGGTTAAGTTATGCACACGTGGGAGAAAGCTTACTGTGGAAGTGAAATGATTGTGATCCATATGATAAGCCATAGCCACATCTCATCAGTTGTCTCACATTTGCTGGGACCATGGTGGGTTTTGTAGGCCTTGGAAAGAAAGCTTTATTTTAGAAGAATGGGAGACATTTAAAGAAAGTCGCTCTCTGAACTGTTTCTTTAGTCGTTTTTTTCCTGAACCTTCATAGACATGGTTTCCAGAGCTATTATTCTCTGTCCTGGTTCTTCCTGCATGTCTCCCCATTGAGATGAACCAACATGTTCACACAGAGTCTGCCGGAGGCAGGACAAAGCATGGTACAGGGCAGCTCTAAACTTGCCATACACTCACTGGAGTGACACGCTTGACTTATTTTTCTTAGAATTAGACCACCATTTGACACTGTCGATTGAGGCTCTGGCAGTTCAGATATTCCCCCTACATTGTCATGTGCTCTTCTTTTTGTCACTAGTGGCCACAGCCTCTTCTGAAGCCCATAATTCTCCATTACAATCAGTGACTTGCATACCTTTGAGGAGACATGTTACCTCAGGGCTACCTTGAAGAATAGGAGGGCACTCAGGCATACATTACATTGTCTTGGCTTGCCATTTTCCTTGTGCTTAGTTATGAACCACAGTGTGTTTTGTTTTGCTAAGAACTACGCTTTAAGCTAAATCTTGATTTTAAAGTAACACAGCAATACATCCTTAGCTCAGGGATCCCTTCCCCTTTTTAGATTCTTCTCTCTGTGTTTTTTTTTCTGTTTTGTTTGTTTGTTTGTTTATTTGTTTGGTTTGGTTTGGTTTTTGGTGGTTGGTTTTGATTTTGGTTTGTTGTGGGTTTTTTTTCTGCTCAGATATGAGCAATTGAATACCCATCCTAGCCTGGCATAAATCCAGAAAGACTAGGTCGTGATGACTGCAGAAAAGACATTGTAGCCTATTTAGTAAGTGAAGCAGCATACAAGGAATACCACTTACTTGACTGCAACCTAATTTATAAATCAAAGAAACACATACACACACATAATACATTTAACAACAGATGGTATAAATCAATCCACTTACTTTAAGTGTCAAGTTATAAGGCACTAGGGAGGGAATTTAGAATGCCAGGATATTCAAAACTCTGTGAGAGTTCTTCAGAGCTAACATGTTAGCCTGCTTGCAGGGGAGGCAGAGGGGAACCTACCTCCCCAGCTGCACCGTCACCACCATCTCCTTCCAACAGCAACAGCCTTCTACTCCCCAGGGAGCAGCATCACGGCAGCCGCAACCCTCACCCTGCCCAGATCACCACTGTCAGGTATCTCTTGGAGGTTGTCACAAAGTTTGAGTATCCATTCTTGTATCCCTGAGTGCCTCTCAGGGTGGGCAATTGTAGCTTGGTCTCTAACCCAGGGCCCAAGGGTAGAATGAGCAGCAAGAGCCAGATTAGCATAAGGTGAATGAGCTGACTAATACAGGTGCTGTGTTTGATAGTAATATAAAGCAAGTGGGTTAGACTACTCCCTGAGCCTCAGCTGAATTTTAAGCATATAGAGTTTCCCTTGATTAGATTTAGGCAAGATAGATCTGCCTCCCCCTACTCAACTGTGGTAGCAGAAGCAAGTCTTCATGCTTGATCCTCTGTTCATATAAACCACTGTAAATCAACATGATATTAGGCATACTAGAAGGGAATGCAGCTTTAGCTACAGCTCTAACAAGTTATACTGATGGAGGATCTGAGATGATGGATTTTTATTTAATTTAAGATTAATTGATGCCTTGGTACTCAGACAGTGTAAGAGACAGTAACACATTAATAGGTCACTGACAGACAAATCTCTCTTTATGCTTTTGTCTATGCGAGCTCCCAAAGGAGTTCCACAAAAAAAAACCCCAAAACCACAAAAAAACCCCAAACAAAATAAAACAAAAAACAAAATCCACCAAAAAAAGCCACTAAAACCCAAGAATTCAGCATTGCATGCTGTCTCTAGTTTGAAGTGAGTTCTACACATTCAGACTTCAGATGCAGCACCCTGGGAGCTATAAAGGTTACTTGCATGAGCAATGCAAATGGGATCTGATGGCTCATAAAGTCTGATAATAATGACTGACAAACCAAGAGGAGTTTTTGTGTTTTGTTTTGTGTTTTTTATATCATTGTGACTAGACATGACGGTGATAGGATATACAAATAGGCAGATGCTTTACATGAATAGAAATATTGTCTCTTTATGGCATAAAATGTCAGTTCAGCTGAAAAATTCTCTGTACTTTAGCATAATGTTTGCACAGCACATTTATCTACCTGTGAGATGAAAATTTTATTTTTAATAAACCAGACTTGGTCTCCTGAGGAGGAGCAATACCTCATATTTTTTAGAACATTTCCGTGAATAACTCCATAATGTTAGAACCCCTACATATTTTAGGAGGGAAGGCACTCTTAATAAGAGCCTTGAAAGAGAAAATCTCCCCCAGAGTAGTTTGGAACTACAAGGTTTGGGGATTTGCTGACAGAATCTCAGCAAAGTGCTAGATAGAAATATTACACTTGTAATTTTTCATCAGTAATGCTCTAAAGGGAAATTCCATTTACTAGGACTGTTCACAGGAGAGTTTATGTCCTGTCTAATGAACTGAAGAAAAATGGATTTATTTCTGTATTTTTATTTGCACTGTTAGCTGTAAATTTAAACTATATTAATTGTTTACTATGTTTCTAAGAACTAGAATGCCTTAGATAATTAATGACCCTGGAGTTACAGCTGCTCTCTGTATGATAATTGTAATGGTTAGTATGTTGATGAGATCAGACAGAACATCACTCCCTGCCTTCGTGAATTCAGAGAGATGGTTAAAAGGCAAGACCTTACGGTTTCCCCAGCTGTGAGTGGTATGAGAAAACACAAGTGTAAATACAGATAGGTAAGAAATAGCCAGCTTTGGACGTGGCGTGGCTGTGAGTTGTGGGGCAGTTCTGTGGCTTGGCAATGCAGCTGATCAAAGGCTGAGTCAAGTCTCAAAGTGCAAGACTGAGCGTCTCCTGGCACACCAAGATGAGAAATTCAAATTGCTCTCTTGTTAATTCCTTGCTTCCAGCTTTCTTGGAGAAATTCACTTCGGTGCTGGAATCCACTAAAAGCCCTGCTCACAACTGACCCTAAACCTCTGTTGTGCATTGAGTACTCTCAGTTGTGCTGTAGTGTCATGGATGGGCTTGATGGGAATGCTCTTCCCTCACCCACAGCTGCCATCACCTGTCCTGTGTGTTTTCCCTGAGTATTAGCCTGCTCTGAGTGTAAGGTTCAGCTTGCTGCTCTCTTTGTGGAGCAGCTCCTTCCCATTGTACATGCAACTTCATATGCGTGCACACATGCATGTGCATGTAATGGATGGAGACAGACAGAGCTGAGGGTTCACACATGCCCTGACTAATTTTCTGTGCAGGCCTGCAGTAAATCAACCCAAAATTCCCCAGGCAGTCTAAATGTAGGGTGAGACAGCTAATGTGCTCTCATGTGGACCATATTGTCTACATGAAGGAATTCTATATTTCTTGCTCTTTAGGAGTGGCTAAATCAGCCACAGCTCTTTAGCCTGGGGAAGAGATGGCTGAAGTGGAGTGGTGATGATAAGACTGTGTACAATGTCATGATGGTAATTGTGGGATGTTCAGAGATTTTTCCAGAGATATAGGAAACAAATGAAACTGCAGAGGCTCTTGTTTGCACAACAGCTTGTAAGGCTGTTGGGGTTCAACCCCAGCCAGCAACTAAGCACCACACATCCACTTGCTCACTCCACCTCCCCTGCAGGATGGGGGGAAGATTTGAAAAGGTAAAAGTGAGGAAACTTGTGGGTTCAGATAAGATCAGTTTAATAATTGTAATATACTACTACTACTACTACTGTTGTAATGAAAAGGAAAACAATGAAGAGAGAGAAATAAACCCCAAAAAGGTAAGAGTTGCACATTCAAACAGTTGTGCACCACCAAACAACCAATGCCCAGCAAACCACTGAGCAGTGGCCCTCTGCCCAACCTTCTCCCTAATTTTATTTCTGAGCTTGATGTCATATGGTCTGGAATATCATTTTGATCACTTGGGGCCATCTCTCCCAGCTGTGAGTCCTACCAACTTTTTTTGCACCCCCAACCTCCTCGCTGGCTTGGTGGGGTGAGAAGCAGAAAAGGCCTTAATGCTCTCTAAGAACTGCAAGAGTACAGCAAGAGTAAAAACATCTTGTATTATCAACACTGTTCTCAGCACAAATCCAAAATATAGACCAAAGCAGCTACTATGAAGAAAATTAACTCTACTCTAGCAAAAACCAGCACAGCTATTAAGCCTCTCACCCAAAGACTGTGTGGATTCTAAAATTTTCATGGCTCACAAATGAGACTAGATGACTTCTTGGAATGAAACATGAAGGACCATTATAAAGGAAAACACTACATTTAACTGTGAAATTCCTTGACTCAGCCATCAGTAAAGACTGGTTCAGTATTCTGGCAAATTATAACCATATAATGTCCTTAAATTCCTCCTAGGCACCCACAGATGGCCATTGCCAGGGACCAGACAGCGGGTTAGGATGATCTCTGGTGTGCCCTGGCACAACTGATTTTTTTTCCTTGTGTAATGACCTTGTCCATCTGCTCTATCTGTTGTCTGTAATCTGTTCACAGACAGGAAGTTATGAGGGCAGAAACAGCGTTGCTGTTGTGTATTTATAAAATCAAAGGGGTCTGGGTAAATGTTTGAGGTTCCTAGGTATGAGACAGTACAAATAACAATGTTGAGAAAAATGATAAGTAGCTGAGGGTTGTAGAGAATATGTTCTTCTGTAGTTGGTAGTCATGCAATGGGGCTGGTTCCATTTCTGTCCTGATGATTTTCAAATGCTGAGATCTCATACTCTGTGACAGTGTCATGTGAAGGCTTATAAAGAGCTTTAGTTTGAACAGCAAAAGCAGCATATTCCTCTGCTACAGAAACATTTTATAACATTTTATAAAGTTGTCCTAAGGCTGGTAGCCTGCAGCTGCTAGTGGTTGAAAAATGGGAAGGTAAGAGAACTCCTTTTTGCCTTTGCCTTTGCCTATGTCTGGTAAAGCTGGTTTACATCTGAGGTTTGCTTCCTGGCTCAGAAGGGGTCTTTTAGAGGCATGTCTGGAAAAAGAACTACAGAATACAATTATGAGCATACTTCTTGTTGTTGCAGCATTCTTCACTTGTTGCACTAAGAACACAGTTCTCCCAAACGGTTTTAAAACACGCGATTAGGTAAAATGCCTGCAGGTGAGTAAAACCTAAGCCATGCAGCAGTCAAGAAAAATTAAACAAAATGTCTTATGTTATCCTATTATGCTATCTTGTCAGTTACTATGTGTACCGCTGATTCAATAACCAAGATCAAGTACTCTCATAGGAGCTGACTGTCATGAGACTCCAGATGGCACTTCCTTCTTTTTGAAGCACATAACCTAAATATGTAAAAACTCATCCACCATCACATTGAGAATATGTTACTAGAATGACACAATGAAATAAACTGCTGGAAAAACAAAAGACAGTCTGGGGACTTTTGCATAATGTTCCCCCCGAATTGTAGGCTTTACAAAGAAAGTGTTTTATTTCAGCATGTCTCATGATATGAAGTAATTCACAGGAGGATGTGCTGTCATTATTCTGCACTTGAGAAATAACAGAGGCCATTGTCCAGGAATGAAATTGGCTCTTGAGCAAAGAGTTTATCAGCCTGTGTTGCCACCATGAAGTCATCTTTACCCACTTAACTCCAAAGCTGGGTGGGAGTGTCGATCTGCTTGAGGGGAGGCAGGCTCTGCAGAGGGACCTAGACAGGCT
>VWZX01001219.1:0-14794 GCA_013399015.1 Galbula dea | reverse complement strand
GAGAAGAGGAGGCTGAGGGGAGACCTTATCGCTCTCTTCAGCTACTTGAAAGGCCATTCTAGGAAGGTGGGTGTTGGCCTCTTCTCCCTTGTGACTAGTGACAGGACTAGAGGGAATGGGCTTAAGCTGAGCCAGGGTAGGTTTAGATTAGATATTAGGAAGAATTTCTTTACTGAAAGAGTGGTGAGATAATGGAATAGGCTGCCCAGGGAGGTGGTGGAGTCACAATCCCTGGAGGTTTTTAAGTAGAGGCTAGATGTGTTTCTTCAGGGGATGATTTAGGGGTAAGAGTAGTGTAGGGCTATCTGTTGGACTAGATGATCTTGAGGGTCCTTTCCAACCGTAATGATTCTGTGATTCTGTGAAAAGTAAAAATTAAAAAGCAAAATAAGCTTCAGATTTTTTGACTGATGAGGTATGGGATAAAAGCCAAAGATACTTCAAAAAGCAAAACTGAAAAAAGTAGAGTGATCAGTGCCTCCTATTGCAGGTGCACATTTGTCATTTGTATACCTTAGGATAAGAGGGAAGTGGTTTTGATTTACTCTCTCTGATTTTGCTTGTGAGAGTGACAGTCTGTTCAAGGACTCAAACTGTGACAGTGGAAGTATATCTGATTTTGGTTCTGCATTCATGAAGGGTTCAGAGAAGAGAACAATACAGTACTTGCCTTGGCAGACTACTCACAACACCCAGCTACAATTATCTGCTTGGCATAAGACTGTAAATCAAGTGACACTTGAGGTAAAATATTTCCCAGTCATAATTTATGTCTGCTTGGGCCAAAATGTGAAATTCCTCACTGCAATTTTGAATCAGGGGAGTAGATACCAACAGAGAATAAGAAAATCTAAAGAACCTTTATAGCTGGTAGACTGCTAAGCAATCTTCGGATAAATCATTAAAAAATAATAGTAAACCTGCTGAAGAGAGTAAAGATTGCACTAAATGTTGATGTATCAGCTGGAGGAACTCAGCTGACATCTTTTCCTCAACTTTTCTGTCCTCTAGGAAAGGAATTTTTCAGCTGTGAATAGTGTGGTAGAAACTCATTGTATGTATGTACATTTTTTTTACCTCCATTGAGAAGTGGATGTTGCCAGGCTCTCTTCACCAGCAGCAACTGAGTTTGAGTGAACAGTTCTGTAAACAGAAAGTTAATACAAGAATTACAGAAGACTTTATAGCCCTTTTTCTCTCAGGGCAGCTAACTGACTGTGAGTCATTCAAATTTGATTTCTGTGAGGTATAAAAATATGATGACATTAGAGCCCATTAATGAACTGCTGAGAGCCACACTCTGCAGTAACCAACATCTCAATTTTTCCAGGGAGTAAATCAGCACTGCTCCATCAGTTTTAATGGGCTCAAGCTAATTTACACCAACTGAGGATACCACCCAGTAAACTCAGGCTCCCACAGTGTATGCATTGCTTCATTCGTCATAGAATTGCAGCTGTCTCCAGCTGGCAGAGAGCACCTATTCAGCTCCTTAACACTGTACAACAAAGCAGAGTAAAGCAGGACATGAATAAGGCCCTTGTGGGACTATGCACTGCATGTCCATTTGCTGAACATTGTATGGGGTTTGGCTAGGGTGTTTGTGATTCAAATGCTGCACCTGGGGATGGTGGAAAGCAGTTTAAAATGTCCATAGACCTTAAGTTATACATAATGCAATAGTATACCTAACAATTATACGAAAATGTAGCTTTCTGGGTTAGTCCATTTGTGTAGTCCTTGAAAACTGACAAATTTAGCATGGAATACAAGAGATTTTTAGAAGCACTACTGCAACTTTTCTTCCAGTTACAAACCTGAAATGAAGCATAATGTTAGAACTCCAGCTAAATAAGGCAGGCATTTCTCATTGGGTTTTTTGGTTCTTGTAGCTTATTCACTGTTTTCTCAGTGGTGACTGTAATTTAGTAATACC
Organism: Galbula dea; assembly: GCA_013399015.1. Classification (NCBI taxonomy): domain Eukaryota; kingdom Metazoa; phylum Chordata; class Aves; order Piciformes; family Galbulidae; genus Galbula; species Galbula dea. The sequence goes on along the minus strand of VWZX01001219.1, from coordinate 12,858 downwards.
TAGAAAACAAACAAGGATTAATAAAAAATGATATAAATAGCAATTATTTCTACTAAATTAGGGTATTTCTACCTTAGATAGTAAATAGTTGTACTTCAAGCCCTGTGGTTGGATTTCTGCTTTAAAAATCAGCAGCACTGCTCTGAATGAGAAAATCATAACAGAATTCAGAAGCCTTTGTAGAAAGCCTCTTAAGGTCTGTGAAAAAAATACAAATATAAATATTGGCCAACCAAAACTTTGTCTCTTTCTTTCACTCTGCATATGTTACATAAACCAGATCCTTACAGAGCTGTCAGCATTTCTGTACTCAATCTTGCTTTTCCAGGACAGCTGGTACCCACTGCTTTGCACATCTGTGGTAACAGTAAGATACTACCTGGATTGTGGGCACTATAAGTAGGCAAAAAAGAGCAAACTGATCCTCCTCAGTCATGTCCTGAGTATTGGTTTAATAGAATACAAATGAAGCAACCATTGTGAAATTACTTAAGAAAATAAGGGGAGTTTTGGGCTGTGGGAAGGAAGGAACTGTTTTCTCTCTTTAACTTTTTTTTTTTTAAAGGTGTCTACCTGTTGTAAGGGTTTTGACAAATTAGATTTTTGAGCAGAAAGAGGTGAATCCTGAGAATGATGTGAGGCCGGCATAAGACATCTGTGGAATTTTCTACTGGGCAGTTCTGGGATCGAAGAATGAAGAGATGGAGCAGTTGATTCCTACAAAATCAAACTTCTAAAAAAAAGGTCCAAAAGAACTTTACAGACAATAGTAGTTGGGGAAACAGAAAACATATAAGGGATAATGCAATAAAAGAAATCCATTAAGAAAATAGTATGTGGCACAGGGTGTCTGTGACATTACATCCCCAGAAAGCTTAACAACAAATTTTATGTTCTTATGTCTAAGTAACACCAGTAGGCAGCCAGTCTTTAGGGGGAAAAGCTATTCTAATCTCCAAAGACTCCATCACAAAAGGGAAGAGAGGATCTTGTGAAACTGCAGGTAGGAGTCTCAGCTTGAACAGCAGATTACTGTGAGACATGCTCTCAAAAAAGTATCCAGCTTATTACCAGTTCTACTCATTAAGATACAGTTGCATCAATTCAATATGGCAAATATGGCAAATCCATTATATGATAGTACTCTGTACTTAGTTGGCCTGCAGTAGAAAAATGCTTTTCCAACTTTTGTTTCTGACGCTTCCTTCTATACCATGACTGCTTTGGTTCCCACTTTCCCTGTTGCACTTCGACCAAACATATGCCTATGGAATGTTCAATAATTACCAGAAGTCTTGAAGAAATTCAGGGGCGATATAGTCATCATTACGTTTTTGTAGGGGAAGGCAAGCTGGGGAAATCCTAATACAGATAACCAGCTCTCCCACTTTCCTCCTATTCTAGAAGGAAGCCTTTTAGTACTGCTCAGGGTTTTTGGAATGGTGTCTGAAAGTTTAGCTTTGTGTCTCTAAAGATTATGATATGCAGTTCAGTTAATAGATCTAGTCCTGACTATGGAGAGTATTGCTGTTATGATTAAAAACTAAGCATTTTCATCAAGAGTGTTAAGGTTGTATATTTTGCCGGAATGTTATTTATCACATTACATGCTATTCCCAATGGACTGGAAGTTCTTCAGGGCAGAATAGTCTTTCCTGTTCCTGTGCATTATTTAGTACAATGCATTCTTTACTTTTATGGCAGCTTTAGGCTATGTTAAAATATCAATAACATCAAAATAAAGATTACATTCTTGCATTCACTTTCCCTGCTAATGTGCAATAGGTACTATGTTGTCAGCCTGTCCTAACTACTTAATTATTGTTTTCTATCTCGGAGAGAGTCCCTTCAAATTTACAGACTTCAGATGTGCCCCAGATAAAATCATACAGTGACTACACAGACCACATAGCATCATCAAACTGACAGGATGTGACTACAGCCAATTAAACAGCAATCATTTTTATTGAGGAGTATTGTAATGATTAATAGCCAATTAAATAGGAAAAGTATCTGTGACCTACTATGAAGTACCCAGAGATATAACTTTGGTTTCTATTAACAGGAATTCCAGGGTGATTTCTTAGCTCAGACAGAGATTTCCTGTACTTGTTGTGAGCCTAAAAGCTGAATTCTGACCCTGATTGCTGTGATTGAAGTTCACTGCTGGCTTGTCTTCTGTGTGCCTTTCTCAAACGTGAATTTCACATCTGAGATCTCCCATTCAGGGGCTGTTTGAGCATATTATTGAACGTAATTAAAGCATAAAAGGAGTAGCAAGACAGGGAAATGAAAGAGAGGAAAAACCACATCCTGTGTTTTCCTGTTCTCTGTTAGCTGCTATTGGCAATGGAAATGGCCACCAGCTGCTCAGTGATTAGCTAGTACCCCAGACAGAGAGATTTTACAGCCCACAAGCTCTGTTTTAGGTTGTATCACTAAAGCAGATCTAGTCTGGACTAATAACATTATCACCTAAGATTTCATGAATCCACTGGTGTTCAGATTCTCACTGCTGTTTCTACCAGTTTGAACCGCAGTAGTTCAATCACTGCTCCTGGTCCCTTGCTCTACTGCCCTTGCAGACAGCTGCCAGTGTGTGAAGCCAATGGCCAAGGTTACCTGTGCAAACAAAACACGCGTGAAACAAAAATCTACCAAAAACAAACTACACAGAAAGTCCAATAGATCCATAGATAAGTTGGTCTGATTGATTTTGGCAAGAAAGATAGGTATTGACTTTAGTAGCTATATAAATACAGGGTAGGCAAGACTGCACAGTAACTAAAATAGATCTATACAAACACTGTACAGTGTTTCTTTGCTTTCTTTGGCAGCCACAGGCTGTGGCCTTATACTAAAAGTTAACCATAACATTCATTGGGCCCCTAGATGGTCTTGAAGGTTATGCATCCATAAAACTACATTTCAAGATCAGAAGAGTTGCTATTCATCAGCTTTTATACCATGGCAACACCTCCAAGAAACTCAGCTAATGAGTAGGGGGTCCCTGTGCTTTCTTAACCCTGAGAAATCTTTAACTAGCAATATAGCAAAATGTTTCATTTCTATATGTAAATAGCTGCAAAACTATGATCTGCAGAGGAGCACGAACAGTTTAGAGGACTTGCTATATGTTTTGGAAAGCTCTGTTCCTTTTTTCTGCTCCAGTTTTCACTGTGGCTAATGGTGGAGCAAGAAATATTATTACTGTTACTATTGTGGTTTGGGTCATTAAGACATAAACATGTTATTAGCTGTCCATGTAGTATAGCAATCATGTGAGACTTAGTGTAACTTTCCCCAGGTCACTAACTGCCCAACAAAAAGACAGAAGACCACATAGCCACTGAGGGCAGGTTTATTTTTTCTCTGCCTGTTGCGTGTAACGTTCCTTGGATCTAATAGGAAGAGTCATGGCAGAGATTTTAAATCTCACCACATGCGCTGTGCTTTCCCAGGTAAACCCTGGGGATGACTGTTTTTCCCTGAGCAGCTCTGGGAAACAGAAGTGCCTCTCCCAGGTCCCCAGTCTGCAGGTGGTTTCAGCATAAAGAGCTTTAAGCCCCACAGATGCACCTGCAGGGGAGTCACCCAGGTGGTGGCATTTCCTGCCTATGACTATGCTTAGTGGTGAGCAAAACTCCAAACCCTTCACTGCATCTCTGCAACTACCCAGGGTAATTTTAAAGGACCCTAACAAAATCACCAGAAATTACACTTTTGTGTGGAGTCAGTCATGGGAATCTGATTCATGCCCTGCTGGACACCACATCTCTGAGTGTGATGCTAACATAACCAACACTGCCATCATGTTTGTGTCTTTAATGGCATGCTTGGCTGGTTGTTCAGGAATTTGTCTTTTTCACCAGCTACCTTAGTAATTAAAAAGTAATAATGCTGAAAGATTTATGGCTCCTGCAGTCAATAATAGTTGCAATCACTGTTTCAGACATTTCCCATGCTGCTTCTGAAGGACTGAGGGCCACTGAAGCCCCAAAGCTGTGTTTGTGTGTAGCAATATAGTGATGAGTCAAAGATCTACATGCTTTCTCTAGCCTTTCCCTCATGATGCATTTATTTGTTTCTTTCTGTCTGTAGTGTAATTAGGTGGATAAATTAGTCTGGACACATGTATTTCAGGTTTAAATCAAGCTTATTTTGGTTGAACATATTTAGGAACCATGGTCCTACTTAGTCAGATTAAACAATCACTTAATGCCTTTAAAACATATTCTATAATTAAAATAATAGAAAGTGAAGAAAGATTGCCTCCTTATTGCAATTAGCTGTTGGAGATTCCTATGCCGTAGAAACAAATGTTTACTTCAGTCATGGGAAAGAAAACTTATATATTAATTTTTGCATAAATATAATGGTTTTGAACACATTGTTTATGGTGAAAAAGGAGTTGAAAAAAGTCTAATGAGGATCTATCCTCTGATGCAAAATTAAACCTACAGATTTATATTGAAGCACAATAACTAGTTGTTCAGAGGGGTCCTTGTAGGCTGCCATATAATATGCAGCTATGGGCTTGGGAAAAATCATGACATGAAAGACAATGGAAATGCTAAACTGGGAAGCTATTATTTCCTAATTTTATTTCCCCTCTTTTTTAAGGAAGTAAAGAGGATATTAATACTATATAAAAGAACAAATTAATAAAGGGACAGACTGAAAAAAAATCATTCCAGCTTGTCTAACAACACTAATTCACTCACTTGTATGTGTGGCTCTCCCTAAATGGAAAACTTAGGGGTCAGTGGTCTAGTGGCTAGGATTTGGTGCTCTCATCACTGGCGTCTGGGGTTTGATTCCTGGTCAGGGAATAATCCTGCTCTGGCAGCGGGATTGGCCTAGATGATCTTTTGAGGTCCCTTCCAACCCCATACATTCTGTGATTCTGTGAACTCAGTATTACTTCTGAGAGGGACGTAACCGCTCTGTGTGTGTGAGCCTGTAGGCATACGGAGAGAAGACAGTTAACATTTTAGAAGCAGCATCAAACTGCAATTTCTTTATTTTTCTGGCAGCTGGAACATAACATTGCCTTTTAAGTAGATTTCCTTGCATTTAATTTGTTGGATTATCCTAACTAAAATGGTGGTCATAGGCCAGGAAAACATCATCTGTCTGACTTTCTTTCTTTATTGGCTTTCCCTCTAACTATTTCACTCTCAGCCAGTTGGGTGACAGACTGCTTGATTGAGCTTTATCATGTTGCCCTCTGTAGACACAACAACGTGTCATAAGCAAAGCGTCCATCATGTCATGATTTTAGGCTCTGGAAGATGTACAGCACAGAAAATAAAAGCTGTAAACCAGCTATTTGTCTGTGCAATTTTCCTTGCTCCTGCTGGTGGCACACATTCTTATATTTTTTACTTTCCTTCTAGTAAAAGTTTATACTCTATTATATTAAAAAGAAAAATCTTATCCTTTCCTTAAACTACTCACATGCTCTTCTGTTTCACAGGTCCTGATATTCAGGTATGCGGTCTTTTTAGAAGCCTTGATCTAGCATATTTCTTTCTGCTTATCCTGATACATCTATCCTCAGTATCTGCTCATGTCTCACAATCCTGGATACATATAAGCAGTGCACTGAATACCTCAACAGATAAAATGTTACTTTTCTGATTTTTTTTTAAAGTAACCTGGACAATTCTACCCAAATATTTAGAAATATGAAGAAGTCCTCTTTCACTCAAGCAACAATTAATTTTAAAACGTCATTACTTATACATGTCATAGGTGTCCACTTTGTATAATTTCAAGTAAGGGAATCTCTTCTGGTGTTTGACATCATGTATTAACAGTAGATTGCTGGACCAGAAAACCAGAAAAAACTTATTTTTGTTTCTTAAAGGCAAATGGAACTTCTCAAAGCTGAGGCATATTCTAACCCCAGATGGTTTTTTAAGCTGATATAATTGTGGCAAAGCCCATCAATCGAAGAAGAATAAATTTTTATGTAATAAATATACACCCCAAACCTTTATAGCACCATAGGCATTTCACAGAATCACAGAATGTTAGGAGTTGGAAGGGACCTTGAAAGATCATCTAGTCTAACCCCCCTGCCACAACAGGATTCCCTACACCAGGTCACACAGAAGTTTGTCCAGATGGGTTTTAAATATTTCCAGAGAAGGAGACTCCACAGCCTCTCTGGGCAGTCTGTTCCAGCGCTCTGGCACCCTCACTGTAAAAATTTTTTTTCTTGTATTCACGCGGAACCTCCTATGCTTCAGCTTACAGCCATTGCCCCCAGTCTTGTCACTGGCCTTCACTGAGAAGAGCCTGACCCCATCCTCCTGACACCCACCCTTCACATATTTAAAAGCAGAGATGAGGTCACCCCTTAGCCTCCTCTTCTCCAAGCTAAAGAGACCCAGCTCCCTCAGCCTTTCCTCAGAAGGAAGATGTTCCAGCCCCTTCATCATCTTGGTGGCTCTGCGCTAGACTCTCTCCAGCAGTTCCCTGTACTTCTTCAACTGAGGGGCCCAGAACTGGACACAATATTCCAGATGCGGCCTCACCAGGGTAGAGTAAAGAGGAAGAAGAACCTCTCTCCACCTACTAACCACACCCCTTTTAATACACCCCAGAATCCCACTGACTCTCCTGGCCACAAGAGCACACTGCTGCCTCATGGTCATCCTTCCATCCACCAGGACCCCCAGATCCCTTTCCCCTTCACTGCTCTCCAACAGCTCAGCCCCCAACCTATACTCATACATGGGGTTGGTCTTTCCCAGGTGCAACACTCGACACTTGGCCTTGTTGAATCTCATTCAATTTCTCCCTGCCCAACTCTCCAGCCTCTCCAAGTCACGCTGAATGGCAGCACAACCCTCCGGTGTGCAAGCAACTCCACCCAGTTTAGTGTCATCAGCAAACTTGCCGACAGTGCACTCTGTTCCCTCATCCAGGTCATTAACAAATACATTGAAAAGAACTGGTCCCAGTACCCACCCCTGAGGGACTCCACTAGACACAGGCCTCCAACTAGACTCCATCCCATTGACCATGACTCTCTGACTTCTGTCCTTCAACCAGCTCGTAAGACACCTCACTACCCAATCAGCCAGACCACACTTCCTCAGTTTAGCCATAAATGGATGTTGTGGAAGAACAGTGTCAAACGCTTTACTGAAATCAAGATAAACCACATCTACTGCTCTACCATCATCTCTCCACCCGGTTATGTCCTCATCAAAGGCTATCAGGTTGGTCAAACATGACTTCCCCTTGGTAAATGCATGCTGACTGCTCATAACGACCCCCTTACCCTCGATATGCCTACAGACAGAGTCGAGGATAAAGTGTTCCATCACCTTTCCAGGAATGGAGGTGAGGCTGACCAGTCTAGAGTTACCCAGCTCCTACTTCTTGCCCTTCTTGAAGACTGGAGTGATGTTTGCCTTCCTCCAATCCCCAGGCACCTCTCCTGTCCCCCATGACTTACTAAAGATGATGGAGAGTGGCCGGGCAATGACTTCTGCCAGCTCCCTCAACACCCGTGGGTGCATCCCATCATGTTCCATGGATTTATGGATGTCCAAATTGCTTAACTCCCTAACCCAGTCCTCCTCAACTAAGGAAAACTCCTCCATTATCCTGACATCATCTGGGGTCTTAGCAGTCTGAAGCTCCTGAGGACAGTATTGTATGCTGCACAGAGTAGTCAACAAGATAAACGCTCTTGCATTACAGTAGCAGGAGAAAACAAAGACTGAAAAATTTTGCTGTAAAATTTAACTAATTCATCTTAATAATCTGTTCATTACCATTACCATTTAGGCTGTTTTAATCCTGGAGACTTCTTTTCAGTGAAATGTGTACTCCTCAACTTAGCTGACTGTTACTTCCAGCCTATCTGCTATGTAGAGCAAACCAGTTTCCAGTTCCAGAGTTCCAGGTTTTCTGTAAATGTTTGAAAAATGGCTGTGCTCCAGACTCTAGGCAAATATATCACTTATGTAGGGTCTTTGTCCATAACAAAAAAACCATTCCTAACAATTTTAAAATATTTTTTATAATCAGCGACATTCCATTTTCCCCTTTACCCAAGCCAAATAAATTTGCTTTGATTTTGTTGAAAACAGGGTAAACTTTTATGAATGTTCAGAATTCTTTTTTGCTTCCACCTGAACTGTGCACAATGCTACACATAATGTTGATTTTTATACTGGGGTACAATCATGCATGTATTTTAGTATATGTCTTTCCTTTTGCAGTTACATGAAGTGAATGTTAATTAATTCTAGCTAGGATGGAAATGACAACAATATGGCAAAATCTGCAGCTTGTTCTACTTCAAAGAAGCTATTCTGTTTTTCCTCTTATACAATCATTTGTCTGTACACAAAAGACAGAAAAAGTTGGTCAGAGTTTCATGCTGTTAGACCACCATTTGGCAAGCCCATTAAATTACTGCACAAAGCAGACAACAATGCAGACTCAAGTCCAAGTCCTGTGTTAACTTCACTGCATAAATGGGTCTCCTAGTTTAAAAACAGTTGAACAAAAGAGGTAACATGGAGACATCAAGATTTATTTGGGTGCTGGAGTGCACAGCTGTTGCAGGGAGGAGGGAGAGAGATGGCACGCATCCTTAGGGCTTGCCTGTTCTTGGCTCAGTTCCCAACTGCGAGGGAAGGAACTGAGCAACTGTGCAACTTTTGTGCTCCTCTACTTCCTCAGGGCTGGCCTAATCCCCCAGCATGTATGAGATCAATCCCACAGAAGCACCACTCATGACAGGGTTTGCCAGGCTGCAGCAGTGCTCTGGTTAAGTCCTGTCTCCTGCCACATCACCCTAAAAATTTCTTCAGTTTTCCAGTTAGCGGATCTGTGGTCCCTTTACGTTACTTTAGCAGGAGCAAAGGGTGGAGGTTAGGTGAGAAGTGGAGTCCCAGCTTCCTGGTAATTTTTATCTCTTCACCTCAATAACTTGAATGATCAGCATTGTTTTCCAAAGTGAAAAAAAAAAGTTTTTGACTGCTCCCCTATCATCAAAAATACAGAATCACAGAATGTTAGAGTTTGAAGGGACCTCAAAAGGTCATCTAGTCCAACTCCCCTGCAATAACAGGATTCCCTACACCAGGTCACACAGAAGCACATCCAGACAGGTTTTGAATATCTCCAGAGAAGGAGACTCCATAACCTCTCTGGGCAGCCTGCTCCCGTGCTCTGGCACCCTCACTGTCAAAAAATTTCTACCCGTATTCACACACAACTTCCTATGCTGCAGCTTACAACCCTTGCCCTTTGTCTTGTCACTGGCCTTCACTGAGATGAGGTGACCTCCAGCATAAAGCTGTCTCTTCCTTCCTACATTACTGATCAACCCAGACTGCTCGTGTTTGCTAACAACCTGACAACCCTGTTGAGAAGGAAAAGTAGCACTGGAGAAATAAAAAGCTAAAGCATCATGAGGGCAACATTAACACAGAAGCAAAACACTACATTGTGACTGCTTTACAAATGACCAGTTGTTGTGGAAATGTGCATAGTCTTGGGGACTAGACAGTGCAGGACTTGAATTAAGATAGGCAGAATGAAAACAATTATCTTTCAACTCAGAGAGCCATTCATACGTTCAATATTACAGTGTTAGGGAAGAGTTAACAACCTTAACTCTTTTAAGGCCATCAGACAGTTTTCTAACAGCAGATTTTATTCAATTGTCCACTTCTAATGCAGCAACGGATGGGAAGAATTTTACAGCAGTACATCCAGCTTCTACATCATGTCCTTTGTCCTTAAGACAAGATAATACAGTGATGCAAGTTGCATTAATTTGATTTTTATTTTCTGTATTTGGGATGAATAAGCTAATCACTCTAAGACACTTCCTTTTTTTCTCCGTAAACTTACACTTTTGATAAAATCTCCAATTATTTGGGACAAAGGTGGTTTAGCATTATAATAATGTAAAGGTCACAATCACAGCAATGTATCAAAATTTTGTTAAATTTAAGAGGATTCTTGATTTTTAAAAATATCCTTAGTGGTATGGTCTTATAAAACTGAATAGAAACATCTGAAGCAATGCTACCTCCTTAAGGGCTCTGCTCATGCTATTAGCTTGCTGCTTCTGAAAATGTACTTATGCTTAGGAGGTTAATGCATGGCAAATGCGGTAGGCATGTATATGAGACTTTGAAACAGCATAAAACATATCCAGATTATTCTTGAACTTCCTATGTAACCTGAACAGATGAACAATTCTATCTTGGAGCTAGTGACTGAGCCTGTGACTTAACAGAATACTTAAGCCTTAAGCATATAAACACATACTCAAAAGTCTCACTGAGCCAGGTACTGAAGTCCATTTACTTTCATTAGAAGAATTATGTTAGTTGTGCCAAAGAATAACACTTTCATACTTGCTTTGGTGGCTGACATCTGCATTTGGGTCCACTACTGTTTTCAAAAACAATGCCTTGTTTTGTGGCCCTGTACCCAAAAGCCTTACTGAATCATTGCTAAAAGAAACTAACTTCTCAATAATATGAGTATATTGAGAATATACTATATATACTATTTACGCTATATATAATATGCGAACTGAGTAATAAAGTCTGATGTAAGCTGAAAACTGAGATACACACAAAATCACAAAAATCTTCAAAATTCTTTAGGGTATGCGTGATGCAGCCCTGCATCATGGCAACTCCATCCCCAGGCTCTTCAAAACTTGCCTAGATAAGGCCCTGAGCAACCTGTTTTAGCTTTGAAATGAGCCCTGCTCTGAGCAGGAGGTTATACTAGATGATGTCCGGTGGTTTTTCTACAGTTCTCTGTGTGAAATCCAGTGAACAACACAATATTTTGTGTTTACTCTTCTTGCTACTTTCAAACTTGCTTATTGCATCTCAGACTAATGTAGTACATCTTGTGGAATTAACACATACACACTAAATTTATGTGGTCAAATTGAACTTAATACATATATAATTTCTATTTTCTGTCCCCTAAAGCACATGCCAAGTGTTAGGGCTGGCCACTAAATGAGTGACAGATGCTCTCTATTAAACCCTCTCCCTTCCCAAAGGAAAAGAGAAAGGAAACAGAGGTGATTGTGGATTGGAAATAAAATACCTAAAAAGCTTTAATGAATAATGAAAATAATTAAATATATACAAATATATATGAAGCCAATATCAAACCAATCCCTCTAAATGTCAGTTACATCACTATCACCACTGATGCTCTGGCAAAAGTCCCAGACTGGAATCTGTGGCAGATGGCAACAGGATTCAGGAGTTGGATTCTTGAACCGGATTCAGGAATGCAAGGATCAGGATTGAAGGATCAAGATCGAAGGCAGGAGAACAGAGTCCTCCTTGGATGCCTGCCACTGAAGAAGAGGAGCCTGACCCTCGTGATCCTTCAGTTTTATACTGAATATGATGTATATAGAATGGAATACTTTGCTGGTCTTTTTAGGATTACCTGTCCTGTCTGTTCGTCCCCATAAGTAAGGCCTTTTATTCTGCACTCCCCAATGTGGTACACAAGATTCAGTAGTGACCTTGGTCTGCATACAGATCCTTGGTACTAATTATAAACATCAAACCTTACCACTGCTAGAAGCAGGTGCTGTCTGTGAAAACATGCCGTTAATATCATAAAGTGCAGTAATTTAGAAGAGACTTAGCTTTAAAGTAATATCACTGAACAAAATTCGTTCCATTCTAACTCAAAGCAGGTCAGCACAATATGTTTAATGCAAAACCTTACAAATAACAGTGAAATAAATGTCAGGATCATAGAATCATAGACCTACACTGCCTGCTGGAAGAAAAACAGCAGCAGAACACTAGAAAAACTCACTTCAAGTCTTCACTAAAATTTGGTTAAACTATGGCATCGGGCCTCTTTAAGTGAAATCTGCTTATACATGCATGCTTCTGTGTATGGGTTCATATATGTGCATGCACCCATACTCCTCAAGAGCTTTACAGGATCTAGTTAGTATTCACAATAGTTCTGTGACTTGTTACAAGTGGAAGAACTCAGATCTGTCCTAAATAAAACAGGAAGCAAATAGGAGTGGAATACACTTACCACAAGAGATATTTAATAACCTTTCAAATGTACCTTATCTGAAAATAGCTGTCACTCCTTACCTTATCTGAAGGTAGCTGTCACTCCTTACAAAGCAGAGGAATGTCTTGTCTAGTCAAACCTCTAAGGTCCGTGATGCTTAACAATCAAGCGATGGACTGGAACACAGGAACTCTGGAGTGTCAGTAGATCTTGTGGCAATACCTCTTTGTAGCTAACTGTAACAGCTTGTGTGTTTACGAAGATAAATTGCAGAGTGAGGCATTTTCTTTTGTGCCAGGCTGAGGATTTCTGTGACTTTTGTGCATTTGTTTTCTCTCTCAGGAACATTGTTCAGAGTAAATCGTACTACTAGTTGGTATGCTTATCTGTGTACTTCTTTTAAAAACAAACTGTAACTTTCAAGCAAGTCAAGCTCTAAATTTGTCAAACTGAAAACAGACAGTGATTTGGTTTCCTTCCCATGGCAACCTGATCTAGTGGATGGTGTCCCTGCCAAGCAGGGGAGTTGGAACTAGATGATATTTAAGGTCCCTTCCAACTCTGACAATTCTATGATTCTATGATTTGTACCAAGCAAAAAGCAGAAAAATGAATTAAAGCATTGTAAATCATGTAGGAGGAGAGGAAATAACATATGGTAGTCCTAGAGCAATAAAAAGAGACTTTAGGGCTTTGAGGCAAGTGGTGAAGGATTCTGGGGCACAAGTTATTTTTTCATCTTTTCTTCCAGCTGCAGGCAGCGATCCAGGACAGATCAACCGCATTCAG
>VWZX01001213.1:0-15135 GCA_013399015.1 Galbula dea | reverse complement strand
GAGGGTCCTTTCCAACCGTAATGATTCTCTGTGATTCTGTGAACTGCACTTCTTGAAATCAACGGGATGTTTTTGTAGACAGTGTGAGTTTACAGTAGTGATAAGGCTCAACGTTTCTAGTTAGTATCAAGGACTGGCATGCAGATCAAGGTAACTGCTAAATCTTGTGTACCACAGTGGTGGGTGCAAGGTAAAAGGCTGTACCTGTGGGGAGGAGCAAACAGGACAGGTGACTTTAAACTGACCAACTAGGTATTCCATTCCTTATATGTCACATTCAGTATTAAGCAGAAGGATCACAAGGGTCAAGCTCTCCTGCAGTGAACAGGCAAATGTACAGCTTCAACTATCCCTCACTATCCACAGCCACACTACAGGAGGCTTCAGCTTTCCAGTCCCCTCTGCACACAGTAAACACGTACGTATGTATTAAAAAACTTGTACGAATAACTTAGAAGCGATATGTAGCTTACACAGGGAAACACACCAATTCCTCCGACACTCCCCTCCCCAAGCCCACTGAGCTCTCCGCCCGCCGCGCCTNCCCCCCCCGCCGCGCCTGCGCGGTGAGCGCTTCACAGAGGGCCCGGAGCGGCGGCGGCGAGGCACCACGCAGAGGGGGATCCAGCGCCTGCGCGCTCGCGCTTTCCCCCTACTCAGCCCGTTCCCGTTCCCGTTCCCGTTCCCGTTCCCGCTCCCGCTCCCACTTCCGCTTCTATCCACCCCCCCAGGCTTTCGGTAGGCTGGAGAAGGCGTGGTGAAGAGACGGCGGCGGGGGCGCATGTCACCTGCCGTGCTGCCCCGCCTGCTTCCGCCGAGTGGCGGCGTGCCCCCGTGGTTTTCCTTAGTCATAGCTGCTATAGGTCTTCCTCTCTCCTCCCGCCCCCGTTGGCTAGGCGGTACGGGCTGAGTGCGGCTACCCCTTCTTCCTGCTGCCGCGCGGCACAGGACGAGCCGTTGCTCCTCCTCTTCCCTCTTGTTCCCCTCCTTCTTCTCCTCCCTGTTCCTTTCCTTTTCCCTCCAGTCACACGGCGCTGCTGGGGGTGTTGGGGCAGTAGTGCGGCAGTGACGGGCGGTCTGTAGCTGCCGCCATGCAGATCACACTGAAAACGCTACAGCAGCAGACCTTCCGGATTGACATCGACCCCGAGGAGACGGTGCGGGTCCGCGCGGGCGCGGGAGGAGGGCTGCGCTTCGTCCCCTCCTGGGCTCAGGCCTCGCTCACCCTTTCCGCAGGAGAGAGAGCGGCCGGGGGAAGGGCTGCGGGGAGGCTTTCCCCTAACCCCGGGGCGAGGCGGGGAAAGGAGGGGGGTAGGCCCGTCCGCTGGGAGTGGGGTGGGCAGCGTGTGTGGCATGGAGGGGTCGCTAGAGCCTCTGTGAGAACCCGAGGCCGGAATGGTCTGCTGTTGATGCCTTGACAGCCCGGGAGAAGTTTGGGCATGCAGGACCGGCCGGCGGGTGGGGGGTGAGCTCCACCGTGGGAGAAAGGAGTGGCGCGTTTCAACGTCTGAGCGGCGGGGGTGATGAAGGCCCTTTTTCGACCGGCACCGGCAGGCATGGTGTGGTCCCTCCTCCTCGGGGTGCGGAGAGGTCTTCTTCTGGTTGAAAGGGACTTCTGATAGCTGGAGAAGAAAGGGTGTTGTGGCCAGTCGCGCAGCGCATCGGAATAATAATAGTTTCATAAAGAGAAATTTATAGGGCTACGTAAACTTGCAGGACTGAAGGATATGGATGCCAATATCTTCTCCCACCAAAGTTTGTATCTTTGGTCACTGTTCCAGACAGGATACTTGGATAAAGTGGACTTACTGGGAGAAAACGCTTTTTAGTTTAAAGGATACGGTGAAGTGCAGCATGTCTTACCTAGGCCCTGTTAAGTGGCAGATAGGAGGGCTCAGCAGCCCTCTTCTGCATGCTGCCCTGTAGGGAGAAGCAAATGAATTTGAAAAGAAGTGATAAGTAAGGGCTTGTGACTGCCACAAGCATACTGTGTCAGAGCGTGGTCTAAAGGCTAACTAGGTCTCCCTATCTCTGTCACTCTCAATGGTTTTGTATCGGAGGCATGTTAAGCTCAGGGAAAGGAGCAGAACTAAGGCTGAAATCCCTGTCCCCAACCCCTAACTTGAATGTCTGAGCTTCACACCTTGTATTCTAACTTGTTTTTTATTTGATTATCTAAATAAAGGGCGTTAAGGCATATCTAAAGAAAACTTGTTTTGCCCTTGCAACTGGTTTGTCAGTGTGCTTTATTGGAGAAGGGTTTTTTTTAAGTGTCTATTTATAATTACTTCAAATGTCTTGTCAATTTTGCTCCTACTCAAACTACTGTATAGTTTTCACACTCATTGTAAAAAAGTTTGTGGAGAATATCCTTGTTATACAAATAGTCTGCTTAAAGTTACTGGAGGGTTGTTTATGCTAATTGAGGTGACCATGCAAGAGTCACCACTCAAATGTATGTTTTTTCTTTAAAACAAACCCTTGTATGTTCATAGGGAGTACTCAAAGCTGTCAATAGCAACATCTTTCAACTTTTTTTTTTTGAATGATACAACAGGTAACAGATAGCAGAGTTGTCCCCCCCCCACTTGAAATTCTGCTTTATGTTGAAATCTACATGTTCATGTGTTAGTACAAAGCTACACGTGCAACTCTTTTAGTTATTATTAGCTTCAGATAACTGGCCCTACTGCCTTCTCATTTAAACAGGACTTAGATCAATTTTGAAATGCAGTGTAGAAGTGTGTAGAGGCTAGCTTTGAGATCAGAAATTCATTTTATTGATCTCCAGGCAATTTATAACAGCAACTACCAGACTGATAAGCTTCACTTAGGTATATATGAGCTCAGTTTTTGAGGCGAAATTAGAAAGGCAAAGGAACTAAATGTCAGAGCTAAATCTGGATTTGGACCTTACCAATTTCACTCTATCTTTCAGACAATGCCACTTCTTTGTGTACAAACTTCAGCACAGTAAATGTAAATAGTAAATACAGATGCTTATGAATGCTTTATACTGTCTATAAGGCTATTCTTAACTCTTGGAAGAAATTCAAATGCCATATTTAGTTGAGAACTAGTATTTTATTCCAGTCACTCACTATCCCAGTAAGCCTGACTGGATTCACAAGATTTTTCCTCCCCCATGGTTCTTCTTAATGACTGTATCTGTTAGGTCTTTGGGACACAAAGTAGGACAGTAATCTGTTTGTACAGCTGTTGAAGTGGTCGTCTGACTAAATATTAAGTGTCCTGTTTAGGAAGACAGTGTAAGAAATTACTGTAAATGTAGGTTTATGCCAGCAAAACCTGCTTTTATTATTTTTAGAAGGAAGTATCTAGAGCCAAATGTGTTCTTATCAGTAAAACTACTATAAAGTATTTTCTTATGAACTAAGTACCCTCTGAACATTTCAATAGTAGGCCCAATATGTGCCATTAATTTGTTGCCGATTGTGGAGTTTGATTAAAGGTAGTAAAACCTGTGGCACTGGTCAGTTTGTTGCTTCGTTAGCTGTTTTACTGCCTAATACCATTGCCCTCATCTGACTTTGAGCAGTGTCTATGTGGCAATATAATGTGTGGTAAATATGTTTTCAAGGACAGTGGGGGAAAAAACTTGGGAATATTGAGCCTAAATTCTAAATAGAAGCATTTGGACTAGTGTGTCCTCCCTTAGGGAGGAGAATGAGAGCAAAAACCTTTGGACTGAAAGCTTTTGTCCTTGTCAAAATGATTATATTTCCCAAAGTCTGGGAGAAGCCTGTTATTCTATTACAGAAAAGGTGGAGACTGGTAGAGAATTACAAGGTAGATTAAAAAAACCCCTCTGGCTCAGAGTTTCTTAGTAGAAACAGTTCAACTCTTAAGTATACTGGTAGTGAAGGTCTTTCGTGGCTAACCTTGGGATCCAACTCTTTATAGTCCTTCTATTAATTTGGTGAGTTCTAGTAAAAATCAGTAGAAACATGATGGAATTGAAAAACATGAAGTTTAATGTTTGTACTCAGCTGCCCGATTGGGGGTCAGTCTTTTGGAAATGGCTGTCAAATGAGGAGCATAGATTAATCAGTTGGATTCACTGCAAGATGATGGATTATAGAACTTCCAGGAGGAGTAGTGATACCACTCTGTGATGTGTGCGGTGGCCACCTGTTCCCAAGGAGAATGAATTTCCACAGAGCAGGTGAAGGAAAGAGAAACAGATACTCCCACATGAAAGGAAACTGAAGAGCCCTGGCTAGTTTAGCCCACAAGCTGGGAGAAAGATTTGATTATGCTATATAAATATTTTGTAGTGGTAAGCACCATGGCAGGTAGGAAGGCTCTTCATGCTTGAATTATAACACCAGCATAAGAACAAATGAATATCAATAGTCTCTGAATTAATTTTAGCTTGAAGTTAGGAAAAGACTTCCAACAACAGAATAAACTTTGTGGCAGCCTTGTAGAAATAGTAGCAAGGGACCTTACTTGTCTTTAGGTGAAGATGGATCAGACTACTGATGAAGATTGTGGTGTGGAAGGCATGTGTGTGGGCTGATGTCAGAAGGGGTCCTGTAAGTTTTCGGTTCCGTTTCTCTATAGATCTCAAGAAATTCAGACATTTACCTTGCCTGTGTAATTATAAATTAAAATTTATAGAAATACACTATTTGCTTTTTTTGTTAGAAATTACGAAATGTGTCTTTGAATCCATTGATTTGCTTTCCCTTTCTGTTTAGCATAGTGTAAAACTACAGAGAAATGGAAATTGGTGTGTGAGAGGGAAGGGAGGGAGTTTGCTCAGTATACTGAGCTATGGAAACTGCTTACCTAGATGCAATCCAGCATACTCTGCTTGCTTAGTGGGCTTAAATAACTGTAGGGAGCATCTGGGTAACGTAGTGGTAGCAGTTTCCTGTAATGTGTTTTTAGGATGGTCAACAGGGATGCAGTTAGGGGCTGGTATTTCTTTGAAAAACCTCAGTTTTTCAGTTAGGAGTCAGTCAGCTCTGACTCAACCAAACAGATTGTATGGCATCTATTCTTGAGGACGTTTGTATTCAGTACAGTCTTTGAATAGTAGGGGGAGTTTCACGTCTAAATTCATAATTGTCTTGTAAGTTGGCCACTGTACTTTGTAAATGTGCAGTTTCTGAATCTTTAGAGTGTTTGCAGATTAATTGGTTCTCATTCTCGAAGGTATTGTCATAA
The DNA here is from genome assembly GCA_013399015.1 of Galbula dea. NCBI lineage: Eukaryota > Metazoa > Chordata > Aves > Piciformes > Galbulidae > Galbula > Galbula dea. The sequence continues at coordinate 9,939 of VWZX01001213.1, read as the reverse complement.
AGTACAGATTCCCTTTATTCTGTTGCAAAATTTATTAAGGCAGAAGGAAAATGGCATTCTCTTGAGGCCTGAAAAATATTTTAAACTCTGATCTGGTGGAATAAAGCTAGGTAGCCTGGAGGTTTGGTTCATGGATCTGTATTTTTGAGAAAAATACTTTCAGAAAAATTGGGAAAAATGTTACAGATGCAGAGGTTGACTGTATATCTTAAAGCTGTATTCTAAGTCTGACAGATCAATGTGCTTTCCTGAAATTAACTTTCGGTTACTAACCCTGAACTGATGCTGAATTCTGGATTCTCAGAGACATAATTTGTTACAGGCAAAGTTTAGGATGTTGATCTGATCAGCATCTCCCCTATACTACTGGCTGGAAGATGCAGCTGCCTTTTGAAGAGCAGTGAGATAGCCTCTGTTGTGGATTTGGCTAAAATAGAGTTAATCTTTTTCACAGTAAGCTGGGAGGGGCCACACCCGGGACAGACAACTGAACCAGCCAGTGGGATATTCGATACCATTGTGACATCGTGCCAGCTATGTAAGTTGGGAGGGGGGCTGGCATGGGCAGCCACAGTGGTTTTTGGCATGTGGTTCAGCACTGAGTGAAACAATTGCATTTTATATTGCTTGTTTTATATATTACTTCATTAGTTTTCTTGCTATTCCTTTTGGAATTACTGGGACAATAAATACCAAACTACTTCACATGGGCCCAATTATTGCATAGTAATTAATGTGTTAAGTCTGTCCTAACCTAAACCACAACATTTATAAAAACTTTGTCACAATTGGAATCCAAAGGAGGCATTTGGACTGTAGAAGTACAGTTGAAGTACTGTCTTTCTGAATGTTCATGAAGCTGAGACTACCTGTGGCTGCCAAGTTAGCTTTCCCAGGTGTAATCTTCTGGAACCTTAGTATTCACACTTGGGCCAGGAGTTTAGCAGGCAGTACATGCAGTGCTCTTTGAGTGACTAATATAAGTGCACAAACAAATGAGTAGGTAAGCAGTCTGTTAAAAAGTAGGCATTTGAAAACGTAACAGGCTTTTAATATGGTTCAGGGGGTTAATTTGCCCTAGTGGATGCAGCACATTTAACTGGAGTTGGCCAAAATTTTGGATAGTTTAATATTCTGGAAAAACTGCCTGATGGCTTAACTGTGGCCTAAGGAGACTGTTCAGTTTTCAGGTGAGTGACTTTCAGCCTTAAATAATAATTGGACAGGAATTTGCAAATTAGATTTTTAGTTTTCAAGGAAATACTGTTTTAAACTAAGGGTAAACCAGAGATAGAGCAGACTTTAGTAAAGTAAATGCATGAGAATGATGCTGTAAGCAAATTATTATTAAAATGAGTAACGGTTTGACCCCGCCTGAAGACTTAAGGATGACAGTTTTGCTGTGGAAAAGCAACTATCTGGCTGGAGACTGATTCTAAAGCTTTTGGTAGGTGCTGTGATGGCATATATAATAAGAATAACAAAAGCAGCCTTTCACCATCCGCTGAGGAAAAAAAGATTTGGCTTCCTATTTTGCTGTAGTCCCATAGAGGGGAGGAATGTGTTTTCTGTAGTGTTGTGTGGCTAGTGATTTAATCACCTACATCAGGTGTAAGTTTAGAGAAGCATTTTGATTCTGCAGACCTGCTTTGTTGGGCCATGAAGCCTTGTAAAACAAATACTACTTTCTGTGTATACCACAGAAAAGATGCGGGCTCATTGTGAATATTAATTTGTCCCTTTTGAACCAAACATAGAACTGTAAAGGGTTAGCCTGCTGAAGAGACTGGTAAAGGAACACAGAAATAAAATATGAGATACCAAGGGAGAAGTTAGGGGACCAATGAAGGAAAAGGGGAAAGGTAACACAAGGGTCTAAGAGATGATTAGCAGAAAAACAAAATGAAGCCAGGAAGCATGACTGGCATGTTATGTGGATGACAGACTTTAATTATACTAAGAGTCACAAAGCTCAGCTTCTCAGTAAATATTTACCATTTAGAACTTGAAAATACTATTTTCAGCATGTTTACCGCTCAAGCAAATCTAGTAGTGAGCTACAGCTATAAAAGTTAACAAGAAATGGTAATACTACAGCTCTCTGTGACACAAATAGTTGCCAGTCTGTTTAAGCTGTCAAGGTAAACACATCTTCATGTGCTTATCTTGTTAAGTAGCTAGGTATATGCATCTCAATTGCAGTATTTCCTGAAAAAACTTATGAATGTTCAGGAGAGAAAGCTTTAGAAAATGGAGTTTGTTTGTAATCATAAATTTGTAACAGATTGGTTGTCTTTGTTTTACATATGTAGGGACTGACTGTCAGGAAGCAAGAATGAATGAATGTTTGTATACAGGTAGTTTGTCCTAAAACATGATTTTGAATGTATCAATATAGAAGTGCTTCTACAGGATCCCTTTAGAAGCAAACCCTGGAGGTAAGAGAAAGTCTGGAGAAAGGAAGACTTTCCTTTGATTGGGAAGGATTGGATTAGAGATTAGTTAGGCAAACTGGACACCTACAAATCCATGGGCCCGAATGATATACACACAGGAGTTCTGAGGGAGCTGGCTGATGTTATTGCTAAGCCAGTCTTCATCATCTTTTGAAACATCAGGAAAGGTGCCTGAGGACAGGAGGAAAGCCAGTGTCACTTCAGTTTTCAAAAAAGACAGAGGAGGACCCAGGGAACCACAGGCCAGTAAACCTCACCTCCATCCGTTGAAAGGTGATGGAATAGCTCATTCTGGATGTCAGTCTCTGAGAAAAATAAGGTTATCAGGTGTGGCCAACATGGGGTTCATCCAAGGGAAATTAAGCTTGACCAATCTGATAGAATTCTGTGGTGGTGTGACTAGCTGAGTAGATGAGGGGGGAGCAGCGGTTATTGTCAGCTTGGACTTCAGCAAGGCTTTTGACACTGTTTCCCATAACATCTTCATTGGTAAGCTTAGGAATTGGTGTGGATTAAGAGCTCACTATGACAGAACTCGGAGGGTTGTGAACAACAGTGAAGAGTTTAGTTGGAGGCCTGAAGATAGTGATGTTGCCTAGGGGTCAATACTGGGTCCAGTCTTGTTCAGCATTTTCATCACTGACCTGGATGAAGGGATGGAGTGTATCCCTCAGCAAGTTTGCTGATGGTACAAAACTTAGAGGAGTGGCTGGCACACCAGAAGACTGTGCCGCCATTCATCAACAGCTAGACAGACTGGAGAGTTGGGCAAAGGGAAACCTCATGAAGTTCAACAAAGGCAACTGTAGAGTCCTGCACCTGAGGAGGAATAACCCCATGCACCAGTACAGGTTAAGGGTTGACCGCTGGGAAACAACTCTATGGAGGAGGACCTAGGAGTCCTGGTGGACAAGTTAGCCATGAACCCAGAGTGTGCCCTCATGGCCAAGAAGGCCAGTGGTATTCTGGAGTGTATTAGGAAAAGTATGACCAGTAGGTTGAAGGAGGTGCTTCTCTGCCCTAGTTAGGCTATATCTGGGGAATTGTGTCCAGTTCTGGTCTCCCTAGTTCAAAAAAGACAGGGAACTCTGGACAGAGTCCAGCAGAGATTTACAAAGATATACAGGGGAGTGGAGCATCTCTGTGAGGAGAAGACTTGAGAGGGAGATCTTACAGTGCTTACCTAAAGGGTGTCAAGAGGATAGACAGCCTCTTTTCAGTTGTGCCCAGTGGTAGGACAAGGAGCAATGGGCACAAACTAGAAGACAGGAAGTTCCATCTACACATAAGGAAACACTTCCTTGCTTTGAGGGTGACACAGCACTGGAGCAGGCTGCCCAGAGACTTTGTGGAGTCTCCTCTGGAGAGATTCCAAATCTGCCTGGATGTGTTTCTGTGCAATGTGATCTAGACAAATCTGCGCAAGCAGGGGGGTTGGACTAGGTGACACCCAGAGGTCCATTCCAGCCCCTACAATTCTGTGAACATCCTTTGTCTTCTCAGGATAGCATTATGCAGTCTTTCTTGGAGAATATGGGCATTCTAATAGATAACAAACAACACGGTGTCAGTTGAGCTATTTTATGTGGTGTTCTGCAAATGTGGACTGTATGTCAGTGGTCTACGTAAGCATGTAAATAAGGCAAAATTCTTTCATGTGCATTTTCCTATGCAAAGCTGCAAAAATTAGAGTAGGAAAAAGAGTTGAAGACTGCTTACATAAAATAGACAGTTTGCANAGGGAGCCATCAGCTCTGTGTAGCATGTGTACCCCCTGCATTTAGAGAATGAGCAGGGAAAGGTAATGGGTCAGTAGATAAATCATTTTTTCACCAAGTTTCTTAGTATTTCACTGGGTTGCAAAACTCAGAGACTTCTCATGGAGAAATTAAGTACTTAGCTAATTTGATTAAACATGAGAAATTGAGAAGGGAACCCCTGGTTGCTCTGCGAGTGGTTATAATGACATCTGGGGAAGAGTGATGTACTTGATATAATAAAGATGTGACTGAAAATGATGTTGTAGTATTTAAGACATAGAACAAAGTGTGCTTAGATTTGTATTGTGAAACTTATTTTTTCATTAAGACTGTTTCTGTGCTTTAGGTGAAGGCACTGAAAGAGAAGATTGAATCAGAAAGGGGGAAAGATACTTTTCCAGTAGCAGGCCAAAAACTAATTTATGCAGGTAATGGATATTCTGAAGGTACTATCTGAATTTGCCTTGGTTTTTATGTACTTTGACTTTGATGTGCATGTTAAGTCTTCTAAAGATTATAATTACTGCAATGCAAACAGGTTAAAAAATCCCCACAAAATCAAAATACCAACAAATATTGTTGTCAAAGGGAGCTCCTTAATTTTGAATCAGAAGTTTTCAAATTTTAATACATGTGTGTGTTTTTTGCTCTTACAGCATGATACACTAAGCTTTAGTCTAATGTGGGGTATTCTAGGTGAAGTAGAAATAGCTTTTGTTACAAGAAATCAGGATTTAAGCAGATCGCATCTTATGTTCTGGGTTAACTCTTGCTTTTCTTTTCAGTTTATGTTGTGTGTAGCTGAAGCATTCCTATATATACCTCAGAGAACTAAAAATGCAGATTATTTCTTCTGTATTAACAAAAGAAACCCACCACAAATCCTTGCTATAGAAAGATACTTTGCATATTTTTATCTCTGTCATTGGAAACATGTATTACATTCTAGCAAAAAGCAGTCTAATGTCAGATAAAGACATGAAGTTAATTTATTTGAGCTAACATAGGTCAAAGGTGGTTTTTTTGCAATATTGTTCCACTGCTTCTATGTGGCTGGCCCTTTCTGGCACTAATACAAAGATGCAGTTTTTTGTTTCACTTTGTGTCAGATCTTTAAAAATTCTATTCTAATCCCCCTCTACTACTTTTTCCTCTCAATAAGGACAGGGAAGCAGGGAATGGGAGTTGCCTTCAGTCCGAGTCCATCCCATGTGTTTTCTGCTGCTTCTTCCTTCTCAGGGGAAGAACTCCTCACACTCCTCCCCTGCAGCAGTGTGGTGTCCCTCCCACCAGAGACAGTCCTCCACAAACTCCTTCAACTTTTCCCTTCCGCAGGCCGCAATCCTCCCAGTGATGGATTGCTCCAGTGCAGGCTTCCCTCAGAGTCACAGACTTCTTCAGGAGGAGTCCCCTGCTCTGCCATGGAGTCCTCCATGGGCTGCAGATGGCATTCTGCCTCACCTTCATCTCGAAGGGCTGCAAAGGCTCAGCCTGCCATCTCACCACAGGCTGAAGAGGAATGGCTGCTCCAGTGTATCTCCCACCTTTCTTCCTCGCTGACCTCAGTGTCTGCATGGTTGTCTTTCTCACATCCCAATACCCTCCCAAACAAAAGAACTCCCAAAACAAAAAAAACTGTCCAAGAGGTTTTCCCCTCTGTTATAGCAGAGGTACTGATTGGCTCAGCCTTGGTGAGATGGGTCTGACTTGGAGCTGGTGGAGCTTCTTGAAGCTTCTTACAGGAACCATCCAGTAGCCCCCTCCACAGATACCAAAACCCAGCCAGACACAAAGCCAACACAGATGTGTTTCTGAGCTCTTGTAAATGTGATGCAAATGTGTTTTGCCACACTACCATCTCTGCTTATGAAACATTGAAAGTGCTGGTATAATAAATGTTTCTGATTTTGTCGTAGATAGTTTAATACATATGAAGGGCAAAGAGAAGATAGGAGGAATTTTCTTACTGTAAAGAGGCATAAGCTACTCAGTTAAGTTTATTGTGTGCTAAAGCCTTTCATCTACATTGCTTATATGTTTGTTAAAGGTCTCGTAAATCTTTGTCTAGACCTAACACTTCAATTTAAAATGATTTTAAATGTCTTCAACACTTATAGCAACATCCTTCAGGCCAACTGTGGACATCACAGAAAGAGAAGCTCTACTGTCACAGTTTAATAACCAAAACACTTTTCACAGGGTTATTAATGTTTGTAATTCTGCGTAAAATGTGTGTTTATGGTCTTCTTTTGGAACTGTGTATGAGGGAGTCTCAAGATCATCTAATGATCTTTTAAGTAACTTTTTCCTGATTTGTATCTATTTAATTTGCCAGGTAAAATCCTTAGTGATGATACTCCTCTAAAAGAATACAGAATTGATGAGAAGAACTTTGTGGTGGTTATGGTGACAAAAGTGAGTAGTGAGTAGTTCTCATTTTTGGAAAGGAAACTGCATTCATTTCATTGTTTTTTAAATTGTGATGAGTGATTGTATATGCCTGTCCTTAAAACCAGTGGAATTTTATCATGTCAGAGAGCACTAAAAATAAATGCTTGTGTGAATGGGTAGCAAAATACTGCTTCACATTCCTACTATACCTATGCTGATTGTTGTTGCTGTTCTGTGTTGAATTTGTACCTCAAAAAAAAATTCCAGTGGCTGATTTTATTGTTCTTTATTGTATCTCTGTTGATACTATTAAAGGGAGGAATGGAATCTGGATAGTTTGTTACAAAATCCTCTCTATAGAACTCTTTCAGTCTTGCCATGCTGCTTTTCAAAACTCACGGCTGTTTCTTATTTCAAGCTCAACAGCTTAAACCAGTAGAAAAGGGATACATAAGCCGGTTGCATTCAAACCTGTGAGTTTTGGATGACTGCAGTTGCAAATTAAAAAGAATGACTGTGACATGTGTTTCAAGTGTCCCTCCTCTTAATCAGTCACCAGATAGCTTCCATCAGTTAAGCTGGCAGAAAATCAAACCTGTTTTTCTAGGAATTCCAGACCCTTGAGAACTGAATAAAACTGGCTTCATATCTGTCTTGAAATATGAAGTTAATTTTGGAATTAAAGGTTCTAACAAAGAAAACTTACATTGAGTTGCCCTTCACTTCTGTTTTGGTGTTGGCTCGTTAGATTCTCTGTTTGAATGTAACTTGCTGCAGTTCTCCTTGAACAATGTTCTCATCTCTGTTTGCCTGGGGAAAAGGCATTTATCAGTACAAGAAAACAAGTGCAAATGGAACTTCAGAGTACAGCTTTAATTTTATTTGTAGCAGAAGAAACATAGACCTCCTGCTAAACGCAGTACCTTCTTGTATTAAAGGACCTGTGTTTTGGAGTTGGGGATTTCTTCAGTGTTACAGATCTAAGTCTTTAATCTCAGTTTGCCAGAAATGCCCTGTCACATAACTACCACTACTGACTTTGATGCTCAGACATGTTTCAATGTTTTTGTTTGATGCTTCTTAAAGTGTTCTTTATTATGCCTGTCATGTTGGAAGCTGTTAATTCTCAATATCTCCTTTCCTTTGGGACAAAAGGAGGAAATACATTTTTCCTAATTTAAGCAAATATTGTATGGAAGTGATTCACCTTGAATAAGTAGTGGTGTTTTGTTAGAGTTCAGCTTTTTTTCTTGATAAGGCAGAGATGGGGGTCGGCCTTGTCAGTACTTAAGGATATTCGTAGGTAAGGGACTACAGTGATACAGGTTTCAGAAATACAGTTCTGTACCTTAACTGGAAGCTATGTCCATTCTGAAAAGTGTGATTTCTATTTGAACAGATAACACTTCAAGCAAATTCATGTTTCCAATAGAGATGTGAAGATTAATCACAATTATTATGCAGGTATTAGCCACTATAAATTTGTTGCAAACTTGCAGATCTGGTAGTCCTTGGTTCTGCTGGGTTTTTGGAGCTCAGTACAGAACTCAAGTGTGTGAAATGTTATTTATGTAGTGCTTTGAATGTAAAGAGTACATAAATAAAACTTGTTGCAGGTTACGTTTAAATTTTTTAGCATCTCATTTTCCAGAAAATAGTGTTCGTAGTGAAATTGAGTGGTATTGAGTGCTCCGTCAGCAAGTTTGCCGACGACACCAAGCTGTTTGGTACAGTTGATATGCTGGAGTGGAGGGATGCCATCCAGAGGGACCTGGACAGGCTGGAGAGGAGTGCCCATGCCAGCCTCATGAAGTTCAACAAGACCAAGTTGAAGGTCCTACATCTGGGTGGGGGCAATCCCAAACACTGATACAGGCTGGTTGAAGATTGGCTTGAGAGCAGCCCTGCGGAAAGAGACTTGAGGGTGTTGGTGGATGAGAAGCTCAACATGAATATATATAGGAAGATATCGGAAGAGTTAACAGGTTAATTCATGGCTCCGGGACTGGTGTCGTCAGCAGGCCTTTGGATTTTACAATCATGGCTCGGTATAACAAGGTGTTAGAGCTACAAACAACAAATGGGATGCACTTGTCCCAGAGGGGGAAAACAATTCTAGGGCAGGAGTTGGCAGGGCTCATTGATAGGGCTTTAAACTAGATTCGAAGGGGGAAGGGGTTAGGAATCTTATGCTTGCTTGTGACAAACAGCAGGGCAGCACACCAGGGGTGAAAGGATGGAACACTATTAAGAGCTCTCAAGTTGTTACCCTGAGGCAAGCCAGAGATGATGCACCAAGGTGCCCCAAGGAAATCAAGGGGGGGTTGCCTAGGAAGGTGACATGTCCAGCCCAGCTGAAGTGCCTCTATGGAAATGCACACAGTTTGGGCAATAAACAGGACGAACCAAGGGCCATTGTGTTGTTGGAGAGGCATGACATAGTGGCTGTTACAGAAACATGGTGGGATGATTCCCATGACTGGAAAGTAGGAAGATGGGTATAAGCTGTTTAGGAAGGATGAGGAGGGGAGGAGGTATTGCCCTCTACATCAGTCATCAGCTGGAGTCAATGCAACTCCACTTGGGGAAGGATGATGAACTGTTTGAGCACTTATGGGTTAGCATTAAAGGGAGGACAGGTGAAGGTGGTGTTGCAGTAGGGGTCTGTTAACAGGCCACCTGACCAGCAGGGCCAAGTAGATGAGGCCCTCCATAGACAGACCACAGGCCCTGGTCCTCGTGGGGGATTTCAACCACCCTGACATCTGCTGGAGGGACAATACAGCAAGGCACCAGCAATCTAGGATGTTCCTTGAATGCATCAACAACTTCCTCCTCCAGATGGTAGAGGAACCAACTAGGAAAGGTGTTACGCTGGACCTTGTTCTTACCAACAGGGAAGGACTAGTGACCAATGTAAGGCTAAGGGACAACCTTGGCAGCTGTGACCACGAAGCACTGGAATTCAAGATCCTCAGGGCTCCTAGGAGGATATGTTCTAAGCTTGTGACCCAGGACTTTGGTCATGCAGACTTTAATCACTTCAGGGATTTGATGGCCAAAGTATGGTGGGAAAAAGCCCTAGAGGGAAGGGGGGCCCAGGACAGCTGGTCAGTGTTCAAGGATAACCTTCTCTGTGTCCAGGAGCTGTGTATCCTGACTAAGAGAAAATCAGGAAAGAATGCTAGGAGATCTGCCTGAATGAACAAGATGCTCCTGGACACACTGTCTCATAAAAAGAATCTGTACAAAGAGTGGAAAAAAGGACAACTAGAATGGAAGGCATACAGGGAGTCTGTCAGGAGAGCAAGGGAATTGGTTAGGAAAACTAA
>VWZX01001202.1:89938-207471 GCA_013399015.1 Galbula dea | reverse complement strand
CCAGCGCGACCTATTTTGACCCTGCGCGGCCGCCGTCGTTCCTGTGCCCGCGCGTGTGCTCGTTGCCATGGCAGTAGCGAAGGGGCCGCGGCCCTGGCTCTGAGCTGCGCGGGAAGGCGCTCGCCTTGTTGCGGCCTACCTAGCCCCGTTCGCCTCAGCCCGCCATGGAGGACGAGCTATATCTGGAGAACATCGATGAGTTCGTCACCGATCAGAACCGCATCGTGAGTGCGGCGGCGGGCCCGAGCCTGGGCCTGGCCCCTAGGGGAGTTAAGGGGGTGGGCTGGCAGGAGGCCGTCGCCATTGCGTGAGCCCCTCAGGAGGGACCAACACCTCCATCCGTATTCCTGCCCTCCCCTCAGTGTGGCTGCCGTTGCGGGGGAGAGGCTGGTTCATCCTGCATGTTTGGGTGTACCCCCTCAGGCTGGGCCTCAAACCCGGGTCTAGGGGTGCTGGAATTGGGGTGAGGGGAGCTTGCAGTGCCGGACATCGAGTTTGCATCTAGGGTGCCGCCACTGAGTTTCCCCCTTCCTTCCTCCTCCTATTCCACCGTGCTTGCCGTTGTGGGAGGCTCATCCTGCATGTTTGGGGATAACCCCTCGGACTGGGCTCCAAACTCTGTTCTGGGGTGCTGGAAACGAGAGGTGGGGGGCTGCAGTGCTACGGCCTGGCACCATGTCTGCGCTTGGGGTGACACTAGTGAGCACCTCCCACCTTCCTTCCTCCTGCCAGCCCCACGTGGCTGCTGATGGGGGCCTCATCATCTGTGTTTGGGGATACAGACACAGGCTGGACCCCAAACCTGGGTCTAGGCATGCTGGAAATAGGATGGGGGTGGCTGCAGTGCCAGTGTTTGGCACTATGTCTGCACCTGGGGTAACACTTCCTTCTTTCCCCTCAGGATGGCAGCTGCTGGGGGCCCCACTACCCCTTCTTCCTGGCCCCTCAGTCTCTCTCCAAGCAGCCCAAACCCACTGAGAGCAGCTGTTGCTTTCTGTTGGCAGTTGCAAGGCCAGGTCAAGGCTGCGCCCCCCTCCCCCAGTGCACCCACCTGCGGGCTATGGGTGGGTGCTCAGCCTCCCCTCAGTGGCTGCAGCAGGATGAGGCCTCCCCAGCTGTAGCTCAAGCATTGTTTGCTCAGGTTTTTCTAATCTTTGGAGATCTGTGTGTGGTGGCTGTTTGCTACCTTTGCTTTTCTACTGCTCATACAGTAGAGCCCCTGCAGGCTTTCTGGCAAGCTGGACAGGAGATGTCTTTCTTGTCAGGAGTCTTTGCTCCTGGCACAACTTGAGGCTGTTTCCTCTTGTCCTCTCCCTTGTCCCTTGGCAGAAGAGCCCAAGCCCCACCTGGCTCCAGCCTCCTCTCAGGGAGCTGCAGAGAGCCAGAAGGTCTCCCCTGAGCCTCCTCTTCTGCAGGCTAAGCAAGCCCACTTCCCTCAGCTGCTCCTCACCAGCCTTGTGCTCTAGCCCCTTCCCCACCTTCCTTGCCCTTCTCTGCCCACACTCCAGCACCTCCATGGCCTTCTGGCAGTCAGGAGCCCAAAAGGGAGCCCAGGCTTGGAGCTGTGGCCTCCCCAGTGCCCAGCCCAGGAGGACAAGCCCTGCCCTAGCCCTGCTGCCACACCAGTGCTCCTCCAAGCCAGGCTGCTCTTGGCCTTCTTGCCCCCCTGGCCACTCTGCTGCCTCATCTTCAGCTGCTGGCCACCAACCCCCCAGGTCTTTGCCCTGAGGGCAGCTTTCCAGCCAGAGCTATAGTAGGTTAATATATAGTAGGCTAAGTGTTGTATCTGAGACAGGAGAGGCCCTGGCCTGAGGATTAGTTTAAAGAGGCAGAGCAGGAGGAGAAGCAAGTATGGAGGACACACCTTGTCTAAATAATGCAGGGAGTCAGTGACAGAGCTGCCTTCAGAGCTGTCCTCTCCTGAGGCATGGCACTCTGTGCTGTCACACTTGAAATGCAGCCAAAGATCCTGTGTCCAGGTGGCAGAAGTGTGCTACCTCCTCAGGAGCTCTTTGGGGAGAGCATTAAGAGCTCCTCAGAGTTCAAAACTGTGCTGTTGAATGTTGTTTTTTCCTCCATGGTGAAGCTAAGCAGTGCAGGTGTCATCTTCTTTCTGCCCTGGTAGTTCACCAGCCCAAACCTTTTAGGGTACTTGAGTTGGCTCTCAGGGAATTTCCCTCTGCTCATTGAAGCACAAATATCCCTGTGCTCTCCCTTCTAGCAGGTTTTGCTGGGGGTTCCTTGGAGGGGGAGGGTCTAAAGAGTTTCTTTTCCTCCTGAACCAACCAAAGAGGATGATTTAACCCCTCCTGAGAGGTTTTTTTTTTACTGCTGTGTGTTTTATTTCTCTCCTGCAGGTAACATACAAGTGGCTAAGCTACACTCTGGGAGTTCATGTCAACCAGGCTAAGCAGTAAGTATTAGTGCACCCCACAAGCCTGCTGCTGGGGGGCAAAGCCTCAGCAATTCCTGCTTTCATGGCTGTGATTAAAGGATTAAAAAGAGCTTTAGGGAACAGCTTCCCCAAATCCTTTGTGTTGTCTCAGCTACAGTTGGTTCTGTGCTTCAACAAGCTTCACTCCTCCTGCCAGCAGGTCTTAAACTTGGTTTTGTTGGGAGCTGGAGACCTCCTGCTGCTTTAGATCATCACTAGTGCCATCAGAACTGAGGATTTAGTGTTGTGTGAGTGCAGGAATGTGTGGAGCCCCTTTCATCTTGCCAGTGTCTAGCCCAGTGTGGTGGCTTGGCCCTGGCTGGGCACCAAAGCTGCTTTGTCACTGCCTTTCTCAGCTGGACAGGGGAGAGAAAATAGAAGAGAAGACTCCTGGGTCAAGGGAAAAGCAAGGAGATCACTTGTTAAGTACTGTCATGGGCAAACCAGACTCAGTTTGGGTGGAAGTTAAGTTATTAGCAGTCAAATGAGAGGAGGATAATGAGAAAGGAATCCAAATCTTCAAAACACCTCAACCTGCAGGAGGCCAGGGAGTGGAGGCTGTGGTCAGCTCAGCACACTTTCTCTGCCACTCTTTCCTCACACTCCTGCCCTGCTCCAGGGTGAGGTCCCTGCTCCAGGGTGAGGTCCCTGCTCCAGGGTGAGGTCCCTGCTCCAGGGTGAGGGGTCCCTGCTGTGGGAGAGAGCCCTCCAGGATCTTCTCCAGGCTGACTCCTTGCCATGGGCTCCAGCCCTTCAGGAGTAGACTATTCCAGCATGGAGGAGGAGGAAGGGGGAGGGTCACAGCTCACCCAGTGGTGGGATTCTGGGCTTCTTCTGCCCTTGAAAGCAGCCTGGAAGGTGGAGAATTCCTGTGGCATCTTTGTGCTTCAAGTTGTCTCACAGGAGCTGGAGAAGTGGTTGCTAACTCAAGGGGGTTGGAGTGGTCCTGCTGGCTGTAGCCCCATGGTCCCTGTAGTCTGGAACCATCTGCAGATGTGTTTAGCAGCTGTCCTCCTCCTGGAGCTGGGGAGGTCATGCCCAGTTGGGGGAGACACTCCTAAATGAGGGATATCAGCAGGAGCTGTGAGTCCCAGCTCAATCCCTAAATCATCCCTAAATCATGTTCTTTCCTTCCTGTTTCTCATCACTGTGCCACTGGTGGTGGCTGGGACTGTGTAGATCCACTTGGCAGTGTGACTTTGGACCCCAAACTCCCCAGTGCCTCTGCCAGCTGCTTCAGCATGCTCAGAAATGACCTTTGTCAAGGGGAGATTTGGGAACAAGCTACCTAGAAGGATGCAAGGACCATCTGCAACCACCAAAGCTTTGAGAGCTTGTCCTCATTTCACCTTTGCTTCCTCTCCTTGTTGAGCTGAGGCTCTTCAGAGTGGCAGAAGGTGGAAGATTTGCTTGAATCCTGGTTGAAATGACTGTGCTTAGGTGGAAATGTTTCCATCTCAGCTTGGCTTGGCTCTGTTTTGGGGAAGCTGCCTGGCAGGGGTGGTGGTGACAGGCTCTGTCTGTTGTGCAGGATGCTCTATGACTATGTGGAGAGGAAGAGGAAGGAGAATTCAGGAGCTCAGCTTCATGTCACCTACTTAGTAGCAGGAGACCTCATCCAGAATGGACATGTGGTGAGTGTTTTGTTCCTCAGGGATCTCTGGGAGCTCTTTGCTCTCAGGGCTTCCCTCTTGCTTTAGAATTAAAGAATCATTCTGGTTGGAAAAGGCCTCTGAGCTCATGGAGTCCAACCATCCACCCACTAACCCATGCCCCAAGCACCACATCTCCATGGTTTCTGAACACCTCCAGGGATGGGGACTCCACCACCTCCCTGGGTAGCCTGGGCCAGGCTTTGAGAACCCTCTGGGGGAAGAAATTCTTCCTAGCATCTAATCTGAAGCCCCCCTGGTGCAACTTGAAGCCATTTCTTCTTGTCCTATCACTTCTTCCTTGGGAGAAGAGCCCAATCCCAACCTGGCTCCAGCCTCCTCTCAGGGAACTGGAGAGAGCCAGAAGCTGCTTTGGTGTGAGGGTGTTGGAGCCCTGGCCCAGGCTTTGCAGAGAGGTTGTGGAGTCTCCTTGTGTGGAGAGATTCCCAAGGCAGCTGGAGGTGATCCTGGGGTTGGACTAGATCATCTCCAGAGGTCCTTTCCAACCCTCCCAGGCTGGTTTCTGGGATTCTGTGCCTGCTCTAACCCTGCACTACTCTCTGCTGGCAGTAGATGTAGCCACAGGGCTGTGGATTCAGCTGCCAAGCCTCAGCTGAGGGGAGATGGGGATAAGAATCAGTCCCAAGTGGTTTTCATGTCTCTTCAGCACTGCACATACTTTCCTTGCTGCTTTTTATCAACCTCAGGGAAGGATTGAGCCTCTCAATCTTTATTTACCACTGCAAGTTACCTCCAATTCCTTTTTTTTTCTTGCTGCCTAGCCTGTGGCATGAATTAACCACATAACTAATGGCTGGGGTGGGTCCTGTCTCTGGCTGTTTGGATCCTCTCTCTGTTACCCACTGCCTTTTAAATGTCCTAGAGCAGACTCAGTCCTTGCAGAGCAGATTTCCACAAGCAGCCATTGCTGCCTTTTAAAGAACTGCTCCATTTCTGATGGTGTTTTGCTTCTCTTCTGCCCTTTTCTCTCTCTTGCTACATCCAAGTTTCCTGGTAATCTAAATATAGGTGGGTGATGGGGGCTGGGGCAGCAGAAACCTTGGGTCAGCAGCTCTCAGTTGGCTTTTCTCCACTGTGTTTTGCTTCTTGGTTCATCTCTGCATCATCTCCCAGGGTCAGGAGCACAGGAAGTAAAAGGAGAGGAGATTTAGACTGGAGAGAAGGAGGAAATCTTTCACTGGGAGGGTGCTGAGCCCCTGTCCCAGGCTGCCCAGAGAGGTGGGAGATGTCCCAGCCCTGGAAGCATTGCAGCTCAGGTTGGTTGGGGCTGGGAGCAACCTGCTCTGGTTGCAGATGTCCCTGCTGCCTGCAGGGGTTTGGCCTAGATGACCTTGACAGTTCCTAACCCAAACCATTCTAGGGGTTGAGGTGATGTGTGAAACACTCTGTTGGAACAGCAAGAAGACAGAGCTTTGCTAATAAGTGGCTGGTGGCATTTTAAAGGCATTGACAGAGTTCTTCAGCACCTTCCTTAACTTTCTTCTTCCCTACCTCACCAACAGCTACCACCCAGCCTGAAGTCCCAACAGCTCTTTCCCAAGGCTAAACTTGCCATTTCTTTCTTTCTCTCAGTGCCACAAGGTTGCAGTAGTGAGAGAGGATAAACTTGAAGGTAAGCAGCTCCTGAGGATCTATGTGCTTGGACTTTGTTGTTGTTGTTGTTGTTGAAGGAAGAGCAAAGTGAGCAGAGCTCAGAACTTGCCATCTGCACGTAGAGGCTGCTGGGGCCAGGTGGCTACTTCTTGTACCTGGCTTCTTCTCAGAACTTTGACTCTCTGAGCCAACAGCTCTGTAACTTTAGATTTGTTTCAACAAGCCACACTCTTGGCTTGGAACTGATTGAATCCAAGAATTAAAGGCAACATACTATTACCCATCCGAAAAGATTAATGGACACCACAACCTTTCCCAGAATCCAGCATGGTTGGGGTTGGAAGGGACCTTGCCCAGGGTCACCTCCAGCTGCCTTGGCAATCTCTCCACACAAGGAGACTCCAGAGCCTCTCTGCAAAGCCTGGGCCAGGGCTCCAACACCCTCACACCAAAGATGGAACCTCCTGTGGTCCAGCTGGTGCCCAGTGCCCCTTGGCCTGGCCCTGGGCACCACTGAGCAGAGTCTGGGCCCAGCCTCTTGCCCCCAGCCTGCAGCTCTTGCTCAGCATTCAGCAGTTCCCCAGTGCTCTCTGAGTGGTGTTGAACAGTGTCTCAGTGGTTTAGAACCATCAGGAGCCTTCAAGCACCTGAGGATGCTGCAGCAGGTGGTTAATTGCATTTGCAGTCCTTGTTTGCTCTCAGTGTTGTGAGGAGGAGTTAAATGCTCCACAAGAACCTTCTTGCTGTTGTCTGAGGTATTTGCTTTCACAGTAGAAGGTGAAAAACCCATCTGCAGCACTGTCAGTCACCTCACCACCTTTCCAGGTCTGCTCTTGCTGCTGAGATCTGCTCCAGAACAAATGCAGCCACAACTGCAGGCTCTGCATTGCTGTCCAACAACAGCCTTGGCATCTGAGAGGGTGCTGTGGCAGTTCTGACCTTAAATATCCACACTGAGGCTCTGACTTTGTTTGCAGCACTGCTGTCATTGTCCTTTCTGAAATCCAGAGTGGATTTCTAGCTGGAGTTGCCTTCCTGAGGGTGCTGGGGTGTCCAGCAGAAGCAGCTTCTCTCTGGCACCTCTCTTGAGCTGTGTGTGCTGCCTAACATTTAGGTTAGCAGCAGAAGAGAAGAGTTGCTTGTGGTTTCTGTGTGAGGAGAGAGGCCAGAGCTATGACTTACACTTGGAAGAGGCTGAGCTTTGGGATGGGAGTAGAGCTGAACACTCTAGGCCTGGCCCCAAGGAATGATTGCTGTGTGTATTTTTACTCCTGCCTAGAAGCTCTGTCTCAGAGCAGGACTGTGTGGAAAGAACAATATAAGCAATGGAGAAAGAATGCCTAAAATCCAGCCCTTGTCTCCAGGAAATAACAGGCTGCAGAGCAGCCAGGAGACAAAACACTGGGGCCCAGACTGCTGGAGAAGACACTGATGCTGCTTGAGAGGATGGGCACCACCTTAATGGCAGAGAAGCTGTTCTGGCAGGGTACTTCTGACCACCTCTTTTCTTCCTTAGCTTCACTTAGGCACATAAGTAACCTAGATCCCAAACACCAGCTACTTTTGAAGGTCTCAATTTTGGCCAGACTCCAGGGATAGAACCCAGGAGGTTGCAGCTGAGCAGGAGGAGAAGCTTGTTTGGTGGGAGGGTGTTGGAGCCCTGGCCCAGGCTTTGCAGAGAGGCTGTGGAGTCTCCTTGTGTGGAGAGATTGCCAAGGCAGCTGGAGGTGACCCTGGGCAAGCTGCTGTGGGTGCCCCTGCTGGAGCAGGGGGGTTGGCCTGGATGATCTCCAGAGGTCTTGGGGCTAACCAACAACTCTTTTGTTCTTCTTTCTCCCCCAGCAATGAAGTCCAAGCTAGCCACAGTTGCAAGTGTGCATGTGTACAGCATCCAGAAAGCCTTGCTGAAGGACAGTGGGCCACTCTACAACACTGACTATGACATTGTCAAAACAAACCTGCACAACTGCAGCAAGTAAGTTGTGTCTTGCTTGTTCTTCTACTGGCTGCACCTCAGGAGAAGTCAATGGTTACCAGATCTGCCTGGGTCTTTAGATAGGTAGGAAGAAAAACCTTCCAAGTGACATGAGAGCAGTCCCCAGGCAGCACAGGGATTCATTGTGTGGTGAACTGAGCTGTTTCCTGCTTTCTGTTGTTCACAGAATCTCACATGGTGGGGGCTGGAAGGAAGGCTCTCTTCCCTTTCTACTCTGCCCCACTCAGGCCACAGCTGGAGTCCTGGCTCCAGGCCTGGGCTCCCCAGTCCAAGAGAGACAAGGAACTAGTGCAGAGAGTCCATGGGAGGCTAGGGAGATGCTGAGGGACCTGGAGCATCTGTGGCAGGAGGAAAGGCTGAGAGCCCTGGGGCTGCTGAGCCTGGAGAAGAGCAGCTCCAGAGGGGAGCTGCTGAATGCTGAGCAAGAGCTGCAGGCTGGGGGCAAGAGGCTGGGGCCAGNACCCCCCCCCCCAGTACTGGATTTGGGGATTCTATAAGCTGTCAGTGCTTTAGATCATCACTCACAGTCTATGCTGCAAGCTTTTGAGAGCATAACCCATTTAGGAATAAAATGCAGTCTGCTCCATCTCCACCCTGGCTCTGGAGAAGAACTTTTTAGATGTCATGGAGTGAGGAAAGAGCTTGCTGAGGCTTTGGATGCTCTGGTTCTTGCTGACAGGTTCAGCTGATCATTTCAGTAGAGGTCTCCACTGCTCTCCTTCTGTGCCAGCTTTCCTTGTCCCATGAACAAACTCATGTCCTCTGGGGTGTTTTTTCTCCACCATAAGAGGAGAACAGAAGATCAGAGAAGTGAAGTGCTCCCAGGGAGGAAACAAAGGTGTAAAAACCCAATGAGAACTGAAAAGGTTAATTCTCTTTCCCCCTTTGTCCCCCAGGTTTAGTGCCATTCATTGTGCTGCTGCTGTCCTCAGGCCATCAACTGAAAGGTCACAACCTCAGCCCTCCCAGCAGCCTGGTTCCCAGCCACAGAGTCACCCCAGTGCTGTCCCTGTTCCTGCAGTCAATGGCTGTGCTGCCTCCACTGCTAAACAGAGCTCCCAGCAGCCCAAAGGGATCATGGGAATGTTTGCAGCCAAAGCAGCTTCCAAAGCCCAGGATCCTAATAAAGAACCCAAAGCAGAGGCAAAGGAGGCCCCAGGGGTAAGTTACCTCAGAGGCTTTGGTAGCCCTTGGGGGTGAATAGCTTTAATGAAGGATTCTTCCAGCCTACACCATAGAATCCCAGAATGGTTTGGGTTGGAAGAGACCTTTGAGATCACCAAGTGCAACTCTTCCCCAGCACTGCCAGGTCACCACTAACCCCTGGCCCTCAGCACCACATCTCCAGGGCTTTCCAACCCCTCCAGGGATGGGGACTCCACCACTGCCCTGGCCAGCCTGGGCCAGCCCTTCACAACCCTTGCCAGCAAGACATTGTTCCTCATGGCCAACCTGAACCTCCCCTGGCACAACTTGAGGCTGTTTCCTCTTGTCCTCTCCCTTGTCCCTTGGCAGAAGAGCCCAAGCCCCACCTGGCTCCAGCCTCCTCTCAGGGAGCTGCAGAGAGCCAGAAGGTCTCCCCTGAGCCTCCTCTTCTCCAGGCTAACCAAACCCAGTTCCCTCAGCTGCTCCTCACAACCCTTGTGCTCTAGCCCCTTCCCCACCTTCCTTGCCCTTCTCTGCCCACACTCCAGCACCTCCATGGCCTCCTGGCAGTGAGGAGCCCAAGACTCCTAACCTCAAGCACTACAGTACAGCCTCACCTGCTCCTCCCAGTGTTACTCTTGCTGTCATAGAATCATAGCCCAGTTTAGGTTGGAAGGAACCTTTCAAGGTCTTCTAGTCCAACCCCTCTGCCTTGAGCAGGGACATCTGCAACCTCAGGAAGACTCAATGACTGGTTTGTTTTGAGCTCTCTAGTACAGTCATGCCTTTCTCAGTCACTTTGGGCAATAATATACTCTTGCCACCCTCATGATCTAGCCCTAAAAATACCTTTCCCATCACTTGGAGGCTTTGCCCTTCCTCCTTGAGGCAGAGATCTCCAGTGACTGCAACCCAGCAGAGCTCCATTCTTGAGACAGTTGTTCTGTTGCCTTCAGCCCTGCCAGTGTATGCAGAGGGGGAGGATCCTGCTCCCTCCTTGTGCTTAAAAGGATTTGTTTGGAGCAAGAAGTGAAATGGGAGAAGTCCAGGTCTTAAAAGTCTCAAGGTGTTTAAAGTTGGGCTGTGAAGGAAGGGTCAAAGCTTGACCTGGGCAAGACTAAATTGTTTATCTTCCCAATTGCTGGTTGTTTTTTTTTATCCAGGCTAGGGTTACAGTTTAATTTTCATTGCTATCAGTGCTTTTCAAGCAATGTGGCCAGTAAATGGCTATGAAAATGGAAACATTCCCTGCATATGATCTGGATTTTGGGCTTTGTTTTTAACAGCCAATTACAGTTTGGTTCCTTTTCCTGATTTGGATTTACAGGTAGTGTTGGGAACTTCAGTGTCTGCTGGCTTTACATGAAAAGACATAGGATTAGGAGGCCAAGCTTCCTGAAGTGCTTTTAGTTTGGTTGGGTTTTTGGGGGGTTGCTTTTGATGCCTGTGTGGTTTTCCCCTTGGTGGTGGCTCCATGAATAGAGCAGAGCAGTGATCTCTTCTGCAAGCAGCTCAGCAGAAGAGGAGCTGGGAGAAGCCATCCTGCTTTGGCCAATCTCTGTTCTTCCCTTGCTGTCAATTGAGGCACTGAGAGCTTGCAGAGAAAGCAGAGCTGTGTGCTGGGAAGTGACCCAACTCCTAACCACTGACTTCTCTAGCACTAGCAGCCATCAGCTGGGAATGTGACCCAAGGTAGAGCTGAAGGCCCTAGCTAAGGAGCTGTGAGTAACTTACTCCCCACTCCTTAACTCATGGGCTATCCTAGTGTCTTTATATTCTCCTCAACTGAAACCTGAGACACTGACTAGTCCCCAGATGACACTCATTTATGTTTTCCTTCTCCAGAAGCAGTAACTCTGCATTTTGAGGGCTCTGTTGCATGAATAATTCCTGTGGTTACTCCTGTGTTTGCTCCTAGGTGTCTGCAGCTAACAGCAAACCACCAGCAAAGGGCAACTGGATGAACAACTTCTTTGGAAAGGCTGCCATGAGTAAGTGCTTTACAAGAGGGATCTGCTTTCACAAGGGGCACCTCTGACAGCCTTCTGCCCTCCACTCCTGGGGTGCATCATGAAAAGTGTCACCAACAGATCAAGGGAGGTTCTCCTGCCCCTCTCCTCTGCCCCACTCAGGCCACAGCTGCAGTCCTGGCTCCAGGCATGGGCTCCCCAGTCCAAGAGAGCCAAGGAACTAGTGGAGACAGTCCATGAGAGGCTAGGAAGATGCTGAGGGACCTGGAGCATCTGTGGCAGGAGGAAAGGCTGAGAGCCCTGGGGCTGCTGAGCCTGGAGAAGAGCAGCCCCAGAGGGGAGCTGCTCCATGCTGAGCCCCTGCAGGCAGCAGGGACATCTGCAACTAGAGCAGGTTGCTCACAGCCCCAGCCAACCTGAGCTGGGATGGTTCCAGGGCTGGGACATCTCCCACCTCTCTGGGCAACTTGGGACAAGCTCTCACCACCCTCAGTGGAAAACTGCTTCCTTCTCTCTAGTCTCAATCTCCTCTTTTAGTTTCAAACCATCAGCCCTTGCCCTGTCACAGCAGGTTCTGATGAAAAGTCTCTCTCCAGCTTTCCTCTAGCCCCTTTAAGTCCTGCAAGGCCACCAGAAGGTCTCCCTGGAGCCTTCTCTCCTCCAGCCTCAACAACCCCAACTCTCTCAGCCTGTCCTCCCAGCAGAAGACTTGCAGCCCTCCCATCATGTCTGGGGCCTCCTCTGGCCCTGCTCCACCAGCTCCATGTCTCTGCTGTGCTGAGGACTCCAGAGCTGGCCCCAGCACTGCAGCTGAGCTCTCCCCAGAGCAGAGCAGAGGCACAATCCCCTCCCTGCCCTGCTGCCCACCCTGCTGGGGCTGCAGCCCAGTCCAGGGTTTGCTCCTGGGCTCTGAGTGGACATCCTGGGAATCCATCCCCAAAGCTTCCTCCATCACCACTAGATCACCTCTACCACCCAACTTCTTGGGGTTTCAGCCTATCAGCTTTGGTTTCAGGCTCCTCTCAGCTCTCAATGGCAGTAACTGTGCTGAGGCTGAGTGTCAGCATCTTTGAAGCAAGCCCCACAGCCCTTCTCCAGTCTCTACTGAAAAGCTCCAGCATATTTTCTTTAAGACTTGGGATAATGTTGGTCCAAAGAGGCCTCCAAAGGTCACCTCAGCCCAAAGCCCTGCTGTAAGGGGAAGCTTACTCCTTCTTTTTAACATCCAGTTCCTAGCTCTACAGTTTTCACCAGAGAAATTAACCCTAAATCTAACCAGTGACTCCACAGCAATTAGTGCTGAAAGCCACAATTAACACATCCTCCCTCACAGCTCTTGGCCAAGGTTTCACCAAGAGCTAAGCTTCCAGCCCCAAGTATTCCCTTCAAATCACATTTCTTCTGCACTCCCAACTCCTTCCTGGGCTAGCTTGCAGAAATCTCTCAGGTTAATTGATCTCCATCCAGCAAAGCTTTTGGGCTGAAAAATTCCACTTCCAAACTTTCATTTTTGCCTTCAGGGCTGAAGGTAAAATAAGATTAACCCCTCTGAGAGCAGAGAGGCAGGGGAATGGGATGGAAAACTCCTCAGAAAAGAGAGGAGAGAGAGAATAGCCAACACATCTGGCAGGGTGGAGGTGGGAAGGAAGAGTTCTGCTTCTTTCTCTTTATATCTCCCATCACAGCTAGGTAAGGAGATGTCTGATATCACTGAGAGGTTCTTAACTGCTGCTCAGAAATAGAGAGAGATTTCCAATATCTCTCAGCCTTTCTATTTCTGTTCTAAACTACAGCAGGCTACCACTGCCTCACCAGAGTGGTTTCACAACATGACAGGGGTTGGCAGGGACCTCTGGGGATCACCCAGGCCAACCCCCTGCTCCAGCAGGGTCACCCACAGCAGCTTGCCCAGGGTCACCTCCAGCTGCCTTGGCAATCTCTCCACACAAGGAGACTCCACAGCCTCTCTGCAAAGCCTGGGCCAGGCCTCCAACACCCTCCCACCAAACAAGCTTCTCCTCCTGCTCAGCTGCAACCTCCTGGCTTCCAGTTTGTGCCCAGTGCCCCTTGGGCTGTCCCTGGGCACCAGTGAGCAGAGTCTGGCCCCAGCGTCTTGCCCCCAGCCTGCAGCTCTTGCTCAGCATGGAGCAGCTCCCCTCTGGGGCTGCTCTTCTCCAGGCTCAGCAGCTCCAGGGCTCTCAGCCTTTCCTCCTGCCACAGATGCTCCAGGTCCCTCAGCATCTCCCTAGCCTCCCATGGACTCTCTGCACTAGTTCCTTGTCTCTCTTGGACTGGGGAGCCCAGGGTTGGAGCCAGGACAGCAGCTGTGTCCTGAGTGGGGCAGAGGAGAGGGAGAGGAGAACCTCCCTCCCCCTGCTGCTGCTCACACTCTTCTTCCTGCAGCCCAGGAGACCATTGGCCTTCTTGGCCCTGAGGGCACATTGCTGCCTCTTGGGGAACTTCTTTTCCCCCAGCACTCCCAGCTCCTTCTCCATGGAGCTGCTTTCCAGCAGCTCAGCCCCTAACCTGTCCTGCTCCAGCCATGGCTGTAATCCTGTGCAATTTGGTTGCATTCTCCTGTAGCTGGTGCACTCATGGGCTCTCAATGCTGTGCAGGATGGAGACTGCACAAACCTCTCCTTGCTCTTCATCAGCCCTGACTCCCCTGTTTCTGGCCACTTCTGTGCTTGCCTAAAACTCCTCATGTAGGAAGGATCAGCTGATATCAAGATAACCATGGTGTTTTGCCACCTAGAAAAGATGCTAGCAACCCTTCTGCAGTGCCATAGCTCCTGGTTATTGCAAAGTCTTCTCCAAAGGCTTCCAACTCTTCCTCTCCTGCAGAGCTTCTCTGCTCTAGCTTGTTCAGCTGGAGGTGTGCTTGGGCCATGCCTTCAGGAACAGAACCAACCTGGTCAATCAGGTAGAAATTGGAGCTTGCTCTTTTGTCTCTATGCCAATCTTGATCCTTTCAAGCTTTTTCTGGTGGTTTCTGTGTTCCTGGTGCCCACTGGTTTTGTTTAGCCACCTCCTTTGTGAGCTCCTGTTCTGAATCCTCAGTGGTGGTTGTTAATGGTTGCTTCACAGATAAACTCAAAGTCACCTCTGTGCCTGAGCAGCCAAAGGAGGAGAAAGCAGTAGCCAAGCCTTCAGTTCCTGTAGCAGAACCAGAGTCAGCCTCTACCAGTGGAGGAGAGAAAGCTGGGAAGAAAACAGAGCCTGCTAGAAGTCACCAAAAGGACAAAAAAAGGTGGGACACCACTCAGGGTCTCTGCCATCTGCTGAGCTGCTTGTTAATGGCCTGCATGGAGCTAGCTGGTGATACAAAGCTGGCTCCCCTCCTGTTTCCAGCTCCTAAATGGCCTGAAACCTGGCTAAAATCATCTCTCTTGGAGTTCTTTCCTAAGGTTTCTTTTCCATTTCGTGCTGTGGGTGCCTCAGGGAGCCTTTGTACCATGGCAAACGGGAAGGGACCCAGCCCAGGGAGCCTTCAGTGGGAGGGGGTGGCTCTCCAGGAGACAACCTGACATAGTGGAGACCCCACAGGCAATCTGGGGGAGGAAGAGGGGGCTGGCAGGAACACCTATCCCCCAGGGATAGTTGTAGATTCTCAAATTTATCCATCCCCAGCTTCCAGCACACAAAGTTCTGCTTGTTGCTTTCCCTAGCTAATGGCCACTGCTTTACTTGGGCTTGAGACTTCCAAAGTCAATTTGAAGTTGAGCCTTTTGTGTGGAATCCAACCCAAACTGCCAAGAGCCCAAAACTCATATGACAGTCTGATGGCTCTCTGGTGGCCTCTGACTAATTAATTGGTGGTCTCAATCCATTTCTAACCAACTAGCTAAGCTCAGTGCCCAGCCTACCATCACTAACTGGTTTTCTTCTTGGATAGCCTTGATCCAAAAGCCAAGGGCCTGGAAAGTGCCTGTTGGCAGCCTGGTACTGGGAAGGCCATTGGGGTTGTCCCAGCTTCATGAGGAGAACATGGCCCTTTAGCCTCCAGGCTTGTTAGTCTGTCAGCTCTGGCCAACAGGAGAAAGAAAGAAGCTATTTTATTTTTCCAGTAGTCTTGAAAAGAAAAAACAAACCAGAAAATATGGCTCCAGGATTCTGAGACACTACCTCATAGCTCTTAGGCCCTCTGTGGTGAGCAGCCTGTCAAAAGAGCTGCTGAAGGGATGCTGCTGGGGACAGGAGTGTTTGGGAGCCTGAGCTATAGAGAGGAGATCAGCAATGTCCTTTTGGCTGTGGCCAAACTAGGTGAGGTACTGGGGAAAGAGGTGAAGTGCAGAGGGGCTAAAGAACTCCTCCTTGTTTTGGAGAGCTGGCTAGGAGCAAGGATGGGAGCCTTGGAAATGCTCATGTACCCAGAGCTGATCATCACTGCATCTGATAGTCATGTTCTGAAGAGGCTGAGGAGTCTTTGATTTCCTTGCTAGCAGTACTTCCACCAGGGGCATGCTCAGCTAGGGAGGTGGGTGAGTGGAGAGGGATTGGGGTGGAGAACTGGCTGAAAGACAGAGCTCAGAGGGTTGTGAGCAGTGGGGCAGAGGCTAGTTGGAGGCCTGGAGCTTGTGGTGTTCCCCAGGGGGTCAGGACTGCTGGGTCCAGTCTTGTTCAACATCTTCATCCATGGCCTGGCTGAAGGCACAGAGTGCAGCCTCAGGCAGTTGGCTGCTGGTGCCACACTGGGAGGAGTGGGGGAGCCAGGCTCAGGCTGTGCTGCCAGGCAGGGAGAGCTGGACAGGCTGAGAGCTGGGGCTGAGGAACCTCCTGGAGCTCAGCAAGGGCAAGAGGAGGGTCCTGCACCTGGGGAGGAAGAACC
Organism: Galbula dea; assembly: GCA_013399015.1. Classification (NCBI taxonomy): domain Eukaryota; kingdom Metazoa; phylum Chordata; class Aves; order Piciformes; family Galbulidae; genus Galbula; species Galbula dea. The sequence goes on along the minus strand of VWZX01001202.1, from coordinate 191,831 downwards.
TGATGGAGCAGGACTGGTTAGGGGCTGAGCTGCTGGAAAGCAGCTCCATGGAGAAGGAGCTTGGTCCAAGGGGCACTGGGCACCAACTGGAAGCCAGGAGGTTGCAGCTGAGCAGGAGGAGAAGCTTGTTTGGTGTGAGGGTGTTGGAGGCCTGGCCCAGGCTTTGCAGAGAGGCTGTGGAGTCTTCTTGTGTGGGGAGATTGCCAAGGCAGCTGGAGGTGACCCTGGGCAAGCTGCTGTGGGTGAGCCTGCTGGAGCAGGGGGTTGGCCTGGATGATCTCCAGAGGTCCCTTCCTACCCCTGTCAGTCTGTAAATCTGGGATCTAAAGATGCATGACACTTCCCTGCACACACAAGAGACAACATGTGTTCATTCCTGGGTTTCTTTCCTTTCCTTTTTGTGACAGTAAGCTGCAGAGGGTGGAGAAATCAGACAATGAGGAAGAAGGAGATCCTGGGAGTCTGAAGAAGAGGAGGAGGAGAATCAAACAGCTTCAGTCTGACAGCAGTGATGAGGAAGGTAAGAAGACATGGAAACAAGCAGGCATGTAGCTCAGGGGCTTGCTAGCAACCATCTTACCATCCAAGGCCATCCCTCAAGGATTCAGGGCATGCTTGAGAGGACCAAAAACCATGCAGAAGGCTGAAGCTGGAGCTTTCTGTTTCTCCTGTGCTGCAAGCACTTGGCCATGCAGTTGAGATGCCTCAGTCATTCAGACTTAGCTCAGGCCTGGCTGTTTCCTCACCAGTCACACTGAGGTGTGGGAAGGAGCTTCTCCAACTGGTCCTAACCAGTTGATTTGGTGAGCAAAGACATGCAAAGTGACATCTCCTCCCTCTTAGGGTCATTTTTGGTGTCTTTGTTCTGTCTGTTGATAGAAATGCTTTGGAAGACACCCAAAAAGACAGAGAAACTGGAGGCAAAACATGGAGCTGTGTCTGCTGCAACTCTGTCTCCATGGTGGCTCTTGGCTTGGTTAGGAGTAGGGTGCCCAGAACAGGGCAGGATTTGGGCTTCTGATGAGGAACAGCAGGGCCAGGTTCCAGAGGACTTGGCTGATTGAGGTGACAGATGCTGTTAGTGGAATGAACTGGAAAAGAAACTGGGATGGAACTAGGGAGTGTGTGCTGAGTGCAGTGACCCAACCAGCTGATCAGGGAAAGAACTCAGGAATTATTGTGGGCAAATGATTGAAAACACCAGTGAAAGAGCTCTGGGCTGCAGGAAGAAGTGTGTGAGCAGCAGATCAAGGGAGGTTCTCCTGCCCCTCTCCTTTGCCCCACTCAGGCCACAGCTGCAGTCCTGGCTCCAGGTCTGAGCTCCCCAGTCCAAGAGAGCCAAGGAACTAGTGCAGAGAGTCCATGGGAGGCTAGGGAGATGCTGAGGGACCTGGAGCATCTGTGGCAGGAGGAAAGGCTGAGAGCCCTGGAGCTGCTGAGCCTGGAGAAGAGCAGCCCCAGAGGGGAGCTGCTGAATGCTGAGCAAGAGCTGCAGGCTGGGGGCAAGAGGCTGGGGCCAGACTCTGCTCAGTGGTGGCCAGGGCCAGCCCAAGGGGCACTGGGCACAAACTGGAGCCCAGGAGGTTGCAGCTGAGCAGGAGGAGAAGCTTGTTTGGTGTGAGGGTGTTGGAGGCCTGGCCCAGGCTTTGCAGAGAGGCTGTGGAGTCTCCTTGTGTGGAGAGATTGCCAAGGCAGCTGGAGGTGACCCTGGGCAAGCTGCTTTAGTTGGCCTGGATGATCTCCAGAGGTCCCTTCCAACTCCTCCATTCTGTTTTCAGGGCTGCAGTAAGAGAGCAGGTGAAGCAGCAGGTAGGTTGTATTATTAGCAAGGAGCTGGAGTGCAGCAGGAGAGCTGCAGCTGCTTAGTTAGTGTGGCTGGCACATGAGAAACAGACATGGAATGAAGAGAATCTGTAACACAGGCTAAGAGAGGAGAATGCTGTTGGATATCTTAGCAGTCTCCATGCCACCTTAGGCTTCTTCTCATGGTTTCTGTTCTGCCCAGCATAACTTCAAGTGATCACTGTCACCAGGCATCTATCCCTTCTACTCAGACTCTTCCCCAGGATGATGATAAATCTCTCAGGAAGCTGCTCATGATCAGCCTTGATTGCATCACATTCCTGTGTGCAGCTCCTTCTTTAGCAAGACAAAAAGTGTATCTATGCCCACACTCTCTGGTATTTGCTTCTTGAAATGTTTGTAAGCTGTTATCTGCTCTTTCCATTCACTCATCACTATGGCTACTGACAAGCTGGGTTGTTGAGTTGTTTAGCTCTGAGGGGAAAAGGTTGGAATCAGCCTGCTGAAGTGTCACTTCTTGCTGGGCTGGAATCTCTCAGCTCATCAGAGAGATCTGGCCAGGCTGGGTTGATGGGATGAAGCCAATGGGCTGAGGTTCTACAAGGGCAAGTGCTGGCTCCTGACCTGGGCTCACAACCACCCCAGGAAGGCTCCAGGCTTGGGACAGAGTGGCTGGAAAGCTGCCCCCAGGAAAAGGACCTGGGGGGCTGGTGGCCAGCAGCTGAAGAGGAGGCAGCAGAGTGGCCAGGTGGGCAAGAAGGCCAAGAGCATCCTGGCTTGGAGCAGCACTGGTGTGGCAGCAGGNCCAGGGCAGTGGTGGAGTCCCCATTCCTGGAAGGGTTGGAAAGCCCTGGAGATGTGGTGCTGAGGGCCAGGGGTTAGTGGTGAGCATGGTAGGGCTGGGTGGGTGTTTGGACTCCATGATCTCAGAGATCTCTTCCAACCATAATGATTCTGAGTCTATGGTTAACCTGATGCCCAGAAGCTTTAGGCACCAAACCCAGTACAGCTAAGGCTACCTGCAGACCCCTCTGTAAGGGCTGGTACTGAGGTGTATGCAGAAAGTTGGACTTTCCCTTTGGAGAAGTTTTCCTGTTGCTGCTGATGGTCCTCCCCCATCATAGTCCTCTCTGTTCTTTCCCTTCTGCTGGGAGGCCAGGCTGAGAGAGTTGGGGTTGTTGAGGCTGGAGGAGAGAAGGCTCCAGGGAGACCTTCTGGTGGCCTCTAAGGACTTAGAGGGACTAGAAGAAAGATGGGGAGAGAGTTTTCATCAGGACCTGCTGTGACAGGACAAGGGCTCATGGCTTGAAACTAAAAGGAGATTGAGACTAGATCTAAGGGAGAAATGTTTGCCAGTGAGGGTGGTGAGAGCCTGTCCCAGGTTGCCCAGAGAGGTGGGAGATGTCCCATCCCTGGAACCATTGCAGCTCAGGTTGGTTGGGGCTGTGAGCAACCTGCTCTGGTTGCAGATGTCCCTGCTGCCTGCAGGGGTTGGACTAGATGCCCTTGGAAGGTTCCTTCCCACCCAAACCACTCTGTGTTTCTCTGACTCTGTGCCCCTTGCTCCAGCCTGGGGCAGGGTCTCTAACCTTGCCTGCTGCTGCAGCTGCAGATCAAGTGCCCACTTCCCTGCAGCAAAACAGCCTTCAGACAGGACTTCTGCTCTGGCACTGCTGGGAAAACCCCTGCCCTTTGCTAGGCCAACTGAGTGGCATTCTGTGCCTTTGACAGCAGCTCTGCAGGGCTCTGGAGGAGCCCTGTGTGGGCACTTTCATGGCACACCAAGCTCCACATCAGCTCCTCTTCCACGAGGGTCAGCCCCTTGTACCAAGCTGAACATCCAGGGATGGTCTGAGGCAAAAACCTCTCTACTGAAATGAGGGGATTTGGGTTTTCTTCATCAAAAAGTGATGTTGGTATGAGGCTGATTTAGTCCCTGCAGGTTGTTTGGCTTCCCCCTGCCAGGATAAAGTCCAGGAGTGTGTCCCCAGAGGACAGGAGGTGTTGGCAGCTTGATCTCTCCCAGCACAGGCAGTGTCTCCCAGTGTTGCCAAGTGTTTCACAGCCACTTTGGAGCAGTGATTTCAGTGGCACTGCAACCTTCAAACTCTTATCACTTTGAGAGAGCTGCAGCCAAAGCACTAAAGCTTCTCACAGGCTTGCTTGTGGGGTTTTTTTTGTTCCTTCCAGGCAGGGTTAGAGCAAGCAGAACAAAGCCAGGATTGACAGCTTGGGGCCAGCCAGTTGCCCAACTTGTCTCCCATTTCATGCAGCTGTTGCTGTTGAGTAAACTGTGGGCAGCAGCTCGAGGTTGACTCAGGAGTTATCACATGCCAGAGGACTCTGGCTACAAGAGGAGAGTCAAGTCAGAGAGGGACAGCTTGTTGGTAGCCCAAACTGCTCTGATGTGGGGAGAAGAAGGTGCCTTTTGCCTGCCAAAAAGCTGGAGGGGCTTGTTGGCAAGAGGCTGAATCCAAAAGCCCAGGTTGCCCCAGGGAAGCACAGTGAGGCTGAAAGTCTCTTCAGCAGCTTCTGCCTGAGCATGGCAGAGGTGGCAGCTCTTCAGCAGGCTGTTTGTCAGCCCTCATCAAAACCTGGAGAAGAGGAGGCTCAGGGGAGACCTTCTGGCTCTCTGCAGCTCCCTGAGAGGAGGCTGGAGCCAGCTGGGGCTTGGGCTCTTCTCCCAAGGCCCAGCCTAGGTCAGCTGTGGAGCAGTTTTGGTGCTGTGCAGCCTAGGGGTGCTTCCACCTGAAGTTGCTAAGAGATTCTGCTCAGTGTGGAAGTGTGTTTAGTTAGGGGAGAAGGTGGCAGCAGGGTTGTCCCATCAAAGCTCCCAAGGAGGAGGAGCTCCCCAGGTCTGGAAGCTCTCAGAACTCCTGCTCTGACCAACAGCTTCACTCTCAGTCCAGCTGCACTCCTCTCCTCAGCTCAGAGCTCAGCTCCCTGAGCACAGCCCTCACCCCCTAGGGCAGCAGGAGAGAGAGACTTGCAAGAATGCTCTAGAAGATGACTGAATTAGGGAGCAGGGTGGAGTTTCTCAAGCAGGGTAACCTCATGGACTTGAGAGGTAGACAGGACCTCTCCCTGAGCACCTGCCAAGAGGCTGAGCAGTCCCCATGGAGCTGGAGAAAACCAGGAGTTAGCCACAGTAATCCAGAAGCATGGAGTGCTTTGGGTTGGAAGAGACCTTGGAGATCCTGGAGTCCAACTGTTCCCCAGCACTGCCAGGTCACCACTAACCCCTGGCCCTCAGCACCACATCTCCAGGGCTTCCCAAGCCCTCCAGGGATGGAGACTCCACCACTGCCCTGGCCAGCCTGTCCCCAATCCTCATGGTGAAAAAAATCCCTGCTAATATCTGACCTAAACCTCCCCTGGTGCAACCCTGGGCTCTCCCCAGCTCCTCAGCTCTGCTTCCTTCTGCCCTAGCAGTTAGCACCTTGGAGCAGCTCCCCAGCTGGGGTTTATCTGCCAGCCCCCAGCTCTCTGGGGGGAGGTAGAACCCCAAGCCATGCTCTCCCCCTCTGTTTGCATTTCTCTGCCTCTCTTACCACAGTAGTTGGGAGGCTGAGTCCTCCCTTGAAGAATGTCATTTATTAAGGAGCCTTGGCAGCCAAGCAGTGTTTCACTTGAGCCCTTCTTAACCTCTGAAGGTCACTTGGCTGGAGGCCTGGCACAGTCATAACTCTTCATGCTGACCTAATCCCTTGGGAGAGCTAGAGATCCAGAATTGGTGTCACAAGGAGGGGAGGAAGGCAGTGCTGCAGCCAGAGGAGCTGGGAGGAGAAGCCAAGCAGGCTTTTGGTCCTCCCATCCAGCACCAGCCTGGTTGTTATTAAGCAATAGGGCAGCTGAGGAGGTTCTTCCCCCACATTCCAACTTCTCCCACACATCTGAGGTGTTGCATGGCAGCTTTTTCACACTTGGATCTGGAGAGGATTCCTTAAAGCCCTTCCTCCCAAAGAACAAGGGAAGGGAGAAGAGGAAACAGCCTCAAGTTGCCCCAGGGAAGGTTCAGATTAGATAGCAGGAAGAATTTCTTCCCCAAAAGGGTTGTGAAGGCCTGGCCCAGGCTGGCCAGGGCAGTGGTGGAGTCCCCACCCCTGGAGGGGTTGGGAAGCCCTGGAGCTGTGGTGCTGAGGGCTGTGGTGTGGTGGTGACCATGGGAGTGTTGAGACCTCATCTCAGAGGTCTTCTCCACCCAGAATGATCCTAAACCAGTCAGGTGCCTGCTGCATGGTGCAAGCTGCTGCTCCTTCTGCTCTTGCCCTGTGTTGGGTTTTCTTTCCCATCAAGGAAACCACTCCATTCCCATCTCACCACCCTCACTGGAAAACATTTCTCCCTTGGATCTAGTCTCAATCTCCTTTTAGTTTCAAGCCATGAGCCCTTGTCCTGTCACAACAGGCTCTGTCCCTCTGCCAGCCCCACAGAAGACTGCCCTTGGTGTTCTCATTGTCTCTAAGCCCTGCTAGGCTCTTGAAAGCTCTGGCTGGCTTTGCTGGTAGTGTCTCCAGAGCTGCTTTTGTTCTGTAGGTGTTTCTGAAGGTGGCCTTGACTGCCTCAGCTTTGGCACTGAAGGGTTCCACCCTCCCTGGGCTTTGGCTGGAGGCTGAGCTCTCCTCATGGTTTGTCAGTTCAACAGAACAGGGGGAGAGCTTGGCCACCTTGATCTCAATACAGCTTACAAACATGTGCTCAGAGTTCACTGAAGTTCTCTGGGCCCAAAGGGGAGCTGTGAGGAGGCATTAGACTCATGTGCTCTCAAGATGTTCATCTTCTTCACAGATGTCCCTCCACCTGCCACACCTGAGGAACAGAAAGCTCCATCTCCACCTCCTGTATCTGCTCTCAAACCTGAACTGGAGCCTGCAGCCACTGAGGTGAGAACATAGCAGCTCCCTGAGAGGAGGCTGGAGCCAGCTGGGGCTTGGGCTCTTCTCCCAAGGGACAAGAGAGAGGACAAGAGGAAACAGCCTCAAGTTGTGCCAGGGGAGGTTCAGGTTGGCCATGAGGAACAATTTCTCCCCCAAAAGGTTTGTGAAGGTCTCCTTCTGCCCTAGGGGGTGAGGGCTGTGCTCAGAGAGAAGATGAGCTGTAGTGAGAGTGAAACTGTTGGTCAGAGCAGGAGTTCTGAGAGCTTCCAGACCTGGGGAGCTCCTCCTCCTTGGGAGCTTTGATGGGACAACCCTGCTGCCACCTTCTCCCCTAACTAAACACACTTCCAGATGGCCCAGGAGAGGAATGTGTTCCCTGTGCTGGCAGATGGCAAAGCTCCCTATGGCATTTCAGTTGTGTTTAGTGTCCCTGAGACTTGTCCCAGCAGGACAGAGAGGGATGAACCCAGGCTGGAGATGGGGAGAGCTGTGGGATGGGGCAAAAGGAGCCTGAGATGCCTTAGGAAGGGCCAGAATTAGTTATCAAATCATGGTCAGCTTGGTCCAAGAGACTAGATTTCAGTCCTGGGGCTTTTCTGCCCTGTCTGTGTTCACCAGGCCTTAACTCTGCTCTTCTGCCACTGGCACCAGGTCCTTCAGGCTCCAGCTGCAGGGAGGAAGAGGAAACGGAAGCGAGTGCTCAAGTCCAAGATGTTCATCGATGAGGAGGAAGGCTGCATGGGTGAGGAGCCTCAGGGGGGCTGGCTGGGTGGAGGAGGGGTGGAGGACTTGGATAGGCTGAGAGCTGGGGCTGAGGAACCTCCTGGAGGTCAGCAAGGGCAAGGGGAGGGTTCTGTACCTGGGGAGGGAGAACCTGATGGAGCAGGACAGGTTAGGGGCTGAGCTGCTGGAAAGCAGCTCCATGGAGAAGGAGCTGGGAGTGCTGGGGGACAAGAAGTTCCCCAGGAGGCAGCAATGTGCCCTCAGGGCCAAGGCCAATGGTCTCCTGGGTGCAAGAAGTGCTCACACTCTTGTGTGAGCAGCAGCAGATCAAGGGAGGTTCTCCTGCAGCTCTCCTCTGCCCCACTCAGGCCACAGCTGCAGTCCTGGCTCCAACCCTGGGCTCCCCAGTCCAAGAGAGACAAGGAACTAGTGCAGAGAGTCCATGGGAGGCTAGGGAGATGCTGAGGGACCTGGAGCCTCTGTGGCAGGAGGAAAGGCTGAGAGCCCTGGGGTTGACCTGGATGATGTCCAGAGGGTCCCTTCCAACCCCAGCCATGCTGGATTCTGGGATTCTCTTGTGCTGTTAGAGGCAGATCACCTAGGAAGGGGCAGGGAGGAGCTGGAGGACCTGGGCAGGGAGGAGATGCTACTTTCCTGACTGAAATCCCACCAAAGCATTGCACAGAGGTTGCTGTCTGGTTGTTGTCCAGCTTCTCCCTGCCTTCCCAACCTTTTCCAGGCACAAGCCTGCTCATTTTGAAGGCTAAAGAACTTGTAAATCTCCCAGGCTAATGTAAATTGTTGTTATTCTTTGAACTTTAGGGGCTTTTTTTCCTGTCTCCCTGCTGTCTTTTTTTAAGCAAGGCCCAGGTTTTAAGAGACATTAAATCCTAACATCAGGATTAGGCTCTGGTTTATGTTTCTCCTTGCTTTTAAGTCATCCTTTTCCCAAGAGCAAGGAATTGGTGTCAGAAAGCAAAAGCAATTTAGGGATTAGCCCTGATGGAAATTGAGCAATTAAAGTTATCTGTGGAGCTGAGCACAAGGCATGTGAGCATGGATTGAGGGTGACTCAGTCCAGTGCCTGCTCTCAGCCCACAGCCAAAGGGAGTGACTGAGGTTGAAGCTAGTGCATGGGCCACCTTGCACCTTCCACAGCTTGCAAGGACACACCTGGCCTTGTGTGTTGGAGTCTATAGCACAGAATGGTCAAGTTTAGAAGGGATTTGGGGAGATCAGCCTCCTCTCAGGGAGCTGCAGAGAGCCAGAAGGTCTCCCCTGAGCCTCCTCTTCTCCAGGCTAAGCAAGCCCAGTTCCCTCAGCTGCTCCTCACAGCCCTTGTGCTCTAGAGTCTCCAGGACTTAACCAGTCTGGCTGTGAGCTCAGCACCAGGATCTCTGGAGCTCAGTGCCCAGAGCTGCTGCTCATACACAGATTCTAAGTGCAGCTAAGACCTCAGTAAAAGCAAGTTGACCTAAACTGTGTTATCTTGCAGTTGGAGAGGATTAAAGACATGCTTTGGGAGCCCCCAATCATCCCCCTGAGGGAAGATAACCTTTTAAAGCTCAGCAAGGTCTGTTGAAGCTGCCTCCAGAGGGAGGGGAGGTTCTTTGCCCTTTCCAGTCCCTGTCTGAGCATCCAGTATCCCTCTGGAAGCAGGATTTGATCCCACTCCTCTTCCCCCCCTCCTCTGGTGACGTAGAAGAGCTCAGCTGAGGTGATGCATGAGGCCAAGGGAAAGGCAGTTTCCCAGAAGAGAGGAAGTTAGGACATCTGTTTGAAAGGACACACTTGCTGAAGAGAAATGGCTTACTAGAAGAATCCCAGAGCACTGCTGGGAAAGCTAATCTCCAACATTTCCTGCTTGCTCACCATGCTTTGACAGCAGTGGGGCTGCTCCTGCTTTGCTTTCTGACACCAGTGCTTGAGAGCCCTTTTGGATTCCATCCCTGGCCACTGCCAACAGGGATTGGCAATCCCAGTCTTTCACAGCTCTGGCTTTCCAGCAGGGCTTTGGGGCTTCTTGTTTTAAGGGAGGGCTTTGGATTTTCCTGCAGTGCAGGAAAGAAGCTGCCCCAGAGGTTTTGTGCTGCTTCTCTCATCTCTGAGATGAGCTATGCTTGCTTTCCTCTTCCCTGGTCATGGAATCATGGGATGGGTTGGGTTGGAAGGAACCTTGCCAGGTCATCTAGTCCCAACCCCCTGCAGTCAGCAGGGACATCTGCAGCTAGAGCAGGTTGATGTGTGTGTGGTGCTGGTGAGAGAAGGCTGAGTCTGTCTCTGGGTTGTCTTGTCTGGGTTCAGGGGAGACCTTCTGGCTCTCTGCAGCTCCCTGGAAGGAGGTTGGAGCCAGGTGGGGCTTGGGCTCTTCTCCCAAGGGACAAGGGAGAGTANGCTGCAGGCTGGGGGCAAGAGGCTGGGGCCAGACTCTGCTCACTGGTGCCCAGGGCCAGCCCAAGGGGCACTGGGCACAAACTGGACCCCAGGAGGTTGCAGCTGAGCAGGAGGAGAAGCTTGTTTGGTGTGAGGGTGTTGGAGGCCTGGCCCAGGCTTTGCAGAGAGGCTGTGGAGTCTCCTTGTGTGGAGAGATTGCCAAGGCAGCTGGAGGTGACCCTGGGCAAGCTGCTGTGGGTGAGCCTGCTGGAGCAGGGGGGTTGGCCTGAATGATCTGGATTTCCAGTGGGTTGGTTTCTGTTCTTTGATACCCAGACTTCATCCTCATCACCTCTCTCTCCCCCAGTGACTGAGAAGGTCTATGAGAGTGAGTCATGCACAGACAGTGAGGATGACTGCCCCAAGCCCAAGCCAGCAGCCTCCCACAAACCCCCTGCCCTGCCTCTGAAGAAAGAGCCCAAAGAAGACAGAAGGAGCCTGAAGAAAGGAGCAGCCACTCTCAGCAGGGCCAACAAGCAGGTCTCCATCATGGGGTTCTTTCAGAAGAAATGAGCCAGGCTCTTTCTCCTCCTGCTCCTCCTGGCAGCTTGGGAGTCTTGCTCCCTCTGGGTGGCTGCTGTGTTGGAGAAGACCAAGGTGGAGTCTTCAAGTGCCCTAAGATCTTGCTTACTGTGTAAGCCAGCCCTTCTGGCTAGAGTTTGGAGCAGAGAACAGCTCTGTAGCTCACTGCAGTCATTTCCATCCTCTTGTTGAAGCAGTTTGGGAGTCACCAGCCAGAAGCAAGATCTAGAGAAACTCTTCAAGGACATTATCTAGTCCCAGGATGGTATTTTTGGATTAGGACCTTTCTTCTCAGTGCTGAAGATCTGTTCCCTGAGTGGTAGCTGAACTGAATTAGGAGCCCAGCTGTGGCTTTTGTCTTGGCCTTTTGCCTCCTCTTTTCTTTTTACCCCACCCCAAGCTCTCCAGATCTCAGTGCTGACATTGCTGGGCTGTGCAGCAGGTCTTCAGGCCTTCTTTACCCCTGCTGAACATCTGCTTCAGCTTTAACTGGATGAAATGAACTGGAATCTTCCCCCTAGGACTGGAAAAAGGGTTGGGTTTTTTTTTTTGCTCTGCCTTTCATCATCATCTTTTTTATTTGGATGTCAACTTTTCTTCCTCTTCTTCCCCTCCCTGAACACAGCCTCTGTCAATGACTCTGATGTCCTAATTCTAGACCAGGACACTGTTTGGTGCTCTGGCTTATCCAAAAACATCTCTGAGGGCTTCCCACACAGTTGGCTTCTGTGGGACAGGGGAAAAAGGATTTGCTGTTCTTGGGAAATCCACTTGTGTCTTTCACTTCCAAGCTTAAGGAGTCAAAGGGAAGGGTGAGGAGAGAGAACCCTCTTGTGAGGGGCCTGCACACTGCTCTTTTGCTTCTCCAGGCTTTGGGTTGCCTGAAGGTTTCCTTTACAGGCATGAAGCAGACAAGGGAAGAGTTGTTATGTAGGACATCCCATCATCTGCCTGCTGCAGGGAGCCTGAGGAACCACTGGTGGGAGATGAATAAAGCCCTGCTGGTCCTGCTCAGCAGCCAGGTGTTGTCCTTTTTTCTTCATGCCCTCTGGCTGTTCTGCTGCTAAAGTTGCTAGAGAGAGGGAAAAGGTCAGGTTTTCCAGAAGGGGAGAAGCTTGGCCTGCTGAGGGCTTCCAGACAGGCAGCTGGTGTCATCAGGGGTGGTTGTTGAGTGGTGCCAGGCCAGGGGGTGTGTGATGTGTGTGCAGATGGGGTTTGTGGTCAGCAAAGAGGTAGATAAAGGCTGCAGAGTGTGACCAAGGAAGAAATGTCTTCAGGCACCCAAGCTGTGGCCAGCAGAAGGCTCACCTGAGTCTGGCAGTACACTCCTTCTGACCAGAGGAGCAGCTGGGTGACTTCAGAAGCTTGGCACACACACCTCCTGCTGCCCAGCAGTTGACTGGAGTGAAGTCACATCCCCCTCAGGAGATGGGAGAGCATCTTACAACCAGCTCCACCTCTGGCTTTGTGTCCTGGGGTTGGCTAGGGTTGGCTGCTGCTCCCTGGATTGATCCCTGCTCCTGGGGATCTTCAGGAGCTCAGCACCTTCCCTATGTAGCTCCTCAGAAGGGTTAAGAACTTAGCTCTGGGCTGGATGAAGTGAAGATTTAGAGGGGAAAAGAAGTGGGGAGAGGGCTGAAGGAAAGTAGGGTTGCCAAGGTCCTTGTGGCCCCTGGTTTGATGTTCTCCTGCTGGGTTGGAGTGGGCAGCTAGAGGTCCATGGGGAAAGAAGCAGCAACCTTCTTAGGACTGGGATGGAGCAAGTTTGGCTGTTCAGACAAAAGCCTGCTGTGGTTTGGGTGTTGCTTGGGAGGGGTGTTTGGAACTGTAATGATCATTAAACTTATTAAAGAGGCATTTTTCTGGTGGCCTGGCTGTTGGTGAACAGATCTGCCCCATCCTGAAGGGGGTGGAAGAGTTCTTGCCTGGAAGCCAGGGCTGGAAGGGTTAAACTGAGTAGTTTAGGGCAGCTGAGAAGATCTCCAAGGGGTTGAATTGACCTCTTGAGCCTGAGTCCTGTGGCAGATGTTGCCAGGCTTTGGTGTCCTGCTGCTACCTCCCCTCTTACCGTGGTCTAAGTGGAGCTGCCTGCCCCACCCCAGCTCCCTCTGTAACCAGCTCAAGGGCACAGGAGACTTCCTCAGGAAAATGACTGCATGTCTGAAGGAGCAGGACATAGGCAAAGCTCAGACTCCCAAAACTCATGATCTCATACTCCCCTCCTCCTGCCCTTCATGGGCTGCCAGCCCCAGGGGGGCCTCAGGTCCCTGGATGCCCCTGTGGAGAGGTTGGAGTTGTCCTCAGGTGCTGGAGGGGAGGGAAGGATGGAGCTGGGAGCTTGGGGAAAGGGAGGAGGTTGCTTCTTGCTGCCATGGGGCAGGTGGCACCCCCTTGGCACCCAGAGGGGGCTGGGGGGGAGTGGAACAGCAGGGAGGGGGTGGCAGCTCTGCTCTGTTGAAGCTCAGAGCATGGAGCACACATCTTCTGCCTTCAGTTGGGCTCAAGGCCTGGTGGTAATGGTGCTCAGGGGCCAAACCTGAGATCTCTTAGGGATCTCCAACCTGCATCAGCAGATAGGGTTGTGTCCAATCAGTCATGCACTGAGCTCCTGGTTGGACAAGGTGCCTCTGAAGCTAGGAAGGGGTTGGAAATGCTGTTCTGAGGGAGGACAAATCCCAATCTCTTGTTCCTGAGGTGATTTACAGCCTTCCTGCAGAGCTTGCTTGGAGAAACCCCTGTGCAATTCCTGCTCCAGGGCTGCCAGACCTTCATCTGGCTAAAGAGAGGAGGGATGGGGTGGGGTGGGATGGGAAGGGAAGGGAAGGGAAGGTGCTAACCTGGACAACAAAGAGTCCAGGCAGGAGATGTCCCACCAGCCTGGAGGAAGTTGTTTTGCTCTCCCAGCAGTTGATGCCAGCTCTGCTGCAGATACCAGAGAGGGTCTGAGCTCCTGCAGGACCTTATAAGGAAGCAAACTGCAGCTCCCAGAGGCCAAAGGCTGGTGGAGAGGAGAGTGGGTGCTTGCCAGGGCTGGACGTCAGCACCTCGCTTCTCCACAGCTAGGGAGCACCCTGGGATGCAAACAGGGTTGGCCAGGCTGGAGCCATGGCCAGGCCAAGGGCTGGCTCCTGCCCTTGGCTCCCAACCACCCCAGGAAAGCTCCAGGCTTGGGGCAGAGTGGCTGGAAAGCTGCCCCCCAGGAAAAGGACCTGGGGGGTTGGTGACCAGCAGCTGGAGATGAGGCAGCAGAGTGGCCAGGGGGGCAAGAAGGCCAAGAGCATCCTGGCTTGGAGCAGCACTAGTGTGGCAGCAGGGCTAGGGCAGGGCTTGTCCTCCTGGGCTGGGCACTGGGGAGGCCACAGCTCCAAGCCTGGGCTCCCCTGTGGGCTCCTCATCCCCAGAAGGCCATGGAGGTGCTGGAGTGTGGGCAGAGAAGGGCAAGGAAGGTGGGGAAGGGGCTAGAGCAAGGACTGTGTTAAGGAAAGGGTTAAATGCAGGCCAGGGTTGATGCTGAGCACCCTCCCTCGGGACTGACCACCATACAGCCTGGGTGCTGAGCATCTTCCCTGATAGAAATCAATTTGCCTTGGGGCTGAGCACCCTCCTTCGGGACTGAGCACATTCCCTTGATGCTGAGCACCCTTCCCTTANCAGAGAAGGGCAAGGAAGGTGGGGAAGGGGCTAGAGCAAGGACTGTGTTAAGGAAAGGGTTAAATGCAGGCCAGGGTTGATGCTGAGCACCCTCCCTCGGGACTGACCACCATACAGCCTGGGTGCTGAGCATCTTCCCTGATAGAAATCAATTTGCCTTGGGGCTGAGCACCCTCCTTCGGGACTGAGCACATTCCCTTGATGCTGAGCACCCTTCCCTTAATGCTGAGCACCTTCCCTTGGGGCTGAACATTCCACCTTGGGACTGAGCATCCTCCCTGGCTGCCTAGCACCTCCACCAGTGCTGAGCCCTGCAGCCCTTTTCTCTCACTCCACGTCTCCTCAGAGACACTTCCACAGCTGGTGGTGGCCCCATGCTGTCCCTGTCCCCTCGGTCCCTTGGCTCAGGACCCATCCTGCTGCTTGTTTCCTCCTCCTCCTCCTGTCCAACCACGTTGCTTCCCCCCCAGCTCTTCCTTGGGCTGCTCTCTGAGAAGAGAGAGAGATCTCAAAGCTCCTCTCCTCATCAGAACAGCAAAGGAGGGAAGCTGAGTGCCCCAAAAAGGGGTGCTGAGGAGAGCACAGGAGAAGGGAAAGCCAGAAGAGCTGGAGAAACCTTCAGAGCAAGGCTGTCCACCTTCCCCAGGGAGCCTTCCTGGGGCTTCTCATGAGAGCTTCTCTCTCCAACACCCTAAAGAGCCTCACTTGTTCCTCATGCTTTACTAGGTAAGTGGCTTTGCCTTGGCACCAGCCCTTTCAGGGTGGGGTTTGGGTTGGTTTTGTTGTTGTTGTTGTTTTTTTGGGAGGGTTTTTGAGTTTGGTAGTGGTTTTGGGGAGGGTTTTTTTTTTGACTTCACAGCTCCTGGGGAAGCTATTTTGCAAGGCTCCTGAAGTTGCTCCCTCAGAGCTGTTGCTGGCTGGAGGACAGCCCTGGCACAGCCCAGACACAAGTGCTGTTTGTTCAGGCAAGATTTAGGCTTCACTTCGTGGGACCATAAAAAAAATCACAGTGTGGGTGTCCTGTGACAGCAGGGACAGGGAAACCTTTCAGGCTCCTTCATCTGCTGCTCCTCTGGGGCCAGGCTCTGTTCAGTGGTGCCCAGGGCCAGGCCAAGGGGCACTGGGCACAAAGTGGCACCCAGGAGGTTGCAGCTGAGCAGGAGGAGAAGCTTGTTTGGTGTGAGGGTGTTGGAGGCCTGGCCCAGGCTTTGCAGAGAGGCTGTGGAGTCTCCTTGTGTGGAGAGATTGCCAAGGCAGCTGGAGGTGACCCTGGGCAAGCTGCTGTGGGTGAGCCTGCTGGAGCAGGGGGATCTGCAGAGGTCTCTTCTAGCCCCTGCCATGCTGGATGCTGGGATTCTGTGCTGTGTGGACATGGATGTCACCTTGTCCCCATGGCATTGCTTGTGCACCAGCATCACCCCTCCCATGGTCACCACTGCTCTGCACACAGTGCCCTGGGGCACAGCAGCCAAGTGGGCACCACCCTGTCCCCACAGCAGCAGAGCATGGGCATCACCCATCACTAGAGATGCCTGGATCTCATCTCACCCTGTCCCTGTGGTCACCACCAACAGGGGGACATCACCCTGTCCCCATGTCCTTGCTTATGCATGGACAACACCCTGTGGTCACCATGGACACTGCCAGAGTCACCACACAGACACAGGTGTCACTGTCCCCATGCCTAGGATGGTGTCACCCTGTCCCCATCATCACTGTGCACACACTTGGCCATCACCATGTCCTCTTGGTCACTCCATACCCATGGCTATCACCTTGTCCCTTGCTGCCATAGTCACTCCATGCACTTGGCCATCACCTTGTCCCAGGGTCCCTGTGGACACATCAATGTCCCTTGTCCCCATGGTCACTCCAATGCTAAAGGACATCACCTTATCCCCCTGGTCACTCCATACACATGGCCATCCCCTTGTCCCCCTGGTCACTGCATACTAAAGCACCTACATGTGCATAGACATCACCTTCTCCAAGGTCCCTACACACACAGAGAGACACCACCCTCCACCTCCACTCCCACCAGCCCCCCCTCCACTTAAAGCCACCATACCCCACCATGGAGACCCCAACCACCCCAAACTCCTCCCCAGCCAGCCCCCCCCATGCATGTCCTGCTGGTCTCTGCCACCTCCTGGCCTCCTGGCCCCAAGCCAGGCCCTGGCCATGGTGTTCCCAGCCCCTTTCAAACACATCTTTGTGTCTGGGAGCCAAGTCCTCTCCTGGCATAGCATTTTAATGAGAGCCTGCTTCCAAGCCTCAGCAGATGTGGAATGTCCTCCTTAGCCCAGGTGGAATAAATCTATTGCCATAAAAAAGCCAACCCTCACATCCCCCCCTCCTCCCCCCAGTTATTAAATTCTCCTTTCTAAATAGCCCACTATTGAGGAGCTTGGACCCCACTGTGGTCCCTCACCCCCTTGAGGTCACCTCCTCAAAGCAAACCTTTCTCCAAGTGCTTAATGAGCTTTCATTTGAGTCTATTCCCTGGTTGGATGAAATGAAATGAGCTCCTGCTCCTGCTGCAGGTTCCTAGCTACCACCTCTGCTGTGGTGGGACCTGCTCAACCTCCACAGCCAGCAGGTGGTTGGGAGGTCACAAGGGTGGCATCCTGCTCTGGGGGTGGCAATGCTCAGTGCCATCTGCTGCTGGACCGTGGTGTCATCCCTCAGGGACAGGGATGCTCGTGAGGATTGGTTCCCTCCCTCCCCCCACCACCCCAGTTTGGAGACTGGTGTCTGCTGGGAGGTCCCATGGGACATCTCTGCTCTTCCCAGAGCACAGGATGGCCCCAGCTATGCCCCTGGCTCACCCCAACTGCCCATGCACACAGCTGGAGGTCAGGTTGCTCCTGATCCCTGCTGACTGTCCCCAGTGATGTTCTCCAGCTGGGATAAAGCAGTGGTGGCAGGAGTGGGATCTTCAGGGCTTCAGCCCCAAAGGGAAAGCTCTGCCCTGCCCAGGGAGGGAGCAGAAGAGGTGCTGATGTTGGGGGACACACAGATCCTTGCCACCACCAAAGCAGGAGTTGCTCCCACTGGTTCTGCAGTGCTGCCCACCACAGTCCAGGGATGGTCCTCTGGAGTCCACCCCATGCCAGCATGGTCACTTGGGTGGCTAAAGCTGCTCTAAGCCAGCATAGCCAGATCTTGGGTCACAGCTGAGAGCCAGAGAGAAAACCCAGCCCTTACAAGGTGAGGAGAAGATCTGTGGTGTCCTGAGCTGGTTGGACTTCCCCCCCACCCCATGACACTCCATCAGGCTGGAGAAAGCCTCAAAATGCTTCCTGAGATGGAAACTCAGAAACATCCTGAAAGGTAAAAGAAAAGCAGCACTTCTGAGCAACCCCCTCCAGGTGATGAGGATCTCACCTGCTTGGGGGCAAATCAGCAGTAACCAAGGGCCACAGGTGTCCCTGCAGGTCTGCAGCAGTGAATCCAGACCTTCTGGAGGCCACAGTTCTGAGGGGAGTTCAGATAAGGCCCAGGTGAGTAGGTGGAGCTGCAGGTGGTTATTGAGCATGATGGCTTTGGGGGTGACATCTACCTTCCAGCCAAGAACCTGGGAGGGCACCACCAGGAAGGGACATCTCCTGCCCACCTTGTTTCTTGTGGCTTTCCTTGATTTGGGGAGACAAGGTTGGGGTCCCAAAGGGACCACAGGCTGAAGGGGGGGGGACAGGATCTGCTCTGCCACCATCCAAGCAAGGGCTGGAGCCCACATCAGAGCTTCATGAAACATCCAAACCCTCTCCTGGAGCTCTCCAAAAGCTCTAGGATGTCTACAAAAAGCAGAGGAGAGAGGGAAGAAAAGGAGGATGTGGAGGTGGAAGATGCCTGGAGTCAGCCCTGGTGAGTCCATCCCATGGGGCCATCAGGGTGGCTTTGCCCAGCATTCTTCTGCCAGCCATCCCCCATGGCAGCAGGATGTGTGAAGAGGAAGATCCCAAGGAGATGTCTCCTTGGGATAAAGGGAATCAAACCTCAGGCTCTGTGAAAAGCAGAACCTGAGCCCTCCCACCAGTTCCCAGCTGGGAGACTTGGCACCCCTGACTCTTCCCCCAGCTGGCCTCTCTCTTGGCTGATGTTCTGCAAGCACTTGTGTGCCAGGGAGCTGCAGATGACGTTATCCCTCTTCCCCAGGCCAGGTGTGAGGAGCATGGCTGCTGGTGGGGGGAGGAGGGACTGTTCCCACCAGGAATGGGGACCTGGAGGCTGGTGGAGAGCATCACCAGGGCTGGGTTTGGAGCCCCTTCTTTGTGGTGCTCTCTCAGGTTCTTGGCAGGAGATGGGTCAGGGCTTAGGGGTGGATGTCACATCTAAAGCCATCATGCTCAACAGTCACCAGCAGCTCCACCTACTCCCCTGGTCCTTATTTGATCTGGTCTCATCAGAAGTAAGGGCAAGGAGCTACAACTGAGCTGTGGCTGCAAGTCCTGGCTCCCACCACTTCCCCACATGCAGTCCATCATCTGTCTTCTCCTTGGGCCTGCAACATGACCCCAGGGGGCACCAAGTCTCTTGGAAGCCAAGTCAACCTAGACATCTCCATCCCACCCAGCACATGTTGCCTGGCCAAGGAAGAGAGGTGACACTCAAGTTGTGGGTCTTGGGAAAATGATTCCTCCAAGGCAGTGACCATCTAGAAAGGGTTAAATTGCCATCCCAAAGACAGAATGTTCCCCAAAATCCTTCTGGCTGTGTAGGGTTCAACCTTGGCCATGCCAGGTGAAGACCAAACATCCCATTCCAGCATGCTCCAGTTGGCACTGGAGCTGCTCAGATCTGCAGGGAAGGTTCAAGGGCAGGAGGCACCCAAATTCCTTTGGGGATCTGCTCATTTGGGGCCAGCAGCTGGTGAGGCTCAGCTGGAAATCCAGCACTGGTCACATTAAGGTTGGAAGAGACCTCTAAGGTCATCAAGTCCAACTGTCATCCTATCGCCACAGATCTCTTGACCTGTAGCAGGTCAACACCTCCTGGAGAGTTTGTTCTCGTCATTTTGGGTCTCTACCACAAGCTGGTGGTGGTTTAGGTGAAGGACCAAAGGATGTTCAGTTCTAACTGACCTTTTGTGGTTGGTTTTGGTGATTCACATCCATCTCAGGAAGTCAGCAGAGCAATCTGCAGCCTTCTCCTGGAAACCTCTTGGCCCAGACAGCGATGGCTGATGACCACCTCCTGCATGGATGCAGCTACCAGCACTTAGGGGAAGCCTTCACCCTTTCTGTTACCAGCTCTTCCTGACTTCCAAGGGAGGTCATTGAGGGAAAGACAATCTGCAGCTCTCCTCTGTGTCACATCTGGGCTGCTCCATCAGTAGGCTCCAGACTTCCTCTCTCCACTGAGGAGGAGAAGGAGCCTGCACTGATGCCTGCAGAACTTCTCAGGACATGCTAAAAGCACCTTGGAAGGAGAGAAGTGTTTCTGTTCCTTCTTCAGTGCTGATCCTCCTGCCATAGAACAGGAGCTGGAAGCCTAATGGGGTCTGGAGGAACCTCAGCAGGTTCCCTCTGCAGCCCAAGCCCATGTGCACTCTGCTGTGTCTCCTCTTCACTAGGTTTCTCTGGGCAAGATGCAGCCTGGAGGAGCTGGCACCAAGGGATGCCCAGCCAGAGACAGGGAGGGAGAAAGGAGCCACCCTAAATTTGGCCTGCCTGGGTGGGCACTGACATGCTAGATGGGGGCTGTGGGGGACACCTGCCTACATTTCCCATCTAGATAGGCTTCATGGAGACACAAGGTCTTCATCTGACCAGCCAAAATCCACCCCTCTGGGCCTCCAGATCTAAAGATCTGTCTCACAACCACGTCTCAGGGATGTCCACTCCCTCATCAGGAGATGTCTGGGTGTAGGATCAGACCTGAGCACAAGTCATGCTGTTGTCCCATCATGCAAGCAATTGCCCTGGTAAAGAGGAGACCTTGATGGCTCCAGCTGGCAGAGCTCCTGGTGCAGGTGGTGGTGGCCATGGTCATGCAACCTGGAGGAAGCTCTGCCCCACATGGGAGCTCCTGTGGCTGTGTCAGGGTGCAGAAAGCTGGGTGACCTCTCTGCAGAAGACATGGTGGTGTCCATACAGCCTCCACCAGGGGTGGCTGGCCCACCAGCTCCTGTGGACATGGTGAGTGTTGCCCAGTGGTGACTGCAGCAAAAGCAGGGTTAGGAATCCCTGTCTTGATCCCACCCAAGACCCCACCCAGTTCACCTGCTACCTTCTCAACTTGGGGCAAGCCCAAGGTGGCAAACCCTCAGCTCCATCTTCCAGCATGCCCAAGAAGCTGCCCAATCCCCAAAGAGGTCCAAGTCCTTCTTGAGCACTAGCATAAACCTCTGCAAGCCTCAGCCTTTCCATGGGGATGCCTCAGGCTTCACCCACTCAACCTCTAGAGCTTGAAGAGGAGAATGTCCAGGGCAGAGCATCATAGAACCATGGCAGAGTTTGGGCTGAAAGAACCTTCCAAGGTCATCTAGTCCAACCCCTGCAGGCAGCAGGGACATCTGCAACCAGAGCAGGTTGCTCACAGCCCCAACCAACCTGAGCTGCAATGGTTGCAGGGATGGGACATCTCCCACCTCTCTGGGCAACCTGGGCCAGGCTCTCAGTGGAAAACATTGCTTCTTCCTATCTAGTCTCAATCTCCTCTTTTAGTTTCAACCCCTGGCCCTCAGCACCACATCTCCAGGGCTTTCCAACCCCTCCAGGGATGGGGACTCCACCACTGCCCTGGCCAGCCTGGGTCAGGCCTTCACAGCCCTTTTAGGGAAGAAATTGTTCCTGATGGCCAGCCTGAACCTCCCCTGGCACAACTGGAGGCTGTTTTGTTCTATCATCACTTTAAAACCCTTACCCCTTCTCCTGTCCAAGCTCTGTTCCCTTGCTCCTTCCAAAGCCACCACTTCCCCATCTGGGGACACTGCCCCACAGCTCAGATGGACACAGCAAGCTATGGGGTGGTGCTGGCTCCACAGCCTTTCTCCCTGGGTCTGATAGGTCTAGTTCTCATTATCTCTGCAGCTGGGATGTCCTGGCCAAACAAACCTTCTGACTTCATCTTAATCTGTTTCCAAAGCCCCTGAGCAGAAGACCCAGATGGTGCTAAATGCCCATGAAGACCTTTCAAACAGTGGCTCATTGTTCTGCTCATTGAGTTAGATAACTGTGATGGACCTGAACTAATGGATTTTGACCCAAAAAGCCCCCAAAGAGCACTGAGTCATGGTCTCTTGGCAGTGCTGGTGAGAAGAACTCGGAAGCAGCTTCCTTTGGACTTACCCAGCTGAGGACTTAGTGCTCCCATGGGCAAAAGTAGAGGAGAGCAAGAACCAGCACCTCAGTGTGTTGGAAAGGGCAGCTGGAGGCACTGTGGGTGGTTCTCCTGAATCCTGTGGGGCAGGAGAACCATGGGATGTTCTACCAGCTCCTCAGCACCACCAGTCTGTCCTGTCTCCTCTTTGGGAGCCTCTCATTTGGGGAGGGTCATGATATATGTAGAGAGCAGAGAGGTCAGACTTTGTGCTGGAGGAAAGAGTCCCCAGGGTGGTGGTTGTGCCATGGCAGTCATGGCTCCTCCAGCACTCATCCCTCCTTCAGCTCAAGCCCCACCAGCCAGCATCTCCAAGGGTTGCTCTGTTTTTATGGAAACATAGGATCATAGAATCAAGGAATGGATTAGGTGGGAAGGGATCTTTCAAGGTCATCTAGTCCAACCCTTGCAGTCAGTCCTCTGCTTGGTTTCCTAATAGTGCAAAGACTTCCACAGAATCCCAGAATCCAGCCTGGTTGGGGTTGGAAGGGACCTCTGGAGATCAGCCAGCCCAACCCCCCTGCTCCAGCAGGGTCACCCACAGCAGCTTGCCCAGGGTCACCTCCAGCTGCCTTGGCAATCTCTCCACACAAGGAGACTCCACAGCCTCTCTGCAAAGCCTGGGCCAGGCCTCCAACACCCTCCCACCAAACAAGCTTCTCCTCCTGCTCAGCTGCAACCTCCTGGCTTCCAGTTGGTGCCCAGTGCCCCTTGGGCTGGCCCTGGGCACCACTGAGCAGAGTCTGGCCCCAGCCTCTTGCCCCCAGCCTGCAGCTCTTGCTCAGCATGGAGCAGCTCCCCTCTGGGGCTGCTCTTCTCCAGGCTCAGCAGCCCCAGGGCTCTCAGCCTTTCCTCCTGCCACGGATGCTCCAGGTGCCTCAGCATCTCCCTAGCCTCCCAGGGACTCTCTCCACTAGTTCTTGGCTCTCTTGGACTGGGGAGCCCAGGGCTGGAGCCAGGGCTCTAGCTGTGGCCTGAGTGGGGCAGAGGAGAGGGGCAGGAGAACCTCCCTCCCCCTGCTGCTGCTCACACTCTTCTTCCTGCAGCCCAAGAGACCATTGGCCTACTTGGCCCTGAGGGCACACTGCTGCCTCCTGGGGAACTTGTTGTCCCCCAGCACTCCCAGCTCCTTCTCCATGGAGCTGCTTTCCAGCAGCTCAGCCCCTAACCTGTCCTGCTCCATGAGGTTATTCCTCCCCCAAAGGAACACCCTGAACTGAGCAGGTCACATCCCCAGCACCACCTCTCCCAGCTTGCCCAGTGGGGATGAAAGCTCCAGCTCCAGTCTCTGGGAGGTGTTGGCTTCCCCTGCCAAGCTGCCCATGGAGAACATGCTCTTCAGGCAGGTTAAGGTGAAAGGAGATCTTTTCCATGACTGAAAAGCCGATGCAATGGAAAACAGCAGGAGCCAAGGAGGTGACAACTGCCCCTGGCAACTGTAGGGACAACCTGTCTAACCTGATAATGGAGCATGACAGAGCATGGCTCTGACGTCCAAAAACCCTAAGACCCTAGAGGTAGAGCCAAGATTTCTGATGGGGACTTGCCACCCTTCCCAGAGCACACTGCCATGGGGTAATTCAGGTTGGACAGGACCCCAGGAGGTCTCTGGACCAACCTCTGGCTCAAAGCAGGGATAAGCTTTGAAGTTAAATCAGGTTGTTCAGGGTTGAGTCCAGGTAAGGGCTGAGTTTCTCCAAGGATGGGATGTTCCTCCTTGCCTTGGTCCTTGTCCTAGAATTTGGTTGGCCTGAAGGGGTTATTTTGGTGCCTCTTCTAGCAGCTGGACTGGGTCTAGCTTGTCACTACCTGCCTGGGGCTGGGGACCCCGAGTGGACCCAGTCCCCAGATGTTCTCTGCTGAGTTCAAAGGTATTTGAGCACAAATGGCACCAGCCATGGGGTATTTGAAACACTGGGTGCACACAAAACAGATCATGGCAAGAGGAGAATAAAAGCACTAGGAGAAATGTGTCCATAGGGGAAGCAGCAGGAGATATGGGTCCCACAGAGGGAGCAGCAGGAGATGCAAGCCCTGCCCTTCAAACCTGGTAATGCAAGAGCTGAGAGGTGCCAAGGCACTGTGCCAGCTCTGCCCCCAGCTCAACCTTGACTTCACAGCTGGGGGTGGCCACGGGGTGCTGCTTGCAGAGGCCAACAGACGCAGGGAGGGGGAGGAGCAGGGCGAGGGAGGCGATGCCACCCACCGCCAAACGCTGGCTTCTGCTCTGTGGCTGCTGATCCAATTACAGGGGTTAATCTCCAGAGGTGCCTCCACGGGGGAAGCAGCTTCTAAGAGGTCCCCAGTGGAGACCTTGTTAGGGCAGGCTTCTGTGATGGACAAGTCTGGCAGATCACTGCCAGGGTTGGAAGAGATTCCCTCCACAGCTTGCAGCCCCACAGCAAGTCTCTCTCTGCCTCTCCTTGGCCACACATCTCCAGGCAATGCTATGTGTGGAGGTTGGTCACCAGCCCAGGTGGTCTCTTGGCCAGGGTCTCACCAGTCTCACTAAAACACATTTATTCTTTAGCTCTAGTCTGAATCTCCTCTTTCAGATTGAAGCCACCAGCCCTTGTCCTATCACAGCAGGTCCTGATGGAAAGTCTCTCCCCATCTCTCTTAGAGGTCTCCTGGAAGTCCTGCAAGGCCACCAGAAGGTCTCCCTGGAGCCTTCTCTCCTCCAGCCTCAACAACCCCAACTCTCTCAGCCTGTCCTCCCAGCAGAAGGCTTCCAGCCCTCCCATCATGTCTGGGGCCTCCTCTGGCCCTGCTCCACCAGCTCCATGTCTCTGCTGTGCTGAGGACTCCAGAGCTGGCCCCAGCACTGCAGCTGAGCTCTCCCCACAGCAGAGCAGAGCAGAGGCACAATCCCCTCCCTGCCCTGCTGCCCACCCTGCTGGGGCTGCAGCCCAGGCCAGGGTTGGCTCCTGGGCTCTGAGCACACATTGCCAGCTCAGCTCCAGCTTCTCCCCCACCAGTTGCCCCAAGCCCTTCTCCTCAGGGCTACTCTCCAGCCCTTCAGCCCCAGCCTGCACTGATACCACAGTTGCTTCAACCCAGGTGCAGGACCTTAGCCTTGTTGAACCTCACGAGGTTCACCTGATCTTACTTCCCCACCTTGTCCTGATCCTCTGCTGTTCCCCAGGGCACACCCAGGACCCCACCCCAGCAGCTTCACTTCAAACACCTGATGCTTCTGGTAAACAAGCAGAAACTGGGGTTCAGCTCTGCTTCAATTACAGCATGCAAGAGTGAGCTCATTAGGCTGATGAATGAGGGGTCAAAAGTTCAAGAAGCAATAGGACAAGAGAAAACAGCCCCAGGCTGCACTACAAGAGGTTCAGGTTGGCCATGAGGAACAATTCCTCCCCACATAGGGTTGTGAAGGCCTGGCCCAGGCTGGCCAGGGCAGTGGTGGAGTCCCCATCCCTGGAGGGGTTGGAAAGCCCTGGAGATGTGGTGCTGAGGGCCATGGATTAGTGGTGACCTGGCAGTGCTGGGTAAAGGTTGGACTTGAAGATCTGAAAGCTCTTATCCAACCAAAACCATCCTGTGACTCTGATCCCATCTCCCTGCTCTGCTGAGCTGTGCTGGGTTGGTGGCCTCCAGCTGCTCCAGTTATCCCTGCTTACTCCCTGCAGCAGGTCAGCTGGAACTGAGGACACTTTGGCTTCTCTGTCCTTTGGCCATGCACAGAGCTGGTTTCCACCCACATTCCAAGCTTGTGGCACCAGCCCCTGGGTTGGATTTTGGGGGGGAGAGGGTGGGGGGGATCCCTCCTGCCTGGGGCCATGGAGGTGGCACCACTGCTGGAGATGGATGGTGTCCCTGCATGGTCTCACCCATCTCTGGGCCCTTGGAGCTTGAGGGTCCTGCAGCAGGTGCCCCAAGGTGCATCTGGCTGGTCCCCATCTCCCCACCATGGCACATCCTGGGAGCCACCACCATTTCCTACTCCTGGTGGGACTGGGATAAGGAAGAGCAAAGGCAGAACCATCCCCAGGGTGGGACCTGCTTGCAATGATCCTTTTGCAGCTCCATGGGAGATGTTGCCTCTCCAAGAGCAAGCACCTGCACTCAGTTAGGAGCTTGGGCACACACCCAGCTCACCAGGACCTTCTGCTTCCTGGCCTGGCTTTGCCCCCAGCCTTCACTTGACCTCCATCCTTGCTGCAAGCCATCAGCTCCATTTTCAACCCCAGCCTGGCAAGTGAGTTGGGAAGATCTCCTGATGATGAGCAAAGCATCTGTGGGATGCTCTCTGCATGTCACTAGCCCAAATCCCAACCCTGAGGATCTTGCCTGGGTGCCTGCAAGGGGATCTGACCCCAGCAGGATGAGGGTCCCACCTCATTGGGATGAAAGTTCCACCTCACCAGGGATGGGGAGCCCACCCTGCAGGGATGAGGGTCACACCTCATTGGGATGAAGGTCCTACCCCAGCAGGATGAGAGTCCCAAGCCCACTGGGATGAGAGTCCCACCTGACTGAGCTGTGGATCCCACTCCACCAGCCTGGAGGTCCCATAGAGCCTCCCCCCAAACATAACATGGAGCCTCCAAGGAAGGGAGAGCCAGCCCAGAAGGTTGGATCAAGAAGACACTTTAATCAGCTTTCTGGGACAGATCTGGATCTCCAAATAAATAGATATATCAAAACAGAATCCTCCAAGAAACTAAGGATAAATACATGTACCAAAACAACCTGAAAACCCCCCAAAAGCTATTCCCAGACAGGGGGAAGGTGATGCTGCTGCATACCCTCCTCCCCACGCTGTAGACCATGGTCCTGTTCACCCTTTGGGAGATGTCCCTCCTGTGGGTACAGCCCAGTAGCTAGGATGTAGGAGATAGATATAAATTAGATAGTATCAGAACAGGCTTAGTAGCAACCTTAGGGCAGCATTGGTGCTTCTCAGACCCTGGCAGCTGGTGGAACCTCCCCAGAGCTACATCTTCAAGTGACCTGCAAAGAAGGGAGAAGAATCCTCCTAGCTGAAACTGAGAAGACCTAAGCTTCTCTAGAGGCCATGCTCTGTGGAGGGTGTTCAAGCCCAAGAAACCCTTTGCAGGGTTCCAAGAGAAGACCTCAGGATGATTGTTCTCTCCTTGCAGATGATCTTCTTGCTGGTGGCTGGTAGGAAAGCATGGTCATGGTTCTGCTGTGCTGCTAGCTCCTGATGCTCTCCAGAAATGCTGAGGTGTCAGGGAGGTAGCCTCCATCTTCACCTCACACCAGGCTCTCCCATCTCCCTCTCTGCACACCCAACATCTTCAGTGGCAGGAGATGACATCCAGCTTCTGATGCTCTCCTGCTGGTGGCACCTCCTCGGCTGGAGCTTCGAGGTGCTTCCATTTGGGCCCTTGGCTGGAGTTTGCTCTAGTGCATCTGATATTGCTGTGGCAACCTACAAAAAAATGCAGCTTTGCTTGTCCTATCTAGCTGGAGGTGTGGAGGTGTGGGGAGAGAAATCAATAGCTAGGAGAAAGTTGATGGTCTTCACAAGTTCTTTGCTTCTTTCTCTGGGCTCTCTGTCATCCTCAGCTCTGACGTCTGGGCTCGGAAGAAGTTCCAGTGACCTGGAGGAGCAGAGAGGGACAATCACTAGCAACAGGTCCCAGAGCAGGAAAACACACAGCAGAGACTCCCATCACCTTGCTGCTGCATGGGCAACTTCTTGTTGCTTTGCAACCACCTGCAGGAGGGAGAAGATCCTGCTGTAGAAGGAAAAGAAACCCACCTAGATCCCCTCGGAGCTGGAGGCTCCCTGGGAAGCAAATGCCTCCTTGAGAGCTGAGGAACACCCCACAACCTAGCACAAAGTGTCCCAACCCCTTCTCCTGTTCCCCTGGAGGACCAGCAGCCACCAGCTCCACCAGCATCTCTGGGCAGGGAGGAGGTGTCTGGTGGTGCTTTCCCTCTAGGTGATCTCCTCTCCTGTAATCCCAGCAAGGATTAGGCATCCCTGATGTAGTCATCTCCAGGAGGGGTCATGTTTTCCAGCTGGATGAAGCTCCTGTCATGAAGAAATCCCCATCCAGAGCTTGCAGCAACAGCAGAGGATTGGTTTCCCAACATGGGAAACCAAGGCAAGAAGAGTGCCAGAAAGACCCCAGCAGGATGGCATGAAGCCCAACCTAGGAAGAAGGACTTGAAATTCCACTGGAGTTGGTCAAGAGATGTTGTCTCAGAGGGGTTGGAGGTGACAACAAACCTCCACCCTCCCTGAGGCACTGGGTGTGCTGTTGACACCGGCCTCTGGGTGATGGACAGCACAGGAATTTGCTCCTCACAGGCACTCTTGGCATCTCCACTGACATTCCTGCTTTTTTGGGGGAGCCTTTAGGCACCTCTAAGAACCTGAAGGAGAAGTTCTCAAAACCATCTCTGGACTTGATTGATTTTTGTGGCTTTTTTTTCACAGCTCTTGCATCATTTCTTTTTTCCTCCCACCTCCTGTAACCCACAGATGGATTGAATCCAAACCCAAACAGTTTTAGAGGCTTTGGAGAGACAAAGCCTTTGGAATGCACAAACATCTACTGCATCTACTTTTAGAAAGCTGGGTGACCTTTCTGGGACCATCCAGGGAAGGTGTGACTGCTGATCTGCAGGGATGCAGAACACTGCATGGTTGGGGCTGGAAGGGACTTCTGGAGAGCATCCAGCCCAACCCCCTGCTCCAGCAGGGTCACCCACAGCAGCTTGCCCAGGGTCACCTCCAGCTGCCTTGGCAATCTCTCCACACAAGGAGACTCCACAGCCTCTCTGCAAAGCCTGGGCCAGGCCTCCAACACCCTCACACCAAACAAGCTTCTCCTCCTGCTCAGCTGGAACCTCCTGGTTTCCAGTTGGTGCCCAGTGCCCCTTGGGCTGGCCCTGGGCACCACTGAGCAGAGTCTGGCCCCAGCCTCTTGCCCCCAGCCTGCAGCTCTTGCTCAGCATGGAGCAGCTCCCCTCTGGGGCTGCTCTTCTCCAGGCTCAGCAGCCCCAGGGCTCTCAGCCTTTCCTCCTGCCACAGATGCTCCAGGTCCCTCAGCATCTCCCTAGCCTCCCATGGACTCTCTGCACTAGTTTCTTGTCTCTCTTGGGCTGGGGAGCCCAGGCCTGGAGCCAGGACTGCAGCTGTGGCCTGAGTGGGGCAGAGGAGAGGGGCAGGAGAACCTCCCTCCACCTGCTGCTGCTCACACTTCTTCCTGCAGCCCAGGAGACCATTGGCCTACTTGGCCCTGAGGGCACATTGCTGCCTCCTGGGGAACTTGTTTTCCCCCAGCACTCCCAGCTCCTTCTCCATGGAGCTGCTTTCCAGCAGCTCAGCCCCTAACCTGTCCTGCTCCATCAGGTTCTTCCTCCCCAGGTGCAGGAGCCTCCCCTTGCCCTTGCTGAGCTCCAGGAGGTTCCTCAGCCCCAGCTCTCAGCCTGTCCAGCTTTCCCTGCCTGGCAGCACAGCCTGAGCCTGGCTCCTCCACTCCTCCCAGTGTGGCACCAGCAGCAAACTGCCATGGATGAAGATGTTGAACAAGACTGGACCCAGCAGTCCTGACCCCTTGGGGAACACCACAAGCTCCAGGCCTCCAACTAGCCTCTGCCCCACTGCTCACAACCCTCTGAGCTCTGTCTTTCAGCCAGTTCTCCACCCCCCTCCCTCTCCTCTAATCTGACAGACACTTCTTAAGCTTCCCAAGGAGGATGCTCTGGGAGACAGTGTCCAAAGCCTTGCCAACACCAAGGTAGACACCATCCACTGCTCTCCCCTCATCTGCCCACCCAGTCACACCATCAGAGAAGGCTCTCAGGTTGGTCAAACATGATGTGCCCTTCCCAAATCCATGCTGACTGCTCCTGATAACCTTCTTCTCCCTCCCATGCTTAGAGATGACCTCCAGAACGAGCTGCTCTGGATGCCCAGAGCACAGCAGTGAAACACAAGGCTTGTTTGGGGCAGGCTCTGCTGAAGCAGTGGAGACATGAGCCTTTGCTCTCCTTACCTTCATTTGTCCTGGTGATCAGCCTGAAGTTCTGTGCTTCTTGCTTGAACTCTTCTTTGCTGATCTTCTTGGTCTGGATCAGATGAAATATTCCTGCAGAGGGAAACAGAAGACATCAGAGCCTGTGATGCTCACCCTGAGGCTCAGCCAGGGTTGGATGCACATCTCTGTCCCCTCCTCAGATGTGCAAGTCCCTTCCAAGCTATGGCATCTTCAGGTGCATCAGAGGAAAGGAGCCTGCTCTTCACACCCGTGGTGGAGACTATGAGAAGGCTGCAGGAAGGAAGAAGTCTTCCCTGAGGAAGGGGTTTGTAGATCTGGAAGAGGTTAGATAGGCTGTAGAGTCTCCATGGCAGGAGATCTTCAAGTAAATGCCAGAAGAGGGTGGGGATGGCTGGTCTGGACCCTGCAAGGTCTCCTGTGAGGGAGGACCAAGATGGTGAAGCATTCAAGGGCATTGCTGAAGGTTCCAGAGCTGCAGGTTTCAGGATAGAAAGGGATACTTTGGTCAATGTCAATGATCAGGAGCCTGGCAAGGTGAATGTGGGGAAGAGGTCCATGGCAGGACCACACCTCCAATGCTGTCCAGGCCTCCATCAAGGCAAGGTGGAGAGCAGGAGTCAACAACAACAACTCCAAACTGGGCTGCTCCCTCTCTGATCCTGCCTGTTCCTTTCTTATCCTCACTCCCTGTGATCATTCCTCCTCTAAACCATCAGAAAGTCACATTTCAAACCTCCTGAGATGTTCAGACCCCTCAAAACATGAGGAAGCCTCCACTGCAACTCAGCTGGGGTTCAGCAGCAAAGATGGGTAAAGCTTTTTGGCTGGGTGTTGATGTTGGTTTCTCCTCCAGCCTCCTGCCTCATGGAGGAACCCATCTCAGCACAGCAAGAGATGAAGCCACCTTGGTATGGCAAGGCCATACAAAGGCAGGTGGCCAAGCTCCAGGAGTGTCCTGCAGCCTCTTCCCTCCACACATGCTGCTCTGTTGGTAGAGTGATGGACCATGGAGAGGTGGAATCCATATGTGACTGAGCTCATGCTCTTTCCCAACAGTAACACTTTGCTCTGCCAAGGAAAAGAGCTGTGTTGGCCTCAGGGACAAGGGCCTCCCCTGTCCTTGGCTG
This sequence comes from Galbula dea, assembly GCA_013399015.1. Taxonomy (NCBI): domain Eukaryota; kingdom Metazoa; phylum Chordata; class Aves; order Piciformes; family Galbulidae; genus Galbula; species Galbula dea. The sequence continues at coordinate 161,381 of VWZX01001202.1, read as the reverse complement.
GCAGGGCTCAGGAGCTCCGTGCAGACGTGAAGCTTTTGGCCCCAGCAGGTGGTGAGAAGGTTTTGGGTGGTGACCTCTGCCAAGGAGCCAGGAGAGGAAACTCTGGGGCCCAGACAGTGCAGGCTCAGAGCTGTCCTCCAGCTACAAGGTGCCATTGTGAAGGAGACTTTGCTGAGGTGGGAGGGGGAGGAGGGAGGATGGTGGCAGCCACGACTCCCTCTCTGGAGTTAAGTTCTCCAGCTACCATCCAGGTGTGCCCATCCTTGGTGGCTGGGAAGAGCCAGCCCCAAGAGGGTTGAGGTCTCCTTGAGACATGAACAGCCCCAGGAGCCAGGAATAGGCCTACACACCTCCAGAAGACATGGGCTGAGGGTTGCTTTATCCATAGGTAGGGTGCAACCAACCTCCAGTGCTCAAGGCACGAGATGGACCAAGGGGTAGAGTATGTCCAGTGGAGATCCCAGGTTGGAACACTGGCATGCTCTCCCAAACCCAAGAGAAACACCACACTAAGATCTACTGGACCCTGTGGTCCTAGCAGAGGTAGGGTCCTCTGGTCCATAAAAGCATTGCACAGCTCAAGGTATGGAGGCAGAGCAAGAGATCAGGGTTATGTGGCATGGTTTGACCTCTGGAAGACACACCAACCAGAACATCCAACTCCACCCATCCCAAAAGTGGGCAAGGGGGCAATTCATCTCCCTCTGTGTCCACCTTTGCTCCCAGGGATGGGTGCCAGGGAAGTTGGTCAGGTTTGGAGGAGCAGCTGCATGGCCCTGGCCTTGTTTGCCCACGTGCTGTATCTCTGGATGGTGCTGCAGCTGGTGCTGGGACACATGGGGTCCACAAGTGCTCTCCAACCCCTGCTCTGCAGGCAGCTTCAGCAGAAAACAGGGAGTCCAGAAAGCCAACCTGCTGTCAGCAGCTTTGGACTCACCACACAAGGTCTGGAGCACCACTAGGAAAGCCTGAAGGTCTGAAGCAAGCTTGGGAAGCAGCAGGTCTCCACACACACACCTCCCACCCTTGCTGGCTGGTTCCATTATGGTGCTCACCTTTCATCAGCTTCCAGTTGTAGATTTCCACCTCTTCTGCAGGCTCCTTCTCGATGGCAATGGTCCTGAGGACCTCCTTGGAGGTCTCTGAGCTGGGGGGCACAAACATGTAGACCAGGACACGGTTGGGGTTCTTGCCACAGTGAGTGGAGACTGTTTCATGAGTGGGTTTGACCTTGGTTTCTGGGCAAAAAGAAGGACAGAGATCAGTAAATAGGGGAAGGAAGCAGCTTGGAGGAGACATCTCAGCACCAGGTCAAGGGAAAGACATATCACTGGCTTTCAGGCAACATGGCACAACCACATCTCCAAATGGGAACTTGGCTCCTAAGGTCTGATGCTCAGTGCTGAGCTCAGCAGACAAGGGAGATATTGATAAAGGAGCTGGGAGTGCTGGGGGAAAACAAAGTCCCCAGGAGGCAGCAATGTGCCCTCAGGGCCAAGAAGGCCAATGGTCTCCTGGGCTGCATCAAGAAGAGGTTGAGGAAGGTTCTCCTGCCCCTCTCCTCTGCCCCACTCAGGCCACAGCTGGAGTCTTGGCTCCAGCCCTGGGCTCCCCAGTCCAAGAGAGACAAGGAACTAGTGCAGAGAGTCCATGGGAGGCTAGGGAGATGCTGAGGGACCTGGAGCATCTGTGGCATGAGGAAAGGCTGAGAGCCCTGGGGCTGCTGAGCCTGGAGAAGAGCAGCCCCAGAGGGGAGCTGCTGAATGCTGAGCAAGAGCTGCAGGCTGGGGGCAAGAGGCTGGGGCCAGACTCTGCTCAGTGGTGGCCAGGGCCAGGCCAAGGGGCACTGGGCACAAACTGGCACCCAGGACGTTGCAGCTGAGCAGGAGGAGAAGCTTGTTTGGTGGGAGGGTGTTGGAGGCCTGGCCCAGGCTTTGCAGAGAGGCTGTGGAGTCTCCTTGTGTGGAGAGATTGCCAAGGCAGCTGGAGGTGACCCTGGGCAAGCTGCTGTGGGTGACCCTGCTGGAGCAGGGGGGTTGGACTGGATGATCTCCAGAAGTCCCTTCTAACCCCAACCATGCTGGGATTCTGTGGTCTGTTGTCCTACTGATGCCCATATTTTCCACTCCCCTTGACTTTGGCAGCCTCCATGCCAGCAGGGATGGAGCAGGGACATTTTTTTCCCCACCTAGATCCTCCATACCCACTGCAGGGGTCTTGATGCCACCATCCTGCAAAGCCCAGGCTGGGTTCCCTGCTTCCCATCTCACTCCTTCTTGCCATCTTGGAGGAGAAGCACAAGGATGAGCCTGCAGCAGAGGAGCCAGAGCCACGGTTAGGTTTGCCAGGGCAGCTCTCCTGGCTCAGGACCATGGCTGGGCTCCACTCCAGCCCAAGCACCATCCAGCATGGAGTGCAACAGCAAGAAGAGCTCCATCAGTGGCACCAGCAGAACCCTACGTGATGTTTTCAACATCCCTGGGAAAGGAGAGCTGCTAACATTTTAGTGTTTTTATTTTATGGAGTAATTAAGGATCTCCCATGGTTTTGGAAGGAGATTTATTGCCTTTGGTTGTGGTCCCTGGAACACAGAGGAGCTCAGTGCTGCTGAATTTATCCTTGTTCTCCAGCTCTTCTTGGATGCTGAAGCTCTTCACACTACTCGAAAGAAAGTTTGGCTATAAATAGGCACACTTGGTTTATTTTAGTAGGACACTGCTTTGGGGGCAGACTCTGCTCTCCTCAGGGCTTTCTGGGATGGTCTTGAGCTCCTCTTCTCAGAGAGGAGCTGCAGGAGTGAGTGCACCCTTAGCAAGTTGGCAGGTGACACCAGGCTGAGTGGTGCGGTTGGCACACGAGGGATGGGATCCGGCCAGAGGGACCTGGGCAAGCTGGAGAAGTGGGAGCACAGGAACATCACAAGGACAAGGGCAAGGTCCTGCTCTTGGTCAGGGCAACCTCTGGTGTCACTGCAGGCTGGGGGTGAAGGGCTGGAGAGCAGCCCTGAGAAGAAGGGCTTGGGGCAACTGGTGGGGGAGAAGCTGGAGCTGAGCTGGCAATGTGTGCTCAGAGCCCAGGAGCCAACCCTGGCCTGGGCTGCAGCCCCAGCAGGGTGGGCAGCAGGGCAGGGAGGGGATTGTGCCTCTGCTCTGCTCTGCTCTGGGGAGACACAGAATCATGGGGGTTGGAAGAGACCTCTGAGATCATCAAGTCCAGCAGTCCACCTACCACCACCATGCCACTAAACCATGACACAAGGCACCACAGCTCCAGGGCTTTCCAGCCCCTCCAGGGATGAGGACTCCACCACTGCCCTGGCCAGCCTGGGCCAGCCCTTCACAGCCCTTTTGGGGAAGAAGTTGTTCCTCATGGCCAACCTGAACATCCCCTGGCACAACTTGAGGCTGTTTCCTCTTCTCCTCTCCCTTGTCCCTTGGCAGAAGAGCCCAAGCCCCAGCTGGCTCCAGCCTCCTCTCAGGGAGCTGCAGAGAGCCAGAAGGTCTCCCCTGAGCCTCCTCTTCTGCAGGCTAAGCAAACCCAGTTCCCTCAGCTGCTCCTCACAACCCTTGTGCTCTAGAGCCTTCCCCACCTTCCTTGCCCTTCTCTGCCCACACTCCAGCACCTCCATGGCCTTCTGGCAGTCAGGAGCCCAAAAGGGAGCCCAGGCTTGGAGCTGTGGCCTCCCCAGTGCCCAGCCCAGGAGGACAAGCCCTGCCCTAGCCCTGCTGCCCCCCCTGGGGCTGATCCCAGCCAGGATGCTCTTGGCCTTCTTGCCCCCCTGGCCACTCTGCTGCCTCCTCTTCAGCTGCTGGCCACCAACCCCTCCAGGGCCTTCTCTGCCAGACAAACATTCTCCCATGGGAACAGAAGAAGACCTCGTGCCCTGCCACTCCTTTGCCAGGTCTATGCTTTAAGGCAAACCTTTCCAAAGACTAGGAAGCAGCTGGAAGACTCAAAACTCATTGTCCATTAAGACAAAAAAAGGTTCTCTCCACCATGTCCCAGCCCCAGTACCAGTCCAGTTCTACCTGGTTCACCTCAATAGTTGTGTGTCTAACCCTTCCCTTCCAGGGATGAGGACCTCAACCCAAATTCACACCAGACCATGATGGCCACAGGTAACCCTGCACCCAGAATGTGTCATCCTGAATTCAAACCTACATTTAAGCTGCCATAATTTAAGCTTACCACTTCTTGTCCCAGCTGAAGGTCTGGAGAAGACACCATGCCCTCTCCCCTGAAAGCATCTTCTATCTCTCTGAAGACTCTTATCATGTCCCTCCTTGGGTTATCTTTCTCCAGACTACCTCCACCCAACAGTTGTAACCTGCTGGGATCACTGCAGCTTCCTCACCTTGAGCCTTGCTGCTCTCCTAGACAGCCCCAACCTTCACATCAGTGCTTGCCCTCTGGGAATTCAACTCACCAAGGCTTGGAAGGGCTCAAGGAAGGGCCCAAGGCTAAAGGAAAGTCCTGGAAGGCAACTGCAGGATCAGGTGGGATCCCACCTACCTGGACATACTTTACAGCATTTCCCATCTACTTTCTCTGGGTAGTCACATGGATACTCCTTGGGACATGTGATCTTCTGGCAGTCCTGGACACCATCCCTGCAAGTGCAGAGGATGCAGGGCAGGAGGCCATAGAGCCTGAAGATGGGATGCCACACTTCTCCATGGGAGTAGGTCTTCCCATTGTAAAGACAAGCTGGAGGAGAGAGAGGGAGAGAGAGAGAGGAAAGAGCTGGTGGTGGAGGAAATAAATCCTCCTCCTCTTCCTACACCCAAGCCTTGGTGGACCTCACCACATCTCACCACCTTGGAAATGGGTGGCCCCACTCTCTTGAGGAACATGGTCCTCTGGTAGCACCTCCAGCAGCTGTGGACACAGGGATATCACAGCCACCCCAGCCAGGAGGTGCCATGGGACATGGGGAGCAGCTCCAGGAGATGGAGGCTCCTGGGGTCAACCCCTCTGGTGGGGGCAATGTGGGCAGGAGCTCACCTGCCTCCAAGCCTCTACAAGCCCAGGGTCTCTCCCAGGCTATCACAGGCATCAAGCAGAGTGGAGAGTGCCACCTGCTGACTTCTCCACAGAAAGTTCTGGAGGTCCCAAAATTTCCTCCAGGACTTCATCTGCAGGGACTGGAAAGAGCTCTTCTGGAGACACAGTGGTAGGAAAGCCCCCAAGAGGAAAAAGGGACCTGTCTTCTTCAAGCCTTTGGCTCCATGGGATGGCCTCCTCCACTCACTTCCCTGCTCTTTCCTCCAGGAGGAAGAGCACAGCCCCAGGCCAGGCCCTGTCTGTGGTGAGCAGGTGCAAGAAGGAACACCCTGTCCCTCTGCAGCACTGTCCTGGAAGAACCACATCAAGCCTTGCAGCTCAGCACCTCCCTTCTAAGGTCCCAGGTCTCCAAAACACCTCCAGGACCAATCTTCTTCCAGCTCTCTTTGGAAAGAGGTAGATTCATGCAGACAAGAAGCTAAGAGCCACCAGGGCTGAGACAGCTGCTAGGAGGCTGCCTGGGGAGGAGGACTTGGTGGTGGGAACCTGCTGCTGAAACAGACTCCCTGGAGATCTCAAGGTCCTGGAGATGTCACCTAGGCCACATACAGACTGCCTGGCCCCACAACCCCTTACCTTTCTTGTGCTTCTCTTTCATCACAATCTTCACAGTGGTGCCACCTCTTCCCTTGGGTTTGAAGCTCCTGGGAATGAACTCCAGGGAGGAGGCCAGAAGAGTGGAGGGGGTGGCTCCAGGTGGCTTCCTGCCCATCACTTCCCCCAAGCACTGCTCCTGTGAGTGCCTCTGTGAGCAGGCAGAGAAAAGAAGGGGACTCAGAGCCAAGCACTTGAGTTCTTCTCCTTCCAAAGCCATGCAGAGTCCTGTACACCTTCCCTTGGGAAGGTCCAGAGAGCACAGGGATGAACAGTGACCCAGGAGCCATCTTTGTGCACCTAAGGGATGAGTCAGTGCCTCAGACTGATGTCCAGCTTATGCTGCATGTGGGTCATCTTCATTGGGGTAGCACCTATCACATCCCATGCTCAACCCAGTGTCCTCAGATGAGGTTCTACCTCACTACTACAGGCAAGGAAATGGACTGGGCTTTTCTAGATGCCTGCTAGGAAGCTGAGGAACAACATCCATGCAATCCAAGGTGGATCAGAGAGGTAAGGATGGGCTGTAGCCTGCTCCCTCACCTGGCTGGCACCAGGAGGGTTGGCATGGGGCTGGCAGCCAGGAGGAATGTCCTGGGCTTCCAAGAAGAAACCACCAGGAGAAGACACCCAGCACAAAGGGTTCCCTTGTGTCTATTTTGGAGGTTTTATAGGTGGTGGAGGTGTGACCCTGGCATTTCACCCAGCAATATGGAGAAGGGCAGGGCCAGGAGCTCTGAGTGACCTAATCCCACAGACCTGGCATGGGCCACCCAGCTCTGAAAGGTCACCACCATGAATCAAGCCTCAGCAGCCAAGGAGTCACTTTTTCCCTGCTGGGGCTGCTGATACAAACAGCATGGGGAAAGCATCCTGGTGGCCAGCTCCTGCCCTCTGGGACTTCTGGTTGGGAGGTAAGGACACCTTTGAGCCCAAGGTGGAGAGAAGACACCATCTCCTGAAGCAAAAGAGCCCCAAAGGTAGATTTGGGCCATTTGACTCTATGGGTCAAGGTCACATCTAGCTGTTGGTGACCTCTGAGTCTGCTCTTTCCATGTTCCTCAGCTGTTTGGTCAACCTCAGGAAGGTTGGCCAGCAAGGGGGAGAAGTGGCCAAGATTTCCAACTCTTGCAGGTCTTTTGCTCTTCCAAATCCATGCAGAGCTGGTTCAGAGGAAGAGCACAAGAGTCTTTCCCTGGTGCTCTGAGGTCTCAGCCTACGCTGATGGCCCTCACCTAGAGTCAACTCCAAGACACAATTCATCTGCAAACCAGGTGTCCCCAGTTCTGCTGTCCAAGGAACAAGGTTCTTAGTTCCTTCTAGACCTGCTGTGGGTCATTTCTTTCTAGAAGACTATGACCAAGGACAAAAGGCTTTCCTGGGGCTGTGGAAGAAGCAATAATCTGGGTTTGAAAACAGAAAGGTCACATACAACTCCTCTGTTCAACTGCAGAGGTTCCTCTTCTGGGGACTTCTCATATGAGCCATCTGTAAGGAATAAAAACCCAAACATTGGTTGGACTTGATGATCTTGGAGGCCTCTTCCAACCTGAATAATTCTGTGATTCTGTGACATGCTGCAGGGCTGGATGAAGGTTTGCTTTCCCTTTGAGGGAAAGCAGCTCTCTTCAGAGGATTGGTCCATCTACCAAGTCTGGAGAGAGCAGAGCTTTGAGCATGCAATTCCCATCACCCCAAAAAACCTTTTATCTTCCCTGACTATGGACAGCTCAGCTCCAAGACAGACATGGCCTGTGGCACAGAAACACCCCAGAAGGTGCAATGGGGATGATTACAAGGAAATCAAAAGCCATTCCCCACCGAGTCCATGACATGCCCCAAACCTACACCAAAGAAAACTAGGAGGGAGGAACACCAGGGAAGAGTTTGGAGGAGGCATCTGGAGGAGGTCATTCTGTCACCATGACCTTCCAGCTTCATAGATATTTCTCCTGTTGAAGGGACATTTCATGCTGTGACTTCCCTGTCAGCAGGTTGTGAACCTGCTCTTGAGCCTGACTCATCTGGAGAGGTGGAGCTGGATCTTCTCCTCACCCTCCCAGGTGTGAACCAGGGGAACAGCAGCAAATTCATGAGTTTCCACCTCAGGAGAGTTGTGGGAGTGAAACTTATCCATGCTGTGTTGGGATGGAAGGACATTGTCCCTGCCTGTCCTGGAAACTTCCCTGGAGCATCTTTACACAGTCCATCCAACCATCTCCATCCTGGTAGGTGAATGGTCTGGAGGACTTGGCCCTCCCTGCAGGTCACATCTCTTGCAGTGGCACAGCAAAGAGCTCAGGCCTGGGCAGTGTATGAGGTGCAGGGAGGCAGGACACAACCAGAAGCATGCAAGAAAAAACCTGAACCCTCATCTCCTGCTTCCTGGTGGAAACAGAAGATGTTTCTTCTGTTTCTTAGCAACTAAGACATAGCAAGTGGCCTGATTTACAGCAGAGGCTTCAAAACTCTGCTGAAGTGGCTTGAAATGGCTCCTGGCAGCTGGTGGCAACCAACTGGGGTCTCCCAACCCTCCTCAGGAGAAGCTCCTGAGCCCCTTCATTACCTTTGCAGACCTGGCAGCAGGAATCCGGCACCGTTAGGGGAGAGGAACACAACAGCTCTGGGCAGGTCACCAAGCCACAGTAAATCTGACCTTCCTAGGAGGGTAAGAGGGGAAAAAAAAGGCCATGGTCAGCATTATGAAGATCTGGAGAGGGTTGCATGTCCCCCATGTTGGGGTAGTAGCTCTTCAAATGGCAGATCTAGCACAAACCAGCAGCCTCCCAAGAGTTCACCCTCAAATGTTCCCAATCATCTAGCAACTGAGGGATGCTGACAATCTGCCCCTGCCACACTCTCCATCCTGTCCTGGTGGCTGGTGTCCTCTTCTGGCATGGCTGGTCCACCACAGTCCACATGCTCCTGAGTGGAGTGGTCATCTCCAAACAAAGGGGAGGCAGTGTCTTCTTCTCAGGCATCATTTGTGCTCCCAGATCTGACCTAGGCACCACCCAGCTGTAAACTCTGCCTAACACCCACCAGTTTGAAGAGGTGGGAGAACCTTTCCTCTCACATCTCCCAGGACAAGGACCTGGAGAAGACAGTTGGAAAGGGGAAGCATGATGCTGAACCCAGCCCCAGGTCCAACATCACAGCTCTGCCTTCCCTCTGTCTTGGGTTACTCAGTGACACCAGAGCCAAGCACATGAAGACACTGAGGGGAGAGGTCTGGATGGATGTTCACATGGAGACCTTCTTCCACTGGCTTGGTGGTTAGGTTGGGAGACACCATTGCTGCAGGGATTCAAGCTGAAAGCCACAATCAAGGTTAGTCTTGACCTGGGGGGATCCCAGTCCCACTTCAGTCAATGGATTGGCACATGTTTGCTGCAGGCTTGGGCTTTCTCTGCTTTCTAGGTGTTCAGCAGCCAAACTTCAACAGAAAGGTCTTCTTCTCTGGGATATCCACAAGCTCTTAGTCAACTGAAACCAAGAGTTTAACCAAAAATGTCTTCAGAAAAGCAGGGTCACCCACAGCAGCTTTGTCCACTATCAGGTAGAAGAATCCCAGCATGGTAGGGGCTAGAAGGGACCTCTGGAGATCATCCAGGCCAACCCCCTGCTCCAGCAGGCTCACCCACAGCAGCTTGCCCAGGGTCACCTCCAGCTGCCTTGGCAATCTCTCCACACAAGGAGACTCCACAGCCTCTCTGCAAAGCCTGGGCCACAGCTCCAACACCCTCCCACCAAACAAGCTTCTCCTCCTGCTCAGCTGCAACCTCCTGGGTGCCAGTTTGTGCCCAGTGCCCCTTGGGCCGTCCCTGGGCACCACTGAGCAGAGTCTGGCCCCAGCTTCTTGCCCCCACCCTTTAGATGTAGACTCTCTCCACTAGTTCCTTGTCTCTCTTGGACTGGGGAGCCCAGGTCTGGCCCCAGGACTGCAGCTGTGGCCTGAGTGGGGCAGAGGAGAGGGGCAGGAGAACCTCCCTCCCCCTGCTGCTGCTCACACTCTTCTCCCTGCAGCCCAGGAGACCATTGGCCTTCTTGGCCCTGAGGGCACATTGCTGCCTCATGGAGAACTTGTCCCCCAGCACTCCCAGCTCCTTCTCCATGGAGCAGCTTTCCAGCAGGGCACCAAGCTAGTGTGCAGAAGACATGAAGAGGAGGAAGAAAGTTTGGTAAAGGAGAGGATCTATTGGAGGTCACTGCAAACCAAACCCTGCTCTCCTCTTCAGGGACCACCATGGGGTCCAGACATGCAGGGAACAAGCTCTGGCCACACAACCTCTTCCTTCTGGCTCTTTCTGACCAGCAGCTCATGGTGCCTTGGGCAGGGAAGAGGAAATGTCCTAAGAAGCAGGATTTATCCTGGAGGTTCTGCTCTCGGGGTGGCTTTCAAAGAGGTTTAGCCCAGCTGTTGATGCAGCTGTTCCAGCAGCTGACCACATCAGACACAGCCTGGGGAGACCTCACTACACCAAGGCTCCTTTTATTCTCCCCTTTGGATCCAAGGCATTATCCTGCTGGATAAACAGAGCCTGAGTGAGAGCCAGTGCCTCTGAGAGGGACACAGAGCTCCATGGGCTCCTGGGGATGGTGGTGGGTGGGGTGGGAAAGCAGGGCCAGGTGGGCATGCACAGTTGGATTTGAAGGCTCTTTCCCAGCAGTTGTCCTCACACTGGTGGGCTGGCATCCAGCTGAGGTCCAAAGGAGAGGAACCAACCTCTAAAGCTCTATCATTTCTATGCCTAAGCTGTTCCTCTTGCCACCCAGCTCCAAGGTGTGTACAAGCACCAAGGGCTCAGACCACCTAGGCTGGTAACCATGGTTAGCTAAAGGCTGGGGGCAAGAGGCTGGGGCCAGACTCTGCTCACTGGTGCCCAGGGACAGCCCAAGGGGCACTGGGCGCAAACTGGAGCCCAGGAGGTTGCAGCTGAGCAGGAGGAGAAGCTTGTCTGGTGTGAGGGTGTTGGAGGCCTGGCCCAGGCTTTGCAGAGGGGCTGTGGAGTCTCCTTGTGTGGAGGCAGCTGGAGGTGACCCTGGGCAAGCTGCTGTGGGTGACTCTGCTGGAGCAGGGGGTTGGCCTGGATGATCTCCAGAGGTCCCTGCCAACCCCAACCATGCTGGATTCTGGGATAATTTACTGCAAGCAAAGCACAGCCCAGTGGAGCCTGGTCCCATCCAAGGTCTCTGTTCTATAGGTGGTGAAAGCCACATCTCCAACCCTCTTCTTTTATCATGGCAGAGGTTGCAGCCACTCTGAGCTGTTCCCCACCATATCCAAGTCCACCATGAGCACTTTCAATCCCCTTCCCTGCTCCCTCTCAAGGAGGAGGATCTGTTCCATTCATCTCCCAACACTCAGCTCCTGCCACATGTGGTCCCATGCTCTGCACACTTTCTCCATCACTGCCCTTGTCTCCTGAGCAAAGCATCAAGACTCAGTTTTTGATGGTTGTTTCCCAGGATGTCCTCCTGTGGGAGAAGTCTGGGCAGAGCAGAACACTGCTGGAGGATCACAGAGAAGGAACATCCCTTCCTTGCTGGGAATGGGTGGTGGATGGACAACACCATCATGGGGATGCACTCTGGGGATCACACAGCATCCTGGGTGTCATCATAGTCCTCAGGTAGGACAATCAGGACCCTCAAGGAGTTGGGCATGCAATGGTCCTGCAGAGGTTACTGCAACTCAGTGTGAAAGGAGATGCTTCCTGCAAAAGCTTTTGGTAGACAGCCTGGAGGGCATGTGCACAGGTCTTCTCCAGGTCACAGCTCTGCACAGGATGGTCCAGAGGGTTGGTGAACACCAGTTGGTGAGGCCAGCACCTGGTGCTCAAGCATATCTCAGCCCTGGGCTCAGCTTCCACTTATATCCAAGCAAGGAGGATGAAGAACACCAGGCTTCTGCCCATTGCCACCCCTCCTGGCCAGGTTCTGCTGTGAATGCCCTCACCCCTCTGCCATCATCTCCCAGCTGCATCAGAGGTGAACTCCAGCCATGCAGGGCAAGAGTTGGCTGCTGGAGGCACCATGAGACCCAGGCAACCAACAGCAGTTGGGAACCATCAGATGCTTTCTGGAGCTCAGCTCAACCTCACCAGCTCAACACCCCAAGAACTTCTGAAGCCCAAGAGCTGCCACCTGATGTCCATGTTGCCTTGCAGGCACCCTGAGGTCCCCCAAGTCCTCCAGCTGAAAATCCCCTCTGCTTTGCAGCAAGCACATATGTGGAAAGGCTCCAGGTTGTCCTCTCTGCTGGCCATCTGCCCTATGATGCCTCAGTGGGGCAGGTGGGATGCTGTGGACGCAGCCCCAGAGCACTGGTCCTCATAGCAGGCAGATGTTATGGTGTGCTCAGTGGGGACAGGGTTGTCCCCTTTGTCCAGGCCAAAGAGCCCCAGTGGGGCTTGTGGGATCTCCAGTGACTAAACCACCCTTGGAGCAGCTTGTTGGTATTTCTCCCTTTGGGGAGGAGATGCAGATAAGAGCTTTGTGCTCCAACCCTAGGGTCCAGCAGATATTCTGGGCACACCTTGCTGGAGGCCAAGACCAGATAATGCACCCAGAACACCTCACTCTGTGGTGGTCCTGAGCCATTAGGTGAGGAGGATCTCACCCCATTCCAGAGGAAGCTAAAAGGAACCTCAATCTCCTGCACTGATAACCTTATGCTGACAAGGAACTGTCTCATCGTGGGCTGCTACCACCCAATGGTCCTCAGGAGGTTTTGGACTTGGTGGGACATAACCTATTGGTCCTCATGAGGTTTTTGGCTTGGTGGGACACCACCTAATGGTTCTCATGAGGTTTTTGGCTTGGTGGGACACTGTTGGGGTGCAGGAGAAGACCTCCTGCCCTCCCCACCTCCCTTGGGTTCACAGGTAGCTTACAGAGCAGCTGCACTGCACACACTGGTTCGGTTGGCGGCTGGGAAAGAGCTCAGTGGTGGTGAACATCTCCCCTTGCTGGTAGGTGGTCCCGTTGTACTGGCAGGACTTGATGGGTGCCCTGAGGCCAGAAGGGGAATGTGGCTCTGGAAAAGAAGATGAGAAAGCACCAGGATGAGAGCCAACCCTTGCCTGGTCTTGATTTAGCATGGAAGCTCACCAGGTTCCTCAGCAGCACAGCCCAAGAGGGCAAGAAGATCTTTACACACTCCAGTTATCATGAAGAAGCAGTTGAGGCACAGCATGACCCATGGGGATTTATGTGCCCAAAAGCTTTGGGAGAGTGAAGCTGCTCTGACCACGTTGAGATCACTACAGACCTGGAAGTGTGACCTCCTGGGGTCTCCTCAACCATGGTGGCAGAGTGGTGGCAAAGCTAATGAAAATATCAATGATTTTGGAAATCAAGGGGAAAATGAGGAAAAAACCTCATCATTTTAATTTTTAGCTAACTAAACCATGGGAGAAGCCCTTCCCAGCTGAGCCCACCTGATGCTGGAGGTCATCACATCCTGGGGAGAGCAAAAGTCAAGAAGAGAAGGGGAGGAGAACCTCCCTCCACCTGCTGCTGCTCACACTCTTCTCCATGCACCCCAGGAGACCATTGGCCTTCCTGGCCACAAGAGCACAGTGCTAATGACTGCAGTTGAGATGCACCCTGCAGGACCATGGCCACCTTGTCACCTCCTCCCTGTGGGATGTCCACCTACCAAGACAGCGTGGGCAGCACTGCTGGGGGTCTGTGATGGGGCTGGGGCACTGCAGAGCTGGGCACTGGATCCGGTAGCACCTGATGTTGGTGTTCTGGGGAGAGACAGATGATGTGGTCAGCCCTGGAACCATCCCAGCTCAGGTTGGTTGGGGCTGTGAGCAACCTGCTCTAGTGGCAGATGTCCCTGCTGACTGTAGGAGGTTGGACCAGACGACCTTGGAAGGTCCCTTCCAACCCAAACTGTTCTGTGATGCCATGTTCACCCCTGCCCAAGGTGCTGGATGATGGCCACGTTATCACAGCAGATGGTGCTGGGGTAGCTCACCCAGCCAAGGAAGTCTCCATCCCCAGCACAAACCCAGCCAGCTCATGGTCTCACCTCTTACCACCTAAGCCCACCCTTAGTTCCACAGCAGGCCTGAGCCTCCTCCACCCCCAAGCCCACCCACACTACTGAGACAGGTCCCTCACAAGCTCAACCCAACACCCCCAGAAAAATGGGCAGAACCTTCTCAAGAGGAGAGGGATTAATCCAACATCCCTATGGGACTAGAAAAGGCTTTGGTGGTCAAACTAGACACCAGAACCCATCTCCTTAAAAGCAGCCAAGGTGATGCCCCAACAAAGCAGCATGCCCACCACCTCCCACACCCAGCACCTCCTGCAGGACATGCCTCAGAGCAGCTGCAGCGGATGCAGTACATCAACCCCTGGGGCTCCAGGTAGGGATGCCAGCTCTCTCCTGGGCTGTACTTCTTGCCATTGAAGTCACAGAAGATATCTGGCCCTGAAAGTCAACCAGGAGATGCTATGTGAGACAAGGAGATGGTCCTTGGGAGAGCTCTCCTCCCACTGTGAGGAGAAGGGCAAGGAGAGCTTGGATACCTTCATGCTGTTTCCCATGAGCAGCTGATGGCTCCATCCCACCCACCAAACCCCAGGTGGAAAACATTCCCCAAACCCCCTTTTTTTTTTTCCCCCTCCCATTATTTGGTTTTTAAGGCTAGGAACCACCTGACCCAAACAACAACTCCTCCAAGCAAGGTGGACTTCCTTGGTGAGCAAGGACCAGAGTGGGTGGGGTTGAGGCAAAAAGTAGAGTTGTCACTCTAAAACAGGTCAGTAGTTCTCACTGGCAGGTGGACAAGTGATTTCAGGGCCATGCCATGGGTCTGGATTTCTCTCAGGGAGACCAGAAGAGCTGGAAGTGGTGGAGGAGATAGGAGAGCTTGAGTTTAGGAGATGTTCTCACTGTTACCCAAAAAACAGAAGAAGACAAGACAGTCTGGGGTAGAAACCCATTCTGAAGGAGAACCTTTTGCTCACCCTAAGAGCTTCAGCTGATTGATCCAGCAGCCCTGAGGAGCAGGAACATGCTGGCTTGCCCCACCCCACCAGGCTCAGTCCCTTTGGCTTTGCTGGGCTTTGATGTGCCACTAGTCTAGCTGGAGTGGGTTGACCCATGCTCTTCCTTTATGAGGTTGTTCATGGGGACAGCATGTCCACCTTGGCCACTTTTTGCCCCCAAAAGCACAAACTGGTGTATTTGCCTCTTCCTCCTTGATCCTATCATCCCAAGAAGAGCCAATTTCCACCCATGCTTCTGAACTGGAAGTGCCTGTCCCAGAAATGATGCAGCCCTGGCTACACTGACATGGGCTGAACCTTGCTGTGGCACAGGGAGAGAGGTGAGATGGTGCCCAGGGCAACTGGTGAAGGAGATGTCCTTTGAAAATCACCCCCCTCTGCCTGGATTTTAGCAGGTCCCTATCAACCTTCTCCATCTCCAGTCCTTTGGGAGAATGAGGCCAGCCTGCAGCAGGACAAACCATGGCCATAGTCACCACCATCAAGCACAGGGCTTGGGCCAGAAAGCCCAATTTAGTCATCCTTAACGTTCACATCAAAGAGCATCACCTAGTTCTGCAGGACCAGCCTCTAACCCCAGCTGGACCTGCAGGAACCTGGACTCTGTAACTCCTCACACAACCCAGCAGCTGCTCATGTTCTCCTGTGGTGTGTCCTCAAGTCCTGACCAGCTGGAGAGACATGCTGGGGTCATGCTCCTCTGAATGGAGCCCAGGAGACCATTGGCCTTCCTGGCTACGAGGGCACATGGGGAACTTGTTGTCCCCCAGCATTCCCAGCTCCTTCTCCATGGAGCTGCTTTCCAGCAGCTCAGCCCCTAACCTGCCCTGCTCCATCAGGTTCTTCCTCCCCAGGTGCAGGACCCTCCACTTGCCCTTGTTGAACTTCATGAGGTTCCTCTCCCCCAGCTCTCCTTCTCCCTGCTTGCAGCATCTTCATGAACCACCCTGAGGGTGAAGATGCCAAGTTGCCTCCACGTGATGTGGCCCTACTCAGCTTGCAGGGTCCCCATGCCAGTTGGCTGCTTCCTTCAAACACTGAATCACAAGGGGAGCTCTATTTTGGGTCTAGCCCTCAAAAGCAGCTTGAGTCGTGTCTGCAGAGGGTAGCAGGAGACACTTGTCCATGTCTCAGCAGCATCATGGAGATTGGCAAGAGGCTGCAGCTCAAAGCAAGCTGGGGATGGATGGAGGGGTGGGTGGAGGGATGGATGGAGGGATAGATGGATGGATAGATGGATGGATAGTTGGAGGGAAAAGACTTAAAATCTGGAGGCTCTCAATCACTTTTTCCCATGCCAGGCTAATAATTTGATGTTCAGAGGTCAAACTTTGGACATCTTCCCAACTGATTCCAAGTGAGAAGCTCATCTGTGGCTCTGAGTTGCTCTCATGGTGCTCAGTCTCACTTACTCCATCTTCAGCTCACAGAAGACATCTTCTTTTGCTTCTCATTTTGCAGAGAAGGCTCCTGAGCTATGAAGCATTTCCAAGGCTGCAGCACTCAAAATCCAGGTGAAGCCATCACCTTCTTTTCATTCCTGAGGACTACACCATCCCTGGGCAGGAGAAGACAGAAGGCCAGCCTGGTCCATGCCACCTTGGAGATGCAAGCAGAGCTTGCTGATTGCAAGGCAGAAGCTCCATGCTTGGAGGTGGTCCCATGAGACTTGGAAGCAGGAAGAGATGTGGAAAGGGGCAAGCTGCACATGTAACCAGTTTCTTCTCAAGTACAAGAAGCCCTTGCTACAAGATCCTGCCCTTCAGGGTGCCATTAGAGATTCACTGAATCATTTAGGTTGGAAAAGACCTCCAAGATCATGGAGTCCAACCATCAACCCAACACCCCCATGCCATGAAGTGCCATGTCTACACTTTTGTTTTGAACACCTCCAGGGATGGTGACTCCACCACCTCCCTGGGCAGCCTGGGCCAATGCCTGATAACCCTCTGGGGGAAGAAAGTCTTCTGAAGATCTAAACTGAACCTCCCCTGGGGCAGCTTGAAGCCATCTTCTCTTGTCCTATCATATGTTCCTTGGGAGAAGGTTGGGTTTAACCTGGTTTTTGCATCAGATCTCCATCAGCCTGGAGCTGCCATTCACACACCCATTACCCATCCAGGTCTCTGCACACATGGTGTCACCATGCACCAATCCTGGCTTACACTGGAGCTCCTCCATGCTACAGGACATTGAGGAGTCCCCAGAGGTGAGTTCCTGCTGCAGGATCCATGGCTAGAGAGAGGCTGATGCACCTGTGAGACCCCAAAATAGGGAAAGTGAGTCAGAGACTCAAAGGATGGTTTGGGCCATGCAGGGTGTACCTGGGCTACCAGATGTGGCATCTCCCAACCTGTATGATATGGGGAGCCTCATTTCTCAGGTGGCCACCCAGGGATGGGCTATACATGACTGAACTGAATTTCCAGCAGGCTCCAAGCCCCTCTCAGGGCAGCTTTGGACATGGTGAGGAGCCATTTGCCCTTCAAAATCAACACTGTTCATCTGCTGCCTTCCCAACTTGGGGAAAGCACAACCTGGCAAGCCCTCAAGTCCATCTTCCAGCATGTCCAGTCCTGCTCCTGTCCCACAGTCTCCAGCCCTTGATCACCATGTGGAGCTGGGAGGTGATCCTGGACCTCCTTGCTCCAATCCTGCCCCTGTCCTACACTCCTCAGCCCTTCATCACCATGTGGAGCTGGGAGGTGATCCTGGACCTCCTTGCTCCAATCCTGCCCCTGTCCCACAGCCTCCAGCCCTTGGCCACCATGATAAGTCCCACCAATGGACCTTAGTGCTTCCTCCCAAAACAGACAACCCTCTCCTGGCCTCATTCATCATGGTTTACACCACGTGGCTCTGCTACCATCAGCAGGCACCTCCAAAGAGCAAACATCTCACTTAGCATCTGTTTCACCTTCTGGAGATATCTCCATCCTCCTCCTAACCTGGATGCCAGGGTTAAGGCAGCCCTAGCAGAGGCATGGACTTGGACCTGCATCCCTCAGACAAGAAAGGGTTGCTGTGGGCTGAGCTCAGATGCATTGGGTGAGCCCAGAGAAGGAGAAGTAGCCATACTCACCTGGAGTTTGCTCTCCAAGGCCCTGCACAGCCCCATCCAACCATCTGCCTTCCTCCCTCAGCACATCCCACCACCAGGACAGGCAATCCAGAGCTCTAGGAGGGGTGCTCCAGGAGGATGATCACTTGCCAGGTGGCTACTGCGACTGCTGGCAAGTCACACCACAGGCTCCTGTGGCCACCAGCACCCTGTTGGGACTGCAGGAGCTTAAAAGGCAGAAGAGATGTAGGGACATGGTGGGTCCTGCTCTGGTTTGCTTGGTGCTCAGGTGGCTTTGCTGCAGGGGTGCTCAGTACCCACTTGTGAGGTCCTAGGGCTTTGCCCAGGTCAGACCCACCTCCTGGTCCCCATCATCATCTCCTGCAACCTCCAAGCTGCCTTGACCTAGTCCTTCAAGTCTTTTTGAACAAGGAAGTGCTGAATTTCCCTTCCCCATCCCAAATCTTATCTGCCCTAGTCATCCAGCTGGAGAGCTCAAGCAAGGAACGTGGAGATGGATGAGAGGTGGACATGGAGATGGACAAGGGATTAACATGGAGATGGACAAGGGATGGATGGACATGGAGATGGAGAAGGGATAGACGTAGAGGTGAACAAGAGATGAACCTGGAGATGAACAAGGGGATGGGGAAACTGAGGCACAGAGGTACCCAACGTAGCCGGGAAGGGTTCGGGACTGGGGGGGCGTGAAGGACTTACGAGCCCGAGCTCGGTTCTCAGAGGCGAAGAGGAGCAGAAGGCACCGGAGGAGGAAGAAGAGAGGACCTGCCCCGGGAAGCATCGCAGCCACCAGCGCCCGGGGGTTATGGTCCCGGTGCCGCTTCTCGATGTCTCGGTGCCGGTGCCCGGTGGTACCACGGTCTCGGCCCCGGTGTGGGGTGCCGGGGCGGGTGCCCGGGAGTGTCGGTGCCCAGGGATGCCGGGATGCCGGTTCCGGAGGTGCCGGGTCCCGGGAGTGCCGAGATGCCTATGCTCCGGGGTCTCTGTGCGCGGGGGTGCCGGTGGCTGAGGACGCCGGTACCGGAGGTGCCGAGGTGTTTGTTCCCGGGGATGTCTGTGCCCGGGGGTGACGGTACCGAGGGTGCTGATGCCCGAGGATGGCAGTACCGGGGGTGTCAAGATGCCGGTGCCCGGAGATGTCGGAGGTACCGGTACCGGGAATGCCGCGGTGCCGGCGCCCCGTGGGAGTCGGAGCCCGAGGATGCCGGTGTCGGGGGCGCCGAGATGCCGGTGACCGAAGGTGCTGGTTCCTGGAGGTGCCGGTGCCCAAGGATGTCAGCACCGGAGGTGCCGGTTCCCGGCTGGAGGTGCCGGTGCCCGGGGCAGTCAGTGCCGGGAGATGCCGGGAACCGGGAGAGGATGCCGGTACCAGGGGTGCCGAGGTGCCGGTACCGGAGACAGCCGGTTCCCGAGGGTATCTGTGCCTGGGGTTGCCCGCAGGTTCCGTGGGTGCTGCTTCTCGGGATGCCGGTGCCGGTTCCCAAGGATGTCTGTGCCCGGGGTTGCCGGTTCTGGGGGTGCTGGTTCTCGGGATGCCGGTGCCGGGGGTGCCGATTCCCAGTTGGTGCCGGTACGGGGGGTGCCGAGATGCCGGTGTCCAGCGGGGCTGGGCTCTCTCGGATCAAAGGCTCCTCCTTTAGAGAGAGCCAGAGAGTTAGTTTGTTGGTATTAAAGGCGGAGATGGGGCTGGGGGTGTGGGGAGAGACCCGCGGGGGGAGGTGAGTTCCTTTATTAGTATTATTCTTATTTTCCCACTTTTTTTTTCTGGGTGTTTTAGGAAATTCCTCGGCGACGAGAGGGCGGAGGGAGGGAAGGAGGGCGGGGAGGGGGTGCGGGAGCCGCAGGGTTAACCCCTGCATCCCTGCATCCCTCTATCCCTACATTTCTGCATCCCTACATCCTTCTATGACTACATCCCTGCATCCCCACATCCCTATAGCCCTGCATCTTTCCATCCCTGCATCACTACATCCCCACATCCCTGCATCCCTGTAATCCTACATACCCGGATCCTCCATCCCTGCATCCCTCTCTATCCCTGTATCTATCCCTGCATCCCTGCACCCCTGCATCCTTTCATCCCTATATCTTTGCATCCTTCTTTCCCTCCATCCCTGCATCCCTCCATCCCCACGGTGGGGCTGAGCCCATGCAGATGCATCTCCCTCTCCACCACCCCAGCAGAGCAGTTCTCATACCTTGGTTGCCCTTCATCTTCACACCATGGACATGAAATGTTGTTGGTTGGAAAGCCATTGGCCATGCAATCACCCCAGAAGAAGCCACCTCACCTCCAGACACCTCACTCCTGATGCTCCTCAAATCCTCCATGAAGTGGTCCAGCTCCAGCTTCCAATCCTGCTCTGCCTATCTATGGGGCTCAGGTAGGACTCCAGGACTTATCTCCAGAGATTCTGTGCTCTAAGACCCTCATGGAGAAGTAGGGCAGCACTGGATTGTCCCTGAGAAGCTGTGTCCACTCAGTAGTGCTGCTTTCCATGGCCAAAATAACCCAAAGGCATCAGGTCACCATGGAGAGGGTTTCCTGCACCTACCTTAGACCACCAAGGACAGATTTGGTGTGGAGTTTTTTAGCCTTTTCTCCTGCTCCACCTTCACAACTGATGCTTCCAGGGTGAAGACCTTCATACCCATGTTTGGTTATGGGCTCCTCACTGCCAGAAGGACCTGGAGGTGCTGGAGTGTGGGCAGAGAAGGGCAGGGAAGGTGGGGAAGGGGCTAGAGCACAAGGGCTGTGAGGAGCAGCTGAGGGAACTGGGCTTGCTTAGCCTGCAGAAGAGGAGGCTCAGGGGAGACCTTCTGGCTCTCTGCAGCTCCCTGAGAGGAGGCTGGAGCCAGCTGGGGCTTGGGCTCTTCTGCCAAGGGACAAGGGAGAGGACAAGAGGAAACAGCCTCAAGTTGTGCCAGGGGAGGTTCAGGTTGGCCATGAAGAAGAATTTCTTCCCCTAGAGGGTTATCAGGCATTGGCCCAGGCTGGCCAGGGCAGTGGTGGAGTCCCCATCCCTGGAGGGGTTGGAAAGCCCTGGAGATGTGGTGCTGAGGGCCATGGTTTAATGGTGACCTGGCAGTGCTGGGTAACAATTGGACTCCATGATCTCAGAGGTCTTTCCCAGCCGTAATGATTCTATGTTCCCTCATCAGGTAGGCTTGGATGGAGGTCTCAGACCTTGAAGGAGCCCTGGGCTTCTCCTTTGCAAATGGTTTCATCTCTGAAGTATGAGATCACTCTCATCCCCTCATCTCCTTCAGCTTCCTCACATCACTGCCTGGGGACAAATTGTCACCACCTGCAATCCCTTTGCCACCAAGTAACTGGAGATCTCCTCCATCACCCCTCTTACTATTTGTTTTCCTCCATTAATTCAAGCATGGGGTTGGGCTTCCCAGAGTGTGAGGTCTTTCTGCCCAATGCCAACCTGCTGGAGAGTGGCATCATGCCACCAGTCTGCCCAACAGCTCCAAGGTGGTCTCAACCCCCTAATCCTGGTCCCATCACCCACATGCTTCATTTGGCTTGGAGAGGAGAGCAATCAAAGGGAATTTCTGCAGCCAAACCTCTTCTCTCCATCCCTCTCTTCTTTCTGCCTGGCTCTAGCCCTGCTCCAGGAGCCAGACACATCTCGTGGTACCAAAGCACATCTGCAGGTGCCTATTGCTGGAGTTGAATGTGAGGGAAATCTCCTTTTAATCAGAAACCTGTTCTGATAACATTTCCACTCATCAGCTTGAGTATTTTCTCTTTAAGCTGATGAGCACAAGAAGTTAAGATGCATTTCTGCACCTCCATGGGCTGGACACTTCTCTTGGGAAGAAGGTGGCAGCCACCAAACCATGGTTAGCAAATACAGACAAGTCCTGACCCCGTCCTGACTCTCCTGTATGGAAATATCTCTGGTCCTCAAATAGTGCAGGGAGAGGGCAGACAGAGCTGGGTCACCTGTGAGGATCCTCACAGGTCTACTTGGCTACAAGCTCCAAAAATTATTTTACCACTTGGTGTGAAACCCAGAATCCAGCACGGTGAGGGTTTGGAAGGGACCTCTGGGGATCATCCAGCCCAACCCCCCCTGCTCCAGCAGGGTCACCCACAGCAGCTTGCCCAGGGTCACCTCCAGCTGCCTTGGCAATCTCTCCACACAAGGAGACTCCACAGCCTCTCTGGGCACCCTCTCACCAAAGAAGTTTCTCCTCCTGCTCAGCTGGAACTTCCTGGGCTCCAGTTTGTGCCCAGTGCCCCTTGGGCTGGCCCTGGGCACCACTGAGCAGAGTCTGGCCCCAGCCTCTTGCCCCCAGCCTGCAGCTCTTGCTCAGCATGGAGCAGCTCCCCTCTGGGGCTGCTCTTCTCCAGGCTCAGCAGCCCCAGGGCTCTCAGCCTTTCCTCCTGCCACAGATGCTCCAGGTCCCTCAGCATCTCCCTAGCCTCCCATGGACTCTCTGCACTAGTTCCTTGGCTCTCTTGGCCTGGGGAGCCCAGGGCTGGAGCCAGGACTCCTCAGACTGATGGCTCGGTGGCCCTGCAGCCTCCAGGTAGAGCTGGGGTGGGGATGTCCTATGCTGTGGTTGGGGGACCCATATTTTTTCCCCTGTGTTACTGTCCCTGCTGTGGTATCTGTTCACTGACAGCTCCAGGACTTTGTGCAATTCATAGGATCATAGGATTGTCAGAGTTGGAAGGGACCTCAAAGATCATCCAGTTCCAACCCCCCTACCTGCCAGGGACACCATCCACTAGATCAGATCGCCCAGAGCCCCATCAAGCCTTGTTTTAAAAGCTTCCAGGCATAAGGATTCCACAACCTCTCTGGGCAACCTGTTCCACTGTCTAATTACCCTCACAGTGAAGAATTTCTTCCTAATATCCAGCCTAAATCTACCCTCCTCTAGCTTACACCCATTTCCCCTGGTTCTATCACTGTCTGACCTCCTAACAAGTCCCTCCCCAGCTTTCTTGTAGCCCCCTGCAGATACTGGATGGCTACAATAATGTCCCCTCGGAGCCTTCTCCTCTGCAGACTGAACAACCCCAACTCTCCCAGTCTGTCCTTGTAGGAGAGGTGCTGCAGCCCTCTGAGCATTCTCCTGACCCTTCTCTGGTTCACACCATCCAGGTTCAAATCACACAATGGTCTCAGCTTTGAAAAGAATCATAGAATTGATTAGGATCGAAAAGACCTTCAAGATCATCAAGTCCAACTGTTAGCCAGCACTGCCAGGGCACCACTAACCCATGGCCCTCAGCACCACATCTTCAGGGCTTTCCAACCCCTCCAGGGATGGGGACTCCACCACTGCCCTGGCCAGCCTGGGCCAGGCCTGCACAGCCCTTTTGAGGAAGAAATTGTTCCTCATGGCCAACCTGAACCTCCCCTGGCACAACTTGAGGCTGTTTCCTCTTGTCCTCTCCCTTGTCCCTTGGCAGAAGAGCCCAAGCCCCAGCTGGCTCCAGCCTCCTCTCAGGGAGCTGCAGAGAGCCAGAAGGTCTCCCCTGAGCCTCCTCTTCTGCAGGCTAAGCAAGCCCAGTTCCCTCAGCTGCTCCTCACAAGCCTTGTGCTCTAAAGCCTTCCCCACCTTCCTTGCCCTTCTCTGCCCACACTCCAGCACCTCCATGGCCTTCTGGGGGTGAGGAGCCCAAAAGGGAGCCCAGGCTTGGAGCTGTGGCCTCCCCAGTGCCCAGCCCAGGAGGACAAGCCCTGCCCTAGTCCTGCTACCACACTAGTGCTGGTGTATCTTCTCCCCATCTGACCCAGCTTCCCTTGTTTCTCTGCTCTACTCATTTCCAGCTCCCTGCCACCTCTGCTACCATTGCTCCTCTAATTTCTCCTCATGCCTTGATGAAGCTATTTTGAAGGGATTTGGGTAAACAGCAGGCTCCTTCCAGCTCTCACCAGGAGCAGCTGGTACCTCCTCTCCCAGCTCTTCTCTTGCAGAGGGCAGACCTGAAAAGCCCATTTGTGGAGCAGGTCTGTGGGCAAGTCATGAAAGCACTTAGAAAAATGGGGACGTGAAGCTCAAGTCAATGAAGTTATTTTGCCTCTCTGCTGCAGCAGCAGCAGCAGCTGAATTCAGGTTCTGTAGATCCTGGCCCCATATCAGGGCTGGAACTTCTGAGAATGTTCAGCCATGGCCTAAGTGCAGACCCAGGAAATAAAAGCCAGCCTTGTCAGGAGTAAGGTGCTGGGTTAACATCTCCCTCGTGGTGGCTCATAAAGAAGACATTCACCCCTTGGCAACAATCAAGGCTCTTTATCTTCATCCACTGAGGAGCTGAGAGGCTGATACTGCCAACAGCAGCCCATCAGTGACCTTGGATCAGGCTCCAAAAGCTATGGGATTGGCTTGGAAAGGAGAAAACTTGGGTCTTTTTATTTGCCTTCTGGTTCCTGAGCCTTGAGGTCAAACTCATTTCATGTTTTCTGGGCAATCAAGGAGAGAAGAGCATTCATCACCATCATCATCATCATTTTTCTTTCAAATGAAAACTGAGTTTCTCCTACAAACTACTGAAGACACAGCATGAGCTCCACCAACATCTCCCACCATGCCAGCCTTGTGGCAGGAGCTGGCTGCACACCCTACCTTCCTCTAGAAGTTTGTAGCTCCCAAAATCCTCCATGCTTGACCCACTCCAGTGTCTGTGGATGAGGAGAAACACACAGGTGAGGGCTGCCAGCTGCAGGAGATGGAGATGGAAACCACTAGGACCACGAAGCTTTGCAAGCTGGGCTAAAGAAATCTGGTTGAAGGAGTCAGTTATGTCCCAGGGATGGAGGAGCTGCTGCCTCACTTGACATCAGGCTGCAAAAGCACTGAGGAGGTTTCTTCTGCTTGAGTGTGAAGGTTGCTGATCCTGGAGAAGGCAGGAGTCAACCCTGATTGTCAGAGAATCATAGAATTATGGAGTGATTATAGCTGGAAAAGACCTCTGAGAACATTGGGTCCAACTGTCCACCAAACACTACCATGCTCACCCCTAAACCTTGTCCCCAAATCCTGCAGTGAAAATAACAATCCCCATTTCAGCCCTGCAGCCACCCCATGCCACCCCACTGACCCCCAGGCAGCTGCACATCATCCCAGAATCCAGACAGTCAGGGGTTGGAAGGGACCTCTGGAGATCACCCAGCCCAACCCCCTGCTCCAGCAGGCTCACCCACAGCAGCTTGCCCAGGGTCACCTCCAGCTGCCTTGGCAATCTCTCCACACAAGGAGACTCCACAGCCTCTCTGCAAAGCCTGGGCCAGGACTCCAACACCCTCCCACCAAACAAGCTTCTCCTCCTGCTCAGCTGCAACCTCCTGGCTTCCAGTTTGTGTCCCTCTCCAGTGACTCTAGGCTGGAGCTCTGGCATGCTGAGGTGAGGATGCACTGGCTCCTCCTCGAATGCCAGCCAACAATAGAGGTTGTGGTCACTAGTCATCAACAGGGCTGGAGAAGACTGTGGAGTTACAACAGGAATCTCACCTGTGCTTTGGGCAACCCCAAATTCAGGGGCAGCTGGAGGTGACCCTGGGCAAGCTGCTGTGGGTGAGCCTGCTGGAGCAGGGGGTTGGCCTGGATGATCTCCAGAGGTCCCTGCCAACCCCAACCATGCTGGATTTGGGGATTCTGTGAGAGGAAGGGGGAAGGACAGAGAGGATGAGTGGGGGTCTCAGTACCACGGGGCTCTCCTTATCTCCTGGTCTCCACTGTGGCACATCCCTGTGCACAAGCACTGGCATCATCGCTGGGAGGTCAACATCAACCAGCATCAGCATCAACCTTGGCTGCCAGCTCCCCGGGAGAGGTGAGAAGCAGAGAAAAGTTCTCCAGCAGCCTGGGCAGGGCAGAGATTTTGGCTTGGGTTGCCAGGATGTGAGGCTGAAGCCTTGCATAGGCTTAGGCTACCCTCTGCAGGCCAGCACTGAGCTCCACACGTCCCCAGCTGGAGAATCACAGGAGGCTTTAGGATGAAAGGGACCTTCAAAGGACATCTAGTCCAATTCCTCTGCCACAGGCAGGGCCATCTGCAACTGGAGCAGGTTGCTCAAAGCCCCAACCAACCTGACTTTGAACACTTCAAGGGATGGAGCATCTACAACCTCTCTGGACAACTTCTGGCAGTGTCTCACCACCCTCACTTGAAAGATTGTCCAACCTAACTCTACTTTCTTTCAGTTCAAAATCATTGCCTCTTGGAGGGGTTTAGGTTGGAAGAGAAGCTGGAGACACAGAAACTAAGTTCTGTCCAGAGTGGGCTGGATGTGCAGGAGTGATTTGGGAGACTATCTGGCAGAGACCCCTTTCCAAGTCCACTGTCACTATGACCTCTCCAGGGTGGCTTGTCCCATAAGTAGCTTTGGTGGGGAACTGCCTCCTCTTCCCGTGTTTTCTGTTGCTCCCCTAGTGCTCCCCAGCTCCCAGCATGTCTCATCTGAGCACACATAGTAGCAGCATCTACAGGACAAGCACCTGAATTGTTGGAGTAAGCCCACTTGCAGCATCAAATCACTGCCTCCTTCACACCATCCCTGAATCCAGCACGGTTGGGGCTGGCAGGGACCTCTGAGAGATCAGCCAGCCCAACCCCCTGCTCCAGCAGGGTCACCCACAGCAGCTTGCCCAGGGTCACCTCCAGCTGCCTTGGCAATCTCTCCACACAAGGAGACTCCACAACCTCTCTGCAAAGCCTGGGCCAGGCCTCCAACACACTCACACCAAACAAGCTTCTCCTCCTGCTCAGCTGCAACCTCCTGGCTTCCAGTTGGTGCCCAGTGCCCCTTGGCCTGGCCCTGGGCACCAGTGAGCAGAGTCTGGCCCCAGCCTCTTGCCCCCAGCCTGCAGCTCTTGATCAGCATGGAGCAGCTCCCCTCTGGGGCTGCTCTTCTCCAGGCTCAGCAGCCCCAGGGCTCTCAGCCTTTCCTCCTGCCACAGATGCTCCAGGTCCCTCAGCATCTCCCTAGCCTCCCATGGACTCTCTGCACTGGTTCCTTGTCTCTCTTGGCCTGGGGAGCCCAGGGCTGGAGCCAGGACTGCAGCTGTGTCCTGAGTGGGGCAGAGGAGAGGGGCAGGAGAACCTTCCTCCCCCTGCAGTCATTCACCTTAATAAAATCACCACAATGGATTAGTTTTCTGGAAATCAGCTTTGTTGTTAACCAGCCTTTAGTGGATCCCCACAGCAGTGAGGATCATTCCACTGAGATCCTTTTAGCCATTCCAGAGATAAACTAGAGACAACTGAAGATAGCAGTGTGGGTGAGACAGCAAGGAAAGGATAACCCTTGGCAAGTTCCTGGCACACATTCAGAACCTGGTTCTTCGGCAAGGATCTTCCCTTCCTCTCCCCAGCTGTGAGACTTCCAAACAGGCACAAAGGTGCAGGGGTTCACTTCAGTCTCTGCTGCTTAAACAAAGTCTAGGGTAGCTGAGAATCTTCATCAGAGAGGGACCTGACACTCAGATATGGTGAGAAGACAGACTGGTTTGGAACCCCAGTAAACAGATGAAAAGCAGAAGAGAAGCACAAGAGATTTCCATAGCAACCAGTGCAGAGGCTCTGCCTCCTCTGGTTTCCTCTGATTCACCTTCTCTGCACACAGATAATCCAGAGGTGCTGGTAGGACCATGGACCCTGCTGGAATGAGATGGCCTTAAAGGAGATCACCCATGTCCTGGGCTGCATCCCCAGCAGCGTGGGCAGCAGGGCAGGGAGGGGTTTGTGCCTCTGCTCTGCTCTGGGGAGACACAGAATCACAGAATCATGGGGGTTGGAAGAGACCTCTGAGGTCATCAAGCCCAGCAGTCCACATATCACCACCATGTCACTAAACCATGACACTGAGTACCACATCTACACGTGTTTTGAACCCCTCCAGGGATGGGGGCTCCACCACTGCCCTAGGCCAGGCCTGCACAACCCTTTTGGGGAAGAAATTGTTCCTCATGGCCAACCTGAACCTCCCCTGGCACAACTTGAGGCTGTTTCCTCTTGTCCCATCCCTTGTTCCTTGGCAGAAGAGCCCAAACACCACCTGGCTCCAGCCTCCTCTCAGGGAGCTGCAGAGAGCCAGAAGGGCTCCCCTGAGCCTCCTCTTCTGCAGGCTAAGCAAGCCCAGTTCCCTCAGCTGCTCCTCACAACCCTTGTGCTCTAGACCCTTCCCCACCTTCCCTGCCCTTCTCTGCCCACACTCCAGCACCTCCATGGCCTTCTTGGGGTGAGGAGCCCAAAAAGGAGCCCAGGCTTGGAGCTGTGGCCTCCCCAGTGCCCAGCCCAGGAGGACAAGCCCTGCCCTAGCCTTGCTGCCACAGTAGTGCTGCCCCAAGCCAGAATGCTCTTGGCCACTCTGCTGCCTCATCTTCAGCTGCTGGCCACCAGCCCCCCAGGTCCTTTTCCTGGGGGCAGCTTTCCAGCCACTCTGCCCCAAGCCTGGAGCCTTCCTGGGGTGGTTGTGAGCCAAGGGCAGGAGCCAGCACTTGCCCTTGTTGAACCTCAGCCCATTGGCCTGGTCCCATCAATCCAGCCTGGCCAGATGCCTCTGCAGATCCTCTAGCCTGCAGCAGATCAACACTCCCACCCACCTTGATGCCAGCTAACTGTCTGAGGTTTCCCTCAACGCCCTCATCAGTAAACATATTACACAGCACAGTCCCAAGCCCAAACCCAAGCCCTACCCACACTCCACCGGTAACCACCATACCCCTGGACCTCCCAACCTCCAGCATCCCACCCCCTCATTACCCTCTCTAACCCCCAGTGTGTGCTGCCTGGGGCCCCTTACGCCCCGCTCATTAATATTAATTAGCTGTGGGCGTGGGCAACCGCCTCATTACTCTGTATGGCCCCGCGGGGAGGCTGGGTCCCCTCATGAATTATGGAGGCTCTGGGCGGGGCCGCGCCCTCCCTCCCTCCCTTCATGGTGGCAGAAAATGGCGGCGGCAGGGGCTGGGGCCGCGCTCCCGGCGCGGAGCGGGAGGAGGAGAAGGAGGAGGAGGCAGCAACAGCGGCAACAGCGGCGGGGCGGGGGGAAGCTGAGAGCGGCGGTGGCGGCGGCGGAGGAGGAAGAAGAAGAAGAAGAGGAGGAGGAAGAGGAGGAGGAGGAGGAGGAGGAAGGGGAGTGTCCGGTGTGCCGGCAGGCGCCGGTGGGAGCGGTGACACCTCCTTGCCGCCACTCGCTTTGCCTCGCTTGCTTCCAGCGCTGCCTGCAGGGCCCCGGCCCCTGCTGCCGCAGCCGAGTCTCCGCCTGGGCCCGCAACCAGCCCGGTCCCACCGCGGGCACAGGAGGAGGAGGAGGAGGTGGAGGAGAGCAGAAGCCGCCGGACCAAGGTATGGTGGTGCTTGGTGGTGGTGGTGGTGGGCTCTTGGCCCTCCCGGGACAGCGCGAAGAGGGAAGGAGGTGAGATGAGTTTGTGAGAGCTCAGCAAGGTCTGAGGGAACTGAGCTTGCTTAGCCTGGAGAAGAGGAGGCTCAGGGGAGACCTTCTGGCTCTCTGCAGCTCCCTGAGAGGAGGCTGGAGCCAGCTGGGGCTTGGGCTCTTCTGCCAAAGAACAAGGGAGAGGACAAGAGGAAACAGCCTCAAGTTGTGCCAGGGGAGGTTCAGGTTGGCCATCAGGAACAATTTCTTCCCTGAGAGGTTTGTGCAGGCCTGGCCCAGTCTGTCCAGGGCAGTGGTGGAGTCCCCATCCCTGGAGGGGTTGGAAAGCCCTGGAGATGTGGTGCTGAGGGCCAGGGGTTAGTGGTGACCTGGCAGTGCTGGGTAATGGTTGGACTGCATGATCTGAAATGTCTCTTCCAACCAGAACAATTCTATGATTCTCTGATCCTCTTCTCAAAGATCTCCAGCAGTTAGGACCCTGAAGCCTTCCCAGATGATCAGTTCTCATCCTTTAGTCTTTCACTTGTTTACCTGAATGTCTCATCTTGAACTTTAAGCTGGAGACTTGTCCAGGCCTCCTGGGCTGTGTCCTCTTGCCTGCCCCCCTGCCTGAACAAGCTTTTGGTTTATTCCATATCTCTAACATAAGGAGTTTTTCAATCCTGGTACCAAAACATTCCCAACAAAAAAGAAACAGCTAAAGAGAAGGATTTGGGCCAGATCCAGGAGGGATGGGGGGAAACCTTGTTGGGAGGAAGAGGTAAGGCCAGGTGCTGACCTGGCAGTGTTGAGTTAATGGTTGGACTCCATGATCTTAAAGGTTTTCTCCAACCAAAAGGATTCCAGGAGTCTGTGACCATGCAGCAGTGGTGGTGCCCTTGCCAGAGCTGCTACCAGTTGGGCAGGTTCCTGCTGTGTCAGAAGAGGAAAGGTCTCATGCTCTGAAGGCATCCTGCTCTCTTGTTGACCTGAAGTTCATCACTTCTGAGTTCCTGGCTTTTCCCCACATATCTCCTCCCCATCTCAAAGCCAGCAGCTCTCCTTAGCTCCTAGAGGGCTGCTCCCAGCATTGCATTTAAGCTGATGGCTTGGGTCATAGCTGGGGGGGAGCTGAAGGGCCATGGAAGATGTCCACCTTGCTGCTCTTCAAACTTAGAATATGCCAGGGTCTTCTTCTGCAGGTGAGGTTCTTCTCTTGGCACCTTGGTGCCTGTTGGCTGGAGGTGCTGCAGAGATCAGCCACCAACACAAGGGCTTCACCCATGGAGCTGTGGAGCAGAGGAGGCTTTAAGCTGTGCTTCAATGGTCCTTTGATCCACTCAAACCATTCTTTTCCCAGTGTCTTACTGGTCTCCCAGTTCATGCTCATGTCAGCACCCTCTGGTTGGCTGCAGGAGAAGCTGGCAGGATGAGCTTAAAGAGCTTAACTTGGTGCTTTGGGCTAACCTTTGGTGGAAGGCAGGTGAGAAGCCTTCAGGCAGAAGGATTTGCTGAACCAATGAAGGGTTTGGGCTATCCAGAGGGAGCCAAAATGAATCATTTTAATTCTCTTGCTTGTCTTGAGTTAGCCAAGGGAAGGTTCAGGTTGGCCATGAGGAGCAATCTCTTCCCCAGAAGGGTTGTGAAGGCCTGGCCCAGGCTGGCCAGGGCAGTGGTGGAGTCCCCACCCCTGGAGGGGTTGGAAAGCCCTGGAGCTGTGGTGCTGATGGTTGTGATTTAGTGCCAGACTTGGCTGTGGACACCTGCTCCTTGAGCACTTCCAAGGATGGGGAATCCACCTCCCTGGGCAACCTGGGCCAGGGTTACAGCACTCTCAGTGGAAAACATTTCCTCCTTCTCTCTGCTCTCCATCTCCTCTTTCAGCTTCAAACCATCAGCCCTTGGCCTGTCCCAACAGGTCCTGCTGGAAAGTCTCTCCCCAGCTTTCCTCTAGGCCCTTGAAGTCCTGCAAGGCCCCAAGAAGGTCTCCCTGGAGCCTTCTCTTCTCCAGGCTGAGCAACCCCAACTCTCTCAGCCTGTCCTCACAGCAGAGGTGCTCCAGCCAACCTCATTTGGAGCTGAAGATGCAGTGCTGGCTGTGCCACTTGGCTGAGGAAGGTCTCTTGTAGGGAAGCAGTTGCCTGGTGAAAGCCTTGGAAGGCAGAGAGGTGAGCAGATGGGAGCCTTGGGGGCTGTGGGTAGGGGGTTGAGGACTCAGCCAGGCAAGGAGGAGAGAACATGTTCACCTGAGGTGCTCAGCCTGATCTGGAAGGAAAAAAAGAACTAGATTTGCATTTCTCCCAAGGAAGGGAATTGTGAGGAAAGAAAAGGAGCTTGTGGAAAAGGAGAAGCAGGAGAGATTGTAGCCTTGGCTGCTCAGAGGCTCATCCTGACTGTTAGATGCTCACCCACACTGAGAGTTTTTTGCCTGGCACAGAGGCCAGGATTTGTGAAATCTTGGGCTTTGGTTTGGGGGTTTTTTCCCTTTTTTTGACAGCAGATGAATCCCAGAATCCAGCCTGGTTGGGGTTGGAAGGGGATCATCCAGGCCAACCCCCTGCTCCAGCAGGCTCACCCACAGCAGCTTGCCCACGGTCACCTCCAGCTGCCTTGGCAATCTCTCCACACAAGGAGACTCCACAGCCTCTCTGCAAAGCCTGGGCCAGGGCTCCAACACCCTCCCACCAAACAAGCTTCTCCTCCTGCTCAGCTGCAACCTCCTGGCTTCCAGTTGGTGCCCAGTGCCCCTTGGCCTGGCCCTGGCCACCACTGAGCAGAGTCTAGCCCCAGCCTCTTGCCCCCAGCCCGCAGCTCTTGCTCAGCATGGAGCAGCTCCCCTCTGGGGCTGCTCTTCTCCAGGCTCAGCACCCACAGGGCTCTCAGCCTTTCCTCCTGCTACAGAGGCTCCATGTCCCTCAGCATCTCCCTAGCCTCCCATGGACTCTCTTCACTAGTTCCTTGGCTCTCTTGGGCTGGGGAGCCCAGGGCTGGAGCCAAGACTCCAGCTGTGGCCTGAGTGGGGCAGAGGAGAGTGGCAGGACAACCTCCCTCCCCCTGCTGCTCCTCACACTCTTCTTCCTGCAGCCCAGCTTGGCCCTGAGGGCACATTGCTGCCTGCTGGGGAACTGGTTGTCCCCCAGCACTCCCAGCTCCTTCTCTGCCTCTTTTCCTGGGCAATCTTAGATTTTACCCATGCCATCAAACAGGCCCAGGAGAGTGATGCTGCAAGAGGAAGAGAAATGAGGTGATGAGAACCTCCCTCAGTTTGACATGGGGCATAAATCAGTGCTTTTCAGGTAGCTTCAGCAGGATTGTTGCTTCTGAGCTCAGAGCACTGTGGTCTTGAGACAGAAGGAAAACCAACCAAAACAAACCCAACTGATGACAGGCTCCAGAAGAAGAGAAAAGCCAGGAAATTAAGGAATCACCAGGAAATGCTTAAGAACCAGCCTGCTCTGGTCCAGTGGAGAAAGAGGGAAACCACAGCCAAAAAAAGATGAGGAGGAAGGAGGGGGAAGTGGTGTCAGAAGTCTGACAGAAACACTCCACCCCTCTTCTGCAAGTGCTGATTGGGAATTGTTCTCTGCTCTGCCAGGCAGAAGAGACACAAAAGGAATCAGCTGTGTTTGTCCCAAAGATTCCTGCTTCAGTGGAGGGGAGCAGATGTCTCCTGACCCTTCCAAACCCAGTCATTTATTCTCTCCCTCACAGACCATTTCCATGTGAGGAGGTTAAAGTCCTTGACAGCCTCAAGTTGTGCCAGGGGAGGTTCAGGTTGGCCATGAGGAACAATTTGTTGCTGGCAAGGGCTGTGAAGGCCTGGCCCAGTCTGTCCAGGGCAGTGGTGGAGTCCCCATCCCTGGAGGGGTTGGGAAGCCCTGGAGATGTGGTGCTGAGGGCCATGGTGCAGTGGTGACCTGGCAGTGCTGGGTGGAGGTTGGACTCATTGATCTCAGAGGTCTTCTCCAACCATGATGGTTCTATCACTGTAATAGACCAAGCCCCAGCTGGCTCCAGCCTCCTCTCAGGGAGCTGCAGAGAGCCAGAAGGTCTCCCCTGAGCCTCCTCTTCTGCAGGCTAAGCNTGGAGCCTTCCTGGGGTGGTTGTGAGCCAAGGTCAGGAGCCAGCACTTGTCCTGGTTGCACCTCAGCCCATTGTTCTCAGCTCATAAATCCAGCTTGTTCAATTCAAGATGACTTAAGATGAACACCCAGGAGTTTGGCTACAAGATGAAGTTAACAGGTCCATTTCTTCCATCATCTAAACCAGGAGAACTTTACAGACAGGTCTTGTTCCATGATCTGCTTGTTGGAGCCACAGAAGCCATGGAAGAATTGCTGTGGTTTCTCTTTCCCTGCATTCCCCTCAGGTTAGCTCCTACACTTTTATTTACTCTTGGAGGGAACAAAAGACACCTTTTTAGCTCTGGTGATAAGGTCTGTGGCAAGCCTTAAACATTCAGAAGGAACTGAGGTCTGCTGCAGGCATGTTCCAAACATCTGCTGCTCTTTGGGACTGTCTCCATGAAGGTTCAGCTTGGTCAAATTCACACAGATCTGGAACTGCTCAAGGACACACAAAAAAAAAAAAAGCCCAAACCCAACATTTGGAGAAGCTGGTGGAAGGTTTCCAGGCACAGAAGAAGGAGGGAGGAATCCAGCCTGGGCTCTCCAGCATCCCTTGGGCTTTGTGTCACACATGCTGGGACATTTGGGATGTGTTCCTTTCAAAAGCAGCCTGCCTTGAGGTAGTCTGGGAGGGAGAGGGAACAGCAGCTCTTTTCTCTCCAAGAAAAAGCCTTCCCAGGTTAGTTAAGCCTTCCTAAGCTTGGTGTTTCATTACAGGAGTTGGGTTTTTTTTCCCCATTAGAAAGCAAGTTTTAAAGTAATGCTGCTGGTGCCACACTGGGAGGAGTGGGGGAGCCAGGCTCAGGCTGTGCTGCCAGGCAGGGAGAGCTGGACAGGCTGAGAGCTGGAGCTGAGGAACCTCCTGGAGGTCAGCAAGGGCAAGGGGAGGGTCCTGCACCTGGGGAGGAAGAACCTGATGGAGCAGGACAGGTTAGGGGCTGAGCTGCTGGAAAGCAGCTCCATGGAGAAGGAGCTTGGTCCAAGGGGCACTGGGCACAAACTGGAGCCCAGGAGGTTGCAGCTGAGCAGGAGGAGAAGCTTGTTTGGTGTGAGGGTGTTGGAGCCCTGGCCCAGGCTTTGCAGAGAGGCTGTGGAGTCTCCTTGTGTGGAGAGATTGCCAAGGCAGCTGGAGGTGACCCTGGGCAAGCTGCTGTGGGTGACCCTGCTGGAGCAGGGGGTTGGCCTGGATGATCCCCAGAGGTCCCTGCCAACCCCAACCATGCTGGGTTCTCTGATATCCCTTGTGATGTGTCCAGCTCTGACATGAGCAGCATTCCTTCTGCAGAGCTCCTCTAGCAGGAGATGTCCTCAGGGGGTTGGATTTACTTCCCCTGTGGTGAACTTCTCATGTCAGGGCAATGTGTTTGAGGAATAAAAACACTTCCTTCACAAAACATGTGGTGGAGCTGCTGGTTTAGATCCCTGGATTTTAGCAAGCTGGGAAAAAGCAATAACCCCTGGTGTTCCATCCTGGCTCATGCCTGTTTGATCCCAAGTGTAGCACGTCAGGATGAGGAGCTGTGGTGCACCCTCCCTGGGTACCCACAGAGGCTGAGCCAGCACAGTTCTTCAGAGGTTATTTTCTTCTTGTTCCCTCTTCATCCAAGTTCCCCCAGAAGTCTTCTGAGGGGTGACTGAGGGAACTGGGGGTTGTTAAACCTGGAGTCCCTCACCCCCAGAAGGCCATGGAGGTGCTGGAGTGTGGGCAGAGAAGGGCAAGGAAGGTGGGGAAGGGGCTAGAGCACAAGGCTTGTGAGGAGCAGCTGGGGGAGCTGGGGTTGGTTAGCCTGGAGAAGAGGAGGCTCAGGGGAGACCTTCTGGCTCTCTGCAGCTCCCTGAGAGGAGGCTGGAGCCAGCTGGGGCTTGGGCTCTTCTGCCAAGGGACAAGGGAGAGGACAAGAGGAAACAGCTTCAAGTTGTGCCAGGGGAGGTTCAGGTTGCCCATGGGGAACAATGTCTTGCTGGCAAGGGTTGTGAAGGGCTGGCCCAGGCTGGCCAGGGCAGTGGTGGAGACCCCATCCCTGGAGGGGTTGGAAAGCCCTGGAGATGTGGTGCTGAGGGCCAGGGGTTAGTGGTGCCCTGGCAGTGCTGGCTAACAGTTGGACTGCATGATCTGAAATGTCTCTTCCAACCACAACAATCCTTTCCCTCCCTGTCTCTGTGGCTGGAGTGGAACTTGCCCAGACTTGTGCTGCAGAGAAGCAGGAGGGAGCTTGGAGTCCAGCATAAAGAGCAGAGTCATCTGGGGAGCAGCAGACTGAAGGCTTGGAGGTTGTTAAGCTGTCATCCTGTGCCAATATGCTTCTGGTGCCTGAATTCCCCAGGGGGAAGGGAGGAAGCAGGAGCAGGAAGGGGAATTCCTGCTGGAGGGAGCAGCTTACCCAAGCAGCTCTGAAATACTGACCTCAGGGAGCACACTGCAGGGAGAATCAAAGCTTTGCTTACTCCAGACTGGTGAGACCACACTGCAAATGGCTGCTGAGGTGAAGGGAACATGGAGGAGGAGGAGGAAAAGCACCATTGATATGGAAAACAGGGAGTGTTCTCCACGGGCTTCGGTGGCAGAAGGACCTGGGTGTGGATCCTGGGCTGTTGTGCTGCTGCTGCTGTCAGCCTGTGTCTCCTGAGTGGCTGCCTGGAGGAGATGTGTAAAGCCTGGCTTGATTTCCAGCACTCACATCCCCTCTGACATCTCAGGGCTGTTCCTTGAAGCTCTGTGTTTGCTTCCTCCTCTTCCTCCTTGTCCCCTGATTGCTCAACTGCTTGTGGAGAATCCCCCAAGGAGGTGTAGAAATGCTCTTCCTTGGCCTCTCTCCTCCCACCCTTGCTGGGGTTGAAACCCAACTTCTGCCAGCAGCAGCAGGAGATAAACCTCTGTGCTTGGCAAAACAAAAGAGCTGCAGAAGCTCTTGGCTGACCCTTGGAGAGCTGAGCTTCTCCTTCTGGGGAAACAGTGGAGAAACCTCAGTCTTCAGCCACTCAAAAGCATGTCCTGCTTTCTTTTCCCTTCTCTTTCCAGCCTTTATCTTCAGAGCCCCCAGCAGGAAGCCAAGCAAAGCAGGGGAACCCCGAGAGGAACATGAAAGCCAGCTAAGGAAGGTATGGATTTGGGTGCCATGGATCTGTTTTCTTCCAGAAGAAATTGGATTTTCTGCAGGATTATCCTGCCTGAAGCTTGAAGAGCAGCTTTTTCCTGCTCTGAAACAAAGGTCATTTCTTCCCTTCTTGCTGCTGAGCCACTTGAGGGCCATGTTGGCAGGAAGCAAGCATGCAGAATCCAGGCTTTGCTGGCTTAGGCTGCCTTCCAGAGCATGGAAATGTACCTTCTGTGGTGGACCTCAGGCAACTGTTGGGTTGTAGAGGGCTTATGAGAGCATCTCTGCTTGTGGATGGGGTTCCATAAGGTATCTCCTGCAGAAGCATCCCTCTCAGAGCCAGTCTGGTCCTACCTGGAGCTTTCTTTCTGGTTGTTTATTAAGCAAGGAGAAAGAAATGTGATTTAAAGACAAAACACTGTGAAAGGAAGAAAAGTTGTTCAGCTGTTTTGGGCTTAATGTCTGGGAAAATGGGGGGGGTAGATGAGTGGAGAGGGAGAGGGGTGGAGAACTGGCTGAAGGTCAGAGCTCAGAGGGCTGTGAGCAGTGGGGCAGAGGCTAGTTAGGGGCCTGGAGCTTGTGGTGTTCCCCAAGAGGTCAGGACTGCTGGGTCCAGTCTTGTTCAACATCTTCATCCATGACCTGGCTGAAGGCACAGAGTGCAGCCTCAGGCAGTTGGCTGCTGGTGCCACACTGGGAGGAGTGGGGGAGCCAGGCTCAGGCTGTGCTGCCAGGCAGGGAGAGCTGGACAGGCTGAGAGCTGGGGCTGAGGAACCTCCTGGAGGTCAGCAAGGGCAAGGGGAGGCTCCTGCACCTGGGGAGGAAGAACCTGATGGAGCAGGACAGGTTAGGGGCTGAGCTGCTGGAAAGCAGCTCCATGGGGAAGGAGCTGGGAGTGCTGGGGGACAACAAGGTCCCCAGGAGGCAGCAATGTGCCCTCAGGGCCAAGAAGGCCAATGGTCTCCTGGGGTGCAGGAAGAAGAGTGTGAGCAGCAGCAGGGGGAGGGAGGTTCTCCTGCTCCTCTCCTCTGCCCCACTCAGGCCACAGCTGGAGGC
This sequence comes from Galbula dea, assembly GCA_013399015.1. NCBI lineage: Eukaryota > Metazoa > Chordata > Aves > Piciformes > Galbulidae > Galbula > Galbula dea. The sequence goes on along the minus strand of VWZX01001202.1, from coordinate 123,979 downwards.
CTGGCTCCAGGCCTGGGCTTTCCCAGTCTGGTACCATCATCATTCCTATGGTCATGCTGCTGCCTTCCCCTTTTTGCTCATGGGCAGGGATCTTTCTTTCCCCTTCTGACCTAAACTCCACTGATCTGAACCTCCTCTGAAGGAGCTTCTGTGGGGGAAAGATTCTCTGAGTCCTCATCCCTGAGGACAGGGCCATTTCATTTGGCTGCCAAATGTTCTACTCATCCTTATTCCTTAGTCCAGGCAAAACTGTGCCTGTTGCCACTGGGTGAGAGGTTCTTGGTGTCTCTGAACTCCTGAATTAGGCAGAAGGAGATGAGAATTCAGGTTTGGAATTGGAAGCTTGTGTAGCATTGGGCTTCCCTCAGTGTCTCAAGGCAAGAAGTTCCATCTCTTGGTGAAATGGGGATAACCCAGCCTGGCTTTCATCCTGAGGAAGGCAGAGGAGCAGCCAAAAGCTTTTTCCATCTCCTCAGGTGTCAGCTTCTAGCTCTTGACCTGCTTCCCAGCCTTCTGCAGCTGTAAGCAGAGCAGTTAGCATGATTCTGTCCTGAGGAGTTGTTATTTCAGTGGAGAAGGTCATGGTGTGATGTTTCTCAGCTGGCTTCCAGGGGCAGATGAAGTGTTTGCTGCCTGTGCTGGGTGGTGAGATGTCTTTCCTCTCTCATACCCCACAGCTTGCTGATCTTCTGGTTGGTCTTTTCCCAGAGGATATCCTTTTTGGCTACTGGAAACCTAACTCCTCCTCAACTGTCCTCCTAGCACAAGCAATGCAGTGTTTGGCACCACACACCCCTAGAGTCAGGAGGGAAACTCCTACCTGAGGCATGTCCTGACCTGCAGCTTGCCAGCAGCATGGGCAGATGGAGCAGGAGCAGGGAGGGAGCTGGGAAACCTGGACACACTGGGGAGGGAAGATCTCAAATGTGAGGTTACTAAGCTTTTGGAAATCCTAGAATCCAGCATTTTGGGGGTTGGAAGGGAGATCATCCAGGCCAACCCCCCTGCTCCAGCAGGCTCACCCACAGCAGCTTGCCCAGGATCACCTCCAGCTCCTGGCAAACAGGTGTAGGGCTTTGAACTCTTTATCTCTTCTGTTCTTCTTTCCAGCTGAGAGAAGAAAAACTCCAAGAAGAAAAAGTTCCTGATGATCTGCTTCCCAAATTCATCCCAGAGGACATGGAAGTAGGCAAAAGGAAAATGGAAGAGCAGCAGAAGAAAGATGAATCTTTAGTGCTTAAAGTGAACCAGGAGTGTGTAAGTAAGCTTGGGCTTCTCTTCCCTGACCACAGCAGGCACCAGGAGGTGAAATGCTGCTGGGACTCAGTCCTGGAACAAGAACTAGGGTTTTTAAGAGCCTGACTTGCTGAGGATCTCCTGGTCCTGCCTGTTGGAACTGGGAGCTTTCATCCTTTGCCAGAATGAGCTTTCCAGGGATCAGTCGATTGGCTTCTTCATGGCCCTTGAAGGTGATGAGCTAAGAGACTACAAAGATCCATCTTAGTGAGAGCTGTCTGCTGGGGTTTCTCATGACTGCAGGTGTTCTTCTAGAGGTGTCTGTTCCCCCATGTGCCACTGCACTCCTAACAGAAGGTGCAGCTCTTCCCAGCATAGCAGCTAAATCTCCAGAGGTGACCACTCTGCTTTCTGTATCCTTAGCCTTCAGGCACTTCCAGGAACACATCTCCATGGATCTCCTAGGGTCTAAGTGTGGCAATACTTTAGTCCAAGAGCTTCTCCCTGCTGAGCTGTGCCCATTTCTCATCACATCACAGGGTGGTTAGACAGGTTGCCCAGAGAGGCTGTGGAAGCCTCATGCCTGGAAGCTTTTAAGACAAGGCTTGATGGGGCCCTGGGCAACCTGCTCTAGTGGATGGTGTCCCTGGCAGGCAGGGGGGTTGGAACTGGATGATCTTTGAGGTCCCTTCCAGCTCTACAATCCTATGATCTGTGAGGCTGTGCAGGAAGCTGGAGTCTCCTGGGTACTGACCACAGCCTCCCCTAGTCCCTTCCCTCTAGACTTTCCTTGATCCCATCAACTCCCGACAGCCCCGCCTAGGAGCTGTGCCTTTCCTTATGCCTTCTCCATAGCTTTGGGGGACCAGTGAGCTATTGAGAAGCCACCTGAGCCTCTCTGTCTGCTGGCAGGTTGGAAATCTCTTAGCCAGAAAGAGCTGTGCTTTCCAGGGGGGTTGACTTTGCTCTTCCTTGGTTGCCTTTAGTTCCCTGAGCGCCTCTCGGACTCGGAGAACGAAGAACCCTGCCAGGGCAAGCAGGGGCATCGCTCGGCCTTCGTTTCCAGGGGCACTGCCTACTCCTTTGCTTTCCTTGCAGGGTAAGATGGGGAGACTTTTAGTCATGCTGGTTCTTTGGCTGGGACAGGCTGTTCTTCTAAAAGTACCTGAGATGCTTGAAATGGAATCAAAATGTTTGGATGGAGTCGTGACAAGAGTCGTGGATGTCATCAATCTAGACAAGGTCCCCAGGAGGCAGCAATGTGCCCTCAGGGCCAAGAAGGCCAATGGTCTCCTGGGCTGCAGGAAGAAGAGTGTGAGGAGCAGCAGGGGGAGGGAGGTTCTCCTCCCCCTTTCCTCTGCCCCACTCAGGCCACAGCTGGAGTCCTGGCTCCAGGCCTGGGCTCCCTAGCCCAAGAGAGACAAGGAACTAGTGGAGAGAGTCCATGGGAGGCTAGGGAGATGCTGAGGGACCTGGAGCATCTGTGGCAGGAGGAAAGGCTGAGAGCCCTGGGGCTGCTGAGCCTGGAGAAGAGCAGCCCCAGAGGGGAGCTGCTCCATGCTGAGCAAGAGCTGCAGGCTGGGGGCAAGAGGCTGGGGCCAGACTCTGCTCACTGGTGCCCAAGGCCAGCCCAAGGGGCACTGGGCACAAACTGGAAGCCAGGAGGTTCCAGCTGAGCAGGAGAAGTTTGTTTGGTGTGAGGGTGTTGGAGGCCTGTCCCAGGCTTTGCAGAGAGGCTGTGGAGTCTCCTTGTGTGGAGAGATTGCCAAGGCAGCTGGAGGTGACCCTGGGCAAGCTGCTGTGGGTGACCCTGCTGGAGCAGGGGGGTTGGCCTGGATGAGCTCCAGAGCTCCCTTCCAACCCCTGACTGTCTGGATTCTGGGGTTCTGTGAACAATCTCCTGGTTTCACCTATCTGCTTTTCAGGAACCTGACCTGTAAAGTGGAAAGAAGTCAGAGCTGCAATGACACCATTCAGGAGAGATCAAAGAGCAGGCAGAGATCAGCTCCAGCCAACAAAACCAAGGTACCTACTGTGTCTGGATACTCAGTGTGTAAATGTTCTTATCTGAGGTTACACAGTGCCCATAATCTGGAGATAAGAAAACAGAATGTTTGTGGTGCTGCTGGTCCTACATTATCACCATGAGGCCAAGCCACTTCCTTGCAGCTCACCATAAAGTCCTGCTAGGTTAGGAATGGCTAAGCAGAGAAGTCACAACCTTGCAGAGCTGTTTGCTATTGGGAAGAGCTGGCCTGGTCCTGCCTCCTCTCACATCCAACAGCCTGGGTGAGGTAACCAGAGCTGATACCCTCAGGAGGACACTTTGCACACTCAACTCCTGCACTAACCTCTGTCTCCAGGGCTGTACTCTGCCTCTTTTCCAATGTGCCTCTCTGGCCTGTGGCATCCTGGATTAAAAGGATCACTGGGTAAAAAGCTGCCTGGGTAGCCTGGTCCAAAGAGTGGTGGTGAATGGAGTGACCTCCAGCTGGTGGCTGGTCACCAGGGCTCAGGACTGGGCCTGCTCTCTCTGATGTCTTTATCAAGATGAGGGGATCAAGGACATCCTTGGTCACATTGCAGATGTAGCAGCATGAGAGGATGGTCTTGGAGATGAGCAGAAATGTTGCTCTTCATCTCTGCTAGAGGTTGTCTCAGGCCAGTGTCCAGTGTGGTGGCTGTGGTATGGTCTGGGACCACAACTCGGTGTCATTCCAGTCACACCAGTCTGCCTTGGGCACACATACCCCTTTTCTCAGGACATTTTGCAGGGCAGGGTGTTAAACCTAGGCCAAGTGTTTATTCTTTCTCTCCTACAGCTTGGTAGGGAGCAAAAAACCCTTGGGAGACCATTCCCCTTGGAGAGCAAGGCTTCCTTCAGGCAGGGTGGTGCAGTGCTGCTCAACTTCTCCTTCTCGCCTTGCTTCAAGCATTGTGCCATCAGAGTGGTGGCCCCTCGTGGCAAGGACAGCTCTAACTTTGAACTCAGTCTGAAACCCAGAGCATGCAGGACTCCAGTGTCCTCTGCTCATGTTAGATATTGGCCATGAAGAGTGATGTGAGCAGTAGAGGCTGTTCCAGAGAGCTCTCCAGCTGCTCCCCAGCAGGAGCCGAGCGTGGTAGCCTCGCCTCCTCCTCTTCTCCTGCCTGCTTGTCCATGTTCTTCTCCCCAACAGTCCTTTTGAGCTGTGCTGTCTTGCCTTGCAGGTGCCACCTGTCAGCAGCACCTCCACACCTCTGCTGGGGGTTCTGTCCTCCACCCAGAACAATCGTTGCCTCTCTGCCCCCGACCTGACGGCCGAGAAGCGCTTGGTCCTCAACCCGGTGTCCTCCCTCTCGGCCCTGCACCGGCCAGAGCGCTCCATCAGCCCTGAGAGCAACGACAGCATCTCAGAGGAGCTCAACCACTTCAAGCCCATTGTCTGCTCCCCCTGTACTCCTCCCAAGAGGCTTCCTGATGGCAGAGTCCTCAGCCCTCTCATTATCAAGTCCACCCCGAGGAACCTCAGCCGGAGCCTGCAGAAACCAACGACCTACGAGGCCAGCCCTCGGATCCTGAAGAAGTGGGAGCAGATCTTTCAGGAGCGTCAGATCAAAAAGACTCTCTCCAAAGCCACCCTTACCTCCTTGGCTCTGGAGCCTGGAGAAGACCTTCCTGTTCCTGACATCCCCAACTCCAGCAGCTGCCCTAAAGAGCAGCTGCAAGCACAGGAAGCTCACCTTCCACCTGGCCTTCCACCAGGAGACCTTCGCCCCGAGCTGGATTTGCTTCCTTCCATCAGCCAAACGAAGGTGGGGAGAGGGAAGGAGAAGAGCAGAGAGCCCCAGGCCTTACCGGCAGAGGGCAGCGCTGCCGAAGCGGAGGTGAGACCGAACATCACCTCCCTAAACACACGAGTGCCCGAAGTCCCTGACCTGAAAGTCACCACCACCGCCGCCACCTTCCTGGACAAATCCTGTCTGAGCCTCGGCCCCAAAGTGCTGAGCAGAAGACTCCTGGGAGTCAGCACCTCCTTACCTGACAACACCACCTTCGGAATCGCCGTCAAGACCTCGGGGAAGAAGCAGCTGAAATGTTTGAACACCACTGAGCTGCTCAAGGTGCAGAACAGCTCCTGCAACTCCATGGAGAACATCCTGGGGGAGCAACCTCCCTCCTTGAGGCGGGGCCGCAAGAGGCGCTGCAAAACAAAGCACTTGGAGCACAACGGCTCCGTCAAGAGACTGAGGCACGGCCCGGCCGACGGGGGCTTGCCTCCGGAGGATCGCTTGGTCAGGGAGGTGGAGCAGAAGCTCCAGCAAGAGGAGGAGGACAGGAGGTTGGCCCTGCATCTGCAGAGGCTGTTTGACAGCGAGAACAGGACAGTGGAGAGGAGGAAAGTGAGGGTGGATCGCTACCTGCTGAGGTCCAAGAGCACGCTGGGGGCCAAGTAGCGCTCGGTGGGCGGTGCTGCCTTTCCAGAGGAGCAGGAGGTTGATCAGGTTGTCTTAGAGGAAACTGATTTCTTCTGTCATGCTTCCTGCCACCCACCCCCAATTGTTTTCTTGCTTTGGTGGTCAGAGGGTTGTAGGTTTGGTTCAGAGAGAAGCCAGAGTCCTTTCAGATGAACACAAAAGAGAGAAGGAGGAGAAAAAGCCTCCAGCTTCCTGGTTCATTGGGCTGAAGGAGGTGGCCATTCTCCCCAGGAATACACTGCAAGGCTTCTCCAGGCACTTGGTGGCACTTGTGTTCCCCTGCTAGAAGGGCTCTCTGAGCAGCAGCACCTGGGCTGTGGAACAAGGACCTCATTCTGGTCTTGCTGCTTCAATAAGCCAAAAGAAGTCAGAGTTCCACTTGTGGAAAATTGGCTTTTTCTGTCCTAGAAATAGTCTTCTCCTCTCTGCCTGCCCCAGTCTCTTCCCTAGACTGCAGCTGGGCTGTGGTGCTCAGCCTGTTAGCAGTGACCTGACTCGAGGTTGATTTGTATTGCTGCTAGGAAGTCCCAGGAGATCCACCTGAAGCACTTAGAAATGAATGTATCCCATGGTCTGCTCCAGCAGGTACAGCTCAGAGGTCACTTTCTTTGAATAGAAGGCAAAATGCAGTGAAGAGAGACATAAAATCACTTTAAACTCAGAGAGGTTTAGATCTGAGGAAGAAATGTCTTCCACTGAGGGTGGTGAGAGCCTGTCCCAGGGTGCCCAGAGAGGTGGGAGATGTCCCAGCCCTGGAACCACTGCATGTCAGGTTGGTTGGGGCTGTGAGCAACCTGCTCTAGTTGCAGATGTCCCTGCTGCCTGCAGGGGTTGGACTAGATGACCTGGGAATGTCCCTTCTAACCCAAAGCAGTCTGGGGTTGTAGGATTCTATGAAAATCAGGATTTGATGGAAAAGCCTTAGAGGAACTTGCACATTTGTGTTGCTGACAGAGCAGGGAGCTCAGGTGGAGCAGCCAGGGGGCAACTGGAGCTTTTCTCCTGCTCTTTGCCTCCTCAGAGGCAAGAGAATTTCATGTTCTTCCTCCTAACAGTGCAATCTAGAAAGGGAAATGCTCTGCTGGGTGATTTGGGGCAGGACCTTCTCCCTGCTGACACATACCCTGCAGGATCTTACTGAGTGAAGAGATCTGTCAGCACAGCCAAGACCTGTCCTTACATGTCCAAGAGTGGCCTGAGGAGGTATCTGGCACCAGATGGGTTGGCAGGAGAGCTGGGATAGGAGCCCAGCCCTTCCTCCTGGCTCGTGGGCACTCAGATGTGGGTGCTTAGGGCAATGCAAACCTGCCCAGCCCCTGCTCTCAGCTAGTCACCTTCAGGTTCCAACCACTAAGAAAGCTCAAGTAAGCAATGTACTAAAAATTTCCACTTGAAGAAGTTGGGCATGGCAGCATGGAACAGAGCTAGCTGGAGCCTGGGCTTGGTGGCACATCTGTGGGCTGCCCACATGTGCTCAGAACCCAGGAGCCAACCCTGGCCTGGGCTGCAGCCCCAGCAGTGTGGGCAGCAGGGCAGGGAGGGGGTTGTGCCTCTGCTCTGCTCTGCTCTGCTGTGGGGAGAGCTCAGCTGCAGTGCTGGGGCCAGCTCTGGAGTCCTCAGCACAGCAGAGACATGGAGCTGGTGGAGCAGGGCCAGAGGAGGCCACAGACATGGTGGGAGGGCTGGAAGCCTTCTGCTGTGAGGCCAGGCTGAGAGAGTTGGGGTTGTTGAGGCTGGAGAAGGGTAGGCTGCTTCTGCTGATTAATCCTCATGTGCTCCTTGGAAGCTACCTTGCAGAGTATTCCCTGGGGACCTGGAGAACCTTCAGCCAGGCTGGTAACCACCTTGGTGACCCTTGTGCCAGCTGAGGAGGGGGAAGCCCAGCCCTGCTGGAGCTGAGCTGAGGGAATGGCCATGGCCCAGTTACCTCTGTCTAAAGCAAAATGGTTTGAATTTCTTCCTCTAGCTTAAAGGGTTCAAAGAAAATCAAACAACCCCAACCCCACCCCCCAAACAGGAACTGGTTTTCTTTCTCTCTCCTGACTTCTGGTGGAGCTGTGAGGACCCTGGCACCTGGTTCTTCATTGGACTGGGTTGGTTTAGGGTTGGTTTTGGTGGTGTTTTTTTGTGTAAGAAAAAAAAAAAGAACAAAGAAATCTTCTATTTTAATGGATAAAATGGATATATTTTAAATACTCTATGGCAACAGCTTGACACTTTTCAGTTGGAGAAGTCTTAGAGCAAGGATTCCATAATACATTCTCTCTTCTCTCCTCAACACACAAACTGCTTGGATGGTTGAAGTCCTACCTGCTGCACCTCATGGCTGCTGACTTCTCCTTCCCCTCCTGAGGTGCTGATGGAACAGGCACTCTGCCCCAAGCCCAATCCTGCTCCTCCACTGAGCTGTGTGGCTCAGAAGGAAGTTGAAGTCATCAAGAGCTTTGACCTCTCCTAGAAGAGCAGCCCAGAGAGAAGGAGCCATGGCTTGGAGCTTCCCTTTGTGGGGCAGGAGGCTCAGGAGGGAAACCCACCAGAAGTTCTTCCTCCAAACTTGATGCCTTTTTCAGTGTTCCCCAGGCTTTTTCCACCTTCCCTTCCCCATGCTTAACCCTTTCAGCCTGAATCAGACTTCCCTGAGCAGTTTCCTTCTCGTGGAGGTTTCCTCCAGGCTCTCCAAGCAAGTCTCCATCCCAAAAAGAGAGATTTACACATTGAATGTATCTTTATTTCCCCTCTTAAAACAGATTTTTGCACCAGGCCAGTGTCTTAAATACCTTTTTGGTTAAGATTACCTAAATACTTCATGGTTTTGTGTCTGTTCATTTCCTCTCTTGGGAAATGTGGGAGGCACTGCCTGAGCTGGAGCTTGTCCCCAGCCAAACCAAAAAGCTTAGTGGGACATTCACAGCCTTGGCTTCCCAAAACATCCCAGCAGCACTGTTCAGCCTCTTGAGCATCATCCCATGGTCCACAAGGAAGGAGACCTTTGGAGGTGGCTTCTCAAGTCATGGTCTTGGAGGCTTTGTGTGGTGGTGGCAGCAGCTTTCTGTAGAGCAATCAGGGTGGGATGGATCTTTGCTCAGTGAGGTTTTTGGTCTGGTGAAGCTGCTGGTTGCATGGCTGCCTTCACTTCTTGTTGCTTTAGGAGTGAGGAGACCATGAGCTGTCCTCCAGCTGCCTCACCTTCAACCCTTCTCAGCTTCCTCCTGAGCTGGTGTGAGAGCAGGGCCAGGATCCAGCCCGAGGTGGTGGTGTGGGGATGGAGACTGCAGGTGATGGGAAGCTCAGATGAATGTCATCATCTTCAGCACTCTGGAAGCTTGCACTAAACCCAAGTGGAGATAATTCCAGCAGAAATTCCCAACCTCTAGCCTCTGGAGGTCAAGTATGACCTCACCTTGCCACCACTGAGGCCACCTGAGAAGCAGAACATCTCTTGGTGAGGGCTGGATGCAGCATGAGGCCTGCAGAGGCCTGGAGGTCAAAGCCAACTATTTCTTCATGCTGACAAGTCACTTGTCACCTTCTTCCTTTCTGCAGCCTCCAGGATGAAGGCTGTGGAGCAGGAGAGCATCTTCCCAAAAGGTGAAGCTGTCTTCTCTTGGGAGAGAACAAACCCAGCAGGTCAAAAGCTTGCAGGGCTGCTAACACTGGAGGAGCTGGGTTTGCTTTGACCACAGAAGGACCACATCTACCAAAGATGCCTCCAGAGCTCTTGCTACCAACTCCAGAAGCCTCTGGAGCTCTGTGCCTGGGAAAGGTCCATGCTTGGAGCCAGTGAGATTGGCTAAATGAAGAGCAAGTGCCAAAAGAAGAGCTCAGCTGATTGTATGATGTTGGTTGTTCTCCAGACACTTGGTCTGTGCGGTGCAGAGCAGGCATCGAGCCCAGCTTGAGCAAGAGCTGCTTTCTGCTTTCTGGCTGAAGGCAAAGGAGCAGCTTGAAGCCTTAAAGACTATCCCTGAGTTTCCAAACCAAGCCTTTAGCAGACAGACCCCAAGGCTCCACCTGGACCTTCCAACAGCCCTGTGCCACCTCCCAGACATCTGCCAAAAGGCTGACATGGAGCTGGTCCCAAGGGAGAAGGGAAGTGGTTGACAAAAACCAACTCCTCTTGCTCCTTGGGGACCCAAGGTGGAAACTTAACAACTGCTGGACATGATGCTCTCCTGTGGCATGGGGATGGAGACCCCTGGGATGTCTCTCTGGATGGCAGCTGACTGGAACTGGCCTCAGGTTGCACCAGGAGAGATTTGGATTGGATGTGGAGAAGAATTTCTTCCCCAAAAGAGTGGTTAAGCATTGGGCCAGGCTGGCCAGGGCAGTGGTGGAGTCCCCATCCCTGGAGGGGTTGGGAAGCCCTGGAGATGTGGTGCTGAGGGCCAGGGGTCAGTGATGACCTGGTTAACAGTTGGACTGGATGATCTTGGGGATCTCTTCCAACCTTAACACTTCATCCTATGTGACAGCAGCTGGAGCCAGGGCACAGAGCTGGGCCCCTCCCCACATGTCACCCACAAACCTTTCTCTTCCCCCCATCCCACCCACCACAAAAGCATCATCTCTGGCATTGACCTTCACTATGCAAAGAGGAGAACCTTCAGCTGGTTCCAGAGGAGGCTGTGTGTCCTGCTTCCCTTGATGTTTGCTGTCAACCTTCCCAACAACTCTAGATGTTGCTGCAGTTGTTTTCTGTGCCTCCCCATCAGCCTTTTTCCATGGTTGTGCTTCTGTGTTTCTCCTCAGCTCACCAGCAGAGCACTGGGGGAGGGGGGGAGGTTTGGGCTCTCAGCTGAACCACTGGGGCTTCATCTGGATGTTCTACCAAGCAATGGAAGCTGCTGTTGACTTGCATGTGTCAAAAAGTGTGTGGGGTAACATGTGCCATGCAGGCATCTGTCATGTTGTGGCTTCTGTGATCTTTGGGAATGGAATCAATCCTGCTTGTGAAACAAAACAACCCATAATCATCTGGCACACACCAGAAAGGTGCCAACTGTTGGACACAAATGGTGTAGGTTTGGGACAGGAATGAGGACTTGGAACTGCAGGACACAGGCTGATGAGGTTCAAGCAGAATAAAAAGCAGGTTCTGACAGTGACCTCTCTCTTTCTGCTGCTGTTGTTGTGCTTGGATCCCTGCAGGTTCCTCCTGCTGCTGCTGCTGCCTGTCCCAGACAGCTGCTACTCGACCCTGGGGGTGTGAGCTTCTGGATTTCTGCTTTGCAGGCTGCCCAGAGAGGTGGGAGATGTCCCAGCCCTGCAACCATCCCAGCTCAGGTTGGTTGGGGCTGTGAGCAACCTGCTCTGGTTGCAGATGTCCCTGCTGACTGCAGGGGTTTGGCCTAGGTGACCTTGGAAGGTTCCTTCCCACCCAAACCAGTCTGGGATGGTATGGAAAGGGTGAAGTTGAGTCTGATGCCATAGTTGTGCTGTAGGAACACAGCCAGAGGGAAGTGAACATCCTCCAACCCCTATCCCAACTCCTCCTGTTTTCAGGGGATGGATTTTGGGCTTTCAGCTCCCTCAGCATCCTTGTGTCCAGCTGCTCAGGCACATACCTGCACTGGGATGAGGCTCTGGGAGCCCAGCTTGGAGTTGATTGTCCCCAGCACTTGGCTGTGGGACAGCAGGTGAGAGCTGAGGGCACTGGGGAGCACTTGGTGACTTGTGACTTCATAAATAGGAGTGCTGGTGCTGCTCCTCCCTCAGCCCTCCTTGTGCAGCCAGGACAGGTAGAGCTCCATCAGCACCTGAGCTCCTTATACAACCATGGAATGGTCTCCCTGGAGCCTTCTCCAGCCTCAGCAACCCCAACTCTCTCAGCCTGTCCTCCCAGCAGAAGGCTTCCAGCCCTCCCATCATGTCTGTGGCCCCCTCTGGCCCTGCTCCACCAGCTCCATGTCTCTGCTGTGCTGAGGACTCCAGAGCTGGCCCCAGCACTGCAGCTGAGCTCTCCCCACAGCAGAGCAGAGCAGAGGCACAATCCCCTCCCTGCCCTGCTGCCCACCCTGCTGGGGCTGCAGCCCAGGCCAGGGTTGGCTCGTGGGCTCTGAGCACACATTGCCAGCTCAGCTCCAGCTTCTCCCCCACCAGTTGCCCCAAGCCCTTCTCCTCAGGGCTGCTCTCCAGCCTGCAGTGACACCAGGGGTTCTCCTGTGCTCTCATTGCAGCCTTGTGGCTGGACCAGTGCTTTCAGGTCAGTGCCTGAAAGCCTGAGCTGGATCTTGTTACCACACTGGATTTTCCAACCTCAGGAGAGGAAATGTGGCTCCAGCCAAGGTACAAAACACATTTACCCAAGGAGACCAAGGTGAGGATGCTTTTATTCAACCCCTGGCCGTGCTCTGGACCAAACTTTGGCCACCTTCTTGGCCATTCTCTTCCCTGGTAGCTTTTGGGGGTTTCCCTGCTTGGATGTTGCCTCTGTGAGAAGGGCTTTGACCTCCTGCATCTCATCCCTGGGCTTGGCCCTCTCCTCTCCAAGGGTTGCAAGGAGAAGCTCAAACACCCCCTGGAACTCCTCCATCAGCCTCAGTGCCTCCTGGTACTCCTTGGAGCTGGATCTCCTCTTCTGCAACACAGAGGCTGGGAAAGGCCAAGGAGAAGAGCAGAGGGCTGGGACAAATCCTGGGCTGCAGTATTTGATCCTTCCCATGCCTCTGCCTACCAGTGGCCTCAGCTCTCTTGTCCCCAGGGCACAGGGACAGGGACACAAAGGTGGCTGCTGGCATCCAGTTCTAGCCTGGCATCTCCATGAACCATGAGAGCCCCAAGAGAGAAGAGACTGGTGGCTTGGAGCACCTCAAGGGTGAAGATGTGCTGGGGCCAAGCCTGGGCAGTGCAGGTTGCAAAAAGTGCCTGAATTTTTTGCCTCTTTTTCCTCCTCTCATCCCAGGTCTCTCCCAGGCTCAGGGGAGCCCTTCTGGCCCTCTGCAACTGGAGCAGCCAGGGCCTGCCTGCACCAGCAGGTCAGGATGGCACCATCACAGGGGCTGGGATGGAGACAAGACCCAAGTCCTGCTTCTCACAGGGGCAAAAGCACTGTCAGTCCAAGGCTGTTCTCCCAGCAGATGGCTTTGGGATAGGGGTGAGTCCAGCTGTGGATCCAGGGGATCTCAGAAGTGTCAGGGTTGTATTTACCTTTCTGATAAGCAGGAGACAGAGCAGGGCCAGCCCTGGGAGGGTTCAGCAAGTGAAGCCCATGTCCTGTCCTGCTGTTGCAGCAGGGGGACCCTCAGTGCCACCTCAGCACATCCTGGGGACTGCCCAGCTCAAAGACACCTTTATGTGGTGTTGAGGCCACAGCTCCAAGCCTGGGCTCCTTTTTGGGCTCCTCACTGCCAGAAGGCCATGGAGGTGCTGGAGTGTGGGCAGAGAAGGGCAAGGAAGGTGGGGAAGGGGCTAGAGCACAAGACTTGTGAGGAGCAGCTGAGGGGACTGGGCTTGCTTAGCCTGGAGAAGAGGAGGCTCAGGGGAGACCTTCTGGCTCTCTGCAGCTCCCTGAGAGGAGGCTGGAGCCAGCTGGGGCTTGGGCTCTTCTGCCAAGGGACAAGGGAGAGGGCAAGAGGAAACAGCCTCAAGTTGTGCCAGGGGAGGTTCAGGTTGGCCATGAGGAACAATTTCTTCCCCAAAAGGGCTGTGAAGGGCTGGCCCAGGTTGGCCAGGGCAGTGGTGGAGTCCTCAACCCTGGAGGGGTTGGAAAGCCCTGGAGATGTGGTGCTGAGGGCCAGGGGTTAGTGGTGACCTGGCAGTGCTGGGTAAGGGTTGGACTTGATGAAGTCTTTTCCAATTCAATGGCTCTGTGTTCAGATCCTGCCCCAGCCTCTGCAGTGCTGCCAGCAGGGGAGCCTGAGAACACAGGCACATACCTAAGGGGATTTCAGTGATGGTTGAGGTGTTTCTCATGGCCACCAGGATTTCATCCAGGATTTCTGCTCTTGTCTTTGGGGCAGGAGGATCAGGCATCCTCTTGAGCTGCAAGGAAGACCAGGAGGCTGCAGTGTCTCTTCCCTCCAGCCTCCAGGCTAATAATCCTCCACCTCTCCCAAACTAACATGGGACTTCTGCACAAGGTAGGTAAGATGGTCTCTCTTAGGGCTTTTTTTGGGCCAAGCTGGTCTGGTTTAGACACCAACTGCAGGTTGGATCACATCATGATACCCCCAGAGCAGGGCAGGGGATTCAGGGATTGGAATTCCATTCCAACCCACCCCACAGACCCAGCCATTTCCTCCACCTCTCTTGGCTCAGGGATGGCTTTCTCCAGGCTAAGTGATTCTCCTCATGCTGCTCAGGGGCTAAGCCAGCTCTTGGCTGCTCCCCAAGCTGCCCCATCTCTGCATGCACCATGCCAGGAGGGAGAGAGGATGGGATTGGGAGGTGGGACCAAGGCCAGGCTCAGGCTCTCAGCATCCACCCAAACCTAGATCCAGATGCAGACACAACCTGTGTCCCTTTGAACCTTCAGCTTCTGACCTTCCTCTGAGGCACAAAGGGCTTCTGCAGGCTGCCCAGCCGTGGCTTGGTGTCCCTGTAGACCAGGGGGTGTTTCAGGAGGTAGTGCAGTGCCTGCACATTCTTCTGTATCCCTAGGAAGCAGAGGGAAAAGAAGAAAAGCCTTTGCTGCTTCTTTCTTGGTCAGGGTAGAGCATGGTGCTCCTCAAGCTGCCAAGACTTTTCTAAGCTCTGCTATCTTCACTCACCAACTGGCTCAATGAAATCTGGGTCTGTGTCTCCACCCAGCAGCTCCTCATAGCCTCTGTATTGCTCTGGAACCAGCTGGGAGCTCCTTTCCTCCCTCTGCTCACTCCTCTGCCCCAGCCTGCCCTCTGCCACGGGGCTCTGCAGGGGGCTGGGCACATCCTCCACCTCAAAGCAGCAAGAGAAAGGTCTCCACAGCAGCCCTGTCTGATGGAGTCAGCCAGAGCCTGGCCTCCTGTGGCCAGAGGCCTCTCCTGGTGGCACTGAGACATGCAGCCACCAGCTCATCCCATCTCTGCTCTGCAGGATTGGACACAGAGAGAAGCCATCCCCATTCCAGCACAGACCTCTTTGCTTTTTGCCCTAATAGCAAGATTTTCAGGGGAATCCAGACCAAAGCTGCCTCAGAAGGGAGTTTGCCAGCAGATGCTGCAGGGTTGATGCTGGACTGATGAGTTCTTCCTCATGGAGCTACTCAGCAGGCCAGCACAGTCCTGGGAGGAAAATCTGGCCAACCAGTTCTTGTTCTTGGTCACAAACACTGCATTTCTGCTTCCTGCTAGTGCTGCCACCCTTAAAATCTCTGGCAGTCAGAGGAAGGTTGGAACCACTGCTACCCACAGCACACCCACAGGGACCATTCCCTTAGGAAGCAGAGATCCATCTCTGCCAAGCCCTGAAGTCACAGAATGGGTTGGGTGGGAAGGAACCTTCCAAGGGCATCTAGGCCAAGCCCTGCAGGCAGCAGGGACATCTGCAACCAGAGCAGGTTGCTCACAGCCCCAACCAACCTCAGCTGCAATGGTTCCAGGGATGGGACATCTCCCACCTCTCTGGGCAACCTGGGCCAGGCTATCACCACCCTCACTGGAAAACATTGCTTCCTGAGATCTATTCTCAAACTCATCTTTTAGTTTCAAAGCATCAGCCCTTGGCCTGTCCCAACAGGTCCTGATGCTAAGTCTCTCTCCATCTTTCTTCTAGGCCCTTAAAGTCCTGCAAGGCCCCAAGAAGGTCTCCCTGGAGCCTTCTCTTCTCCAGGCTGAAGAACCCCAGCTCTCTCAGCCTGGCCTCCCAGCAGAAGGCTTCCAGCCCTCCCATCATGTCTGTGGCCCCCTCTGGCCCTGCTCCACCAGCTCCATGTCTCTGCTGTGCTGAGGACTCCAGAGCTGGCCCCAGCACTGCAGCTCAGCTCTCCCTACAGCAGAGCAGAGGGGCAGAATCACTCATGGCCCAGCCTCACCTGTGTCATGAAGAAGGAAGCAGTGTCCTCTTCAGCTGTGACAGGAGGAGGCCTGGAGCCACCTTCTCCCAGCACCATCTCCCAGCTGCTGCTTGGGGCCATGGAGCTGACTGGAACCAGCTGCTGGGCTGGACTTGGAGGTGCAGCATCTCTTTCAGCCTCTCCTGCAGCTAGGAGGTGTTTCCTCTGAAGGATCTTGGCAGGAGCTCCCAGCCTTGTGACTCTGGGGAGCTGTGCTGTGACCTGGAGGACACACAGTGGATCTCCATGCCCAGAGCCCCATCTGTCAGCATGGGGTCAGGCCCAGCAGCTGGAGGCTGATCCTTACCAAACAGGGCAGCCCCAGCTCCAGAAACACCCTGGCAGCATCTTCAGTCTCCCAGGATCCCTCAGACAAGCCTGATGGGCAAGGCTGAACCCAAAACCCCAGTGACAAACCTTGCCTGGGGCAGCAGGAAAGGGGAGGTTGGACTCCTTAAGCTCATCCTGAACAAAACAGCTCCAATCCTTCCCACCCCTCTCTCCATCCTTCCAGTCCTGCTGGGATCCATGTGGCTCTTCCCTGGGACCCATGTGTCCCCCCCAGCTCTTCCCTGGGATCCCTGTGTCCCCCCCAGCTCTTCCCATGCTCCCCAACAGTGTGGTTCCTGCCCCAACTATTGCAGCCAGGTTCATCCCTACCTTAGGCTCCTGAGGCATCTCCCTCATTCCCTTGTGGCTGGCTCTCAGGGGGATGGAGAAGTGCCTCCTCTTGGGGGCCAGGCTCTGCTGTGGGACCAGTCTGATCCCCAGATTATGCTGGAGGAGCCAGGTCAGCAGAGGTGGCTGGCCTGGAAGAGCAGAAGTTCACCAGAACTGCAGGCCAACCCCCCTGCTCCAGCAGGGTCACCCACAGCAGCTTGCCCAGGGTCACCTCCAGCTGCCTTGGCAATCTCTCCACACAAGGAGACTCCACAGCCTCTCTGCAAAGCCTGGGCCAGGGCTCCAACACCCTCACAACAAACAAGCTTCTCCTCCTGTTCAGCTGCAACCTCCTGGCTTCCAGTTGGTGCCCAGTGCCCCTTGGCCTGCCCCTGGGCACCAGTGAGCAGAGTCTGGCCCCAGCCTCTTGCCCCCAGCCTGCAGCTCTTGCTCAGCATGGAGCAGCTCCCCTCTGGGGCTGCTCTTCTCCAGGCTCAGCAGCCCCAGGGCTCTCAGCCTTTCCTCCTGCCACAGATGCTCCAGGTCCCTCAGCATCTCCCTAGCCTCCCATGGACTCTCTGCACTAGTTCCTTGTCTCTCTTGGACTGGGGAGCCCAGGGCTGGAGCCAGGACTCTAGCTGTGTCCTGAGTGGGGCAGAGGAAAGGGGCAGGAGAACCTCCCTCTCCCTGCTGCTGCTCACACTCTCCTTCCTGCCCCCCAGGAGACCATTGGCCTTCTTGGCCCTGAGGGCACATTAGTAGCACCTGCAAGAGCAGAGCTCATCTGCACTGCTCTTTAGAGAGAAGCAATGACTGAAACACCTCTCTGAGGGCCTGGGCCAGGGCCAGCACAGCAGGAATGTCCAAAACACCAGAAGACAACATGGTCCCTGTCCTGGAGAGCTAACCATGAAGGAGAGACAAAGCAGGAGGACTCCCACACAGACTCCATGGAGCCAGGCTCTTACTGTACCTCTCCTGTTGGTGGCAAGAGGGTTGTTGTGGAAGATCAGCTCCTTCAGGCATGGGAAGAAAGCCACAGGTAAAAGAGATGTCTCCTCTGTGATCTGCAGGACACAAGAGTTTACTGGAAGCACTAAGTGCTCCTAGAGGCTGCAGAAGTTCATCCCAGGCCTCCCATCAAAGCACATCCCTCTGATGCATGGGGACCCTGGCAAAACACATGCAGTGTGGAGGAGGAGGAGATGACAACACTGATGCCCAACACCTCTGTGGTTCTAGAGGCCTGAGGCAGCACCTCCACCTCCCTCCTGCATGCTGCAGGCAGAGGATTGGTTCCTCCAGTGCTCAGAAGAGCTCAGAAGAGAGGTAGAACTCTTTCCCTGCTCAGAAGAGCTACAGCTGCAGGATAAAAGTCCTGCCTCTTCCTCCCTGGGATCCAAACCACAGCCTGGCAGCCAGAAAGCAGCACACCAACAAGGCAGTGACCTGAACCAGGGTGATGACACATGGTGGAACACCAGCAGAGCCACCCCAGCATGTCCCCAGGGGATGGCCCTGGCTCTGGTAACCCACAGCTGCCTGGGAAGCAGAAAAGCCCCAGGAAGAGGAGTTTAAATGTTGTTGTGTGTTGCTTGTCCCCTGGGGCCCACTGAGAGCCTTGGTGTGGCTCAGCAGACAGGTCACTAGTGCACCAGGCACTAGAGCAGGTCACTGTCCACCAGGCAGCTCCAGCAAAGGCTCCTCAGCCCAGGGGGAGGGAGGAGGGAAATCCTTCCTCTGGTCTCTGATGAAATCCCCACATTTCAGGGGTTTAGACAACCTGGGTGCAGTTCTGCTGCCTACAGAGGCACCACAGAACCTTTATGTTTGGGGAAGACCTCTGAGATCATCAAGTGCCACCATTAACCACTAAACTATGTCCCCAAGCACCACATCTCCCCAATTTTTCAGCACCTCCAGGGATGGTGACTCCAGCACCTCCCTGAGCAGCTTGTTCCAATGCCTGAGAACCCTCTGGAGAGATCCTGGATGTCTGGCACATCCCCATGGGCTGGCAGATGGACACAGGAGCACAGGGGAGCTGTGTCCTTCTGTAGTGGCAGCTAAAGGCCAAGGGTGACTCTCAGGGAACTAAGGATGGGTTCATGCAGATGAATTTTTACACCTAGCCAGAGTCCTAGAACCTAAATCACCTTGTTGAAAGCCAAGCTGAGATGCTTCAGTTGAGGAAAGGGAGCATGAACATCCCTGCACATGGAGGGAGCTGGGAGAGTCTTGGAGGTAGATGGTTCTCCCTCCCTGGGAACAGCCTTCAAGAGAGGAGGACAAGGGTGAGGAGAGACAGCACTCCAGAGGCTCCTCCACTGCCAGAAGACATGTCCAACCAGAGCAGGTTGCTCACAGCCCCAGCCAACCTGAGCTGAAGTGGTTCCAGGGCTGGGACATCTCCCACCTCTCTGGGCAGCCTGGCACAGGGGCTCAACATCCTCAGGGTAAAACATTTCTTTCTTAGTCTTACATCTCCCTCTTTTAGTGTCAAAGCATCAGCCCTTGGCCTGTCCCAACAGGTCCTGCTGAAAAGTCTCTCCCCAGCTTTCTTCTAGGCCCCTTGAAGTATTGAAAGGCCACCAGAAGGTCTCCCCTGAGCCTCCTCTTCTGCAGTCTAAGCAAGCCCAGTTCCCTCAGCTGCTTCTCACAGCCCTTGTGCTCTAGCCCCTTCCCCACCTTCCTTGCCCTTCTCTGGCCACACTCCAGCACCTCCATGGCCTTCTGGCAGTGAGGAGCCCAAAAGGGAGCCCAGGCTTGGAGCTGTGGCCTCCCCAGTGCCCAGCCCAGGAAGATGATCCCAGATCATCCAACATTTCTTACCAGTGCTGGGTGTTCCTCAAGGCCAGAACCAAAACCAATCTCTGCAAGGAAACAGAAGCAAAGGGAAGGTTTCTACATGAGGCCAAGTACTGGGGAGCTCCAGCCATGGCAGGGCTGGAATTACCATGGAAAAGGAAATCAGCATCAAGCTGGATCTGGCTCAATGGAAAGACATGTCCAGGGTAGCTCCATCACCCCAGGTGAGATCCACACCCCTCAAACACAGCAAAAAGCTTACTACTGACCTCAGGGCAGCCAGGAGCTGCCAACAGGTAGATTTGGGGTTGGAGTCTCACCCATGAGCATGAGGCCTTTCCAACATCATGCTGCTACCACCAGGCCACCACCAGAGGCTGCACTATTGCCTGCTCCACAAACACCTAACACCAGGGACTGCTGCAGCAAGCCAGGGGACAGGGTAAAGCAGGGTCATCCACAGCAGCTTGCCCAGGGTCACCTCCAGCTGCCTTGGCAATCTCTCCACACAAGGAGACTCCACAGCCTCTCTGCAAAGCCTGGGCCAGGCCTCCAACACCCTCACACCAAACAAGCTTCTCCTCCTGCTCAGCTGCAACCTCCTGGGCTCCAGTATGTGCCCAGTGCCCCTTGGCCTGTCCCTGGGCACCAGTGAGCAGAGTCTGGCCCCAGCCTCTTGCTCCCAGCCTGCAGCTCTTGCTCAGCATTCAGCAGCTCCCCTCTGGGGCTGCTCTCCTCCAGGCTCAGCAGCCCCAGGGCTCTCAGCCTTTCCTCCTTGGAGAAATCCAGAAGAGAGAAAGGAGCACTTAGGACATGTCTGCTTTGGGTTGATTCCTGCCCAGTAAGCTCCCAGTAACTCCAGAGGCACTGGACAGGTTAGCTGAGATGTCTACAATGGTTCCATGTATCCCTCCCTCCCTGTTTTCATTCTCTCAAGCTGCTTCACCCAGTAGTAAACATCCAGCAGATCCTCACCCTGAAACCCCTGAGCCCTCTCCCACTCAAACACCCCTCAGGGTCACTGTGGGCAGTGGGAGGCAGGCACTGCTCACCTGGTCTGGCTGGATCCCTCTTTTCCTGGAGCTCATCACGTTCATGCTGTCCTTTCTTGGCTTCCAGCTCTGCTGGCACCTCCCTGTCCTCCTGCTGTGGTGTCTGGGGCTGCTGCCAGAAGCTGCTCAGGGATTTGTACCACTCTGCCCTGAAGCTGTTGCCATCCAATGCAGGGTGGAGGAAGAACTTCCTATTCTCTGCTTGGTGCAGGTAGGGGACAGCAGAAATCCTGTTCCTGTCCAGATTCAGCTCCCTCAGGCTATGGGGAGAGGAAATGGATGAGATACTCCCTGGGAGAGTGCACCTCACCATCTGTTCACCCACAAGGCAGGGAGCTGGCCCTCAACCTGCCTCCTTGCTGAGCTTCCCAGCAGCAGTGTGGAGCCATCTGTGACACCTCACTGCCCCATTCCTCCTTCCCTCCAAACCTCCAGCCCAGGCTCAGCCCTTGGCACAGTCCAGCAAGGCTGCTCAAGCTTCTGACTTTCATTCCCTGCACCAGCCTGAGAGTCACAGAACCATGGAAACATAGAAATCTTTTGCTTGGAAGAGACCTTTCAAGATCATGGAATCCAACTATTCCCCAGCACTGCCAGGTCACCACTAACCCCCGGCCCTCAGCACCACAGCTCCAGGGATTTCCAACCCCTCCAGGGATGGGGACTCCACCAGTGCCCTGGCCAGCCTGGGCCAGCCCTTCACAGCCCTTGCCAGCAAGAAATTGTTCCTCATGGGCAACCTGAACCTCCCCTGGCACAACTTGAGGCTGTTTCCTCTTGTCCTCACCCTTGTCCCTTGGCAGAAGAGCCCAAGCCCCAGCTGGCTCCAGCCTCCTCTCAGGGAGCTGCAGGGAGCCAGAAGGTCTACCCTGAGCCTCCTCTTCTCCAGGCTAACCAAACCCAGTTCCCTCAGCTGCTCCTCACAGCCCTTGTGCTCTAGCCCCTTCCCCACCTTCCTTGCCCTTCTCTGCCCACACTCCAGCACCTCCATGGCCTTCTGGCAGTGCAATCACTCCCTTACCTCATGGCAACCTGTTCTCAGCACCATTTATAAAAGCAACACAAAGATTTGGGGTTCATTTTGAGCCTGCTACTGTGCAACAGTTTAGGGAGGCAGCTGCCAGCCCCCAAAAGTCAGAGCCATCTGCTGCCAGGTGCCTCCTTACCTGCAGAGGTGAGACAGGCTCACAAAGACATTTGGGTCTGACAGATGATTGTCATCCAGTGACAAGACCTCCAGAGATGGAAACCTTATGTGAGCAGAGCTGTGGAGACAAAGAGGCTCATTAAGAACAGGCTCAAGCAAGAACAAGTGAAAACCACATCATCTGCTGTCACCAACTGCCTGTCCTCCCAGCAGAAGGCTTCCAGCCCTCCCATCATGTCTGTGGCCTCCTCTGGCCCTGCTCCACCAGCTCCATGTCTCTGCTGTGCTGAGGACTCCAGAGCTGGCCCCAGCACTGCAGCTGAGCTCTCCCCAGAGCAGAGCAGAGCAGAGCAGAGGCACAATCCCCTCCCTGCCCTGCTGGCCACCCTGCTGGGGCTGCAGCCCAGGCCAGGGTTGGCTCCTGGGCTCTGAGCACACATTGCCAGCTCAGCTCCAGCTTCTCCCCCACCAGTTGCCCCAAGCCCTTCTCCTCAGGGCTGCTCTCCAGCCCTTCAGCCCCAGCCTGCAGTGATACCAGGGGTTGCCCTGACCCAAGTGCAGGACCTTGCCCTTGTTGAACCTCCTGATGTTCATGTGCTCCCACTTCTCCAGCTTCTCCAGGTCCCTCTGGATGGATCCCATCCCCCAGCCATGTCAACCACACCACTCAGCTTAGTGTTATCAATGCACTGGGTGGCCTGGAGCTGAACTGCCCACTCAGCACTGACCACTGGGTTCTTTGCTCTTCTAGGGATCAAGGAAAGGCCTCTGCTGCCCAGACTGTTAAATCCATGCTGCTCACCCTCCCCACTCCCCACCTGCCTTGCTGCTCCACCACTTTGCACCCCACCAGCAGCTTCCCAGCCCCCCAACCTGGGTGCTCTTACTCCCAGGAGCCTGCCAGGTCTGGAGGCAGAGACTGAAGCTCGTTGCCTGTCAAGTGAAGAACTCTGAGCTGGGACAAGTCTCCAAGTGCCCAAACATCCTGAGGGGTCAAGTGATTGTAGGAGAGGTCCAGATCCTGAAGGAAAGGGAAGAAACAACCCCCTGGAGTAAAGAACAATCCCTGTTGGCTGAGAAGCTGATGAAGCTGAGATCCACAGGGACATGGCAGGAAGAGGACTTGAGGTAGGTCCCATGCCCACCTTCTGTAGCTCACAAGGAGGCACAGAGGAGTGAACTGAATCAACCATGGCCTCCTGAGCCTTGGAAATGTGGTTGACCATCACCTGGGCACATGCCAACTGATGGGAGACAAAGCCTTGAGTGGGTACCCAACAGTGCAGGAGAGAAAGGTGGGAGAAGCTCTGCTACATTTCATGGGGCTGCTGAGCCTGGAGAAGAGCAGCCCCAGAGGGGAGCTGCTCCATGCTGAGCAAGAGCTGCAGGCTGGGGGCAAGAGGCTGGGGCCAGACTCTGCTCAGTGGTGCCCAGGGCCAGCCCAAGGGGCACTGGGCACATACTGGAAGCCAGGAGGTTGCAGCTGAGCAGGAGGAGAAGCTTGTTTGGTGGGAGGGTGTTGGAGGCCTGGCCCAGGCTTTGCAGAGAGGCTGTGGAGTCTCCTTGTGTGGAGAGATTGCCAAGGCAGCTGGAGGTGACCCTGGGCAAAGACCTCCTGGAGTCACAGGGAAGCAGGAAGAGAGAATGATCCTGCAGTTCCTGCAGTGGCAGAGAACTCACACTGCAGGGACATAGGTCAAAGCCACATGTAGGCTTCAGCATGATGGTTGGCAGGAGATGAAGAAGGTCTCAGAGCCTCCTCAGCTTACTTCCAAATGCAGGAAGTCTCCAGCAGTGACTTTCAGATTTCTTAGCCCATTCAAGGAAAGTTCCAGTTGCTTCAATCCTGGAAACTTCCCAAATGGCTCTGCAAGAGTAGAAAAGAAAACACTCCAGTGAGTGGATGGGTCTCTTCTCCTAGGTGACTAGCAACAGGACAAGAGGAAACAGCCTCAAGTTGTGCCAGGGGAGGTTCAGGTTGGCCATGAGGAACAATTTCTTGCTGGCAAGGGCTGTGAAGCTCTGGCCCAGGCTGGCCAGGGCAGTGGTGGAGTCCCCATCCCTGGAGGAGTTGGAAAGAAGTGTAGACATGGCACTTCATGAGATGGTTTAGTGGCTGTGGGGGTGCTGAGTCAACTGTTGGACTTCATGATCTTAGAGGTTTTTTCCAACCTGAATGATTCTAAGATTCTATGGTAAAGGTCCCCATGAAGCTGCAGATCCTTGCTCAGACAAGGTCAGCTTCCCTGGGGTGAAAAGCAGCAGCACCTGCTTTTAGTAGTTATAGAATGATGGAATCATTAAGTTTGGAAGAGACCTTCAAGATCATCAAGTCCAACCCTTACCCAGCACTGCCAGTAACCACTAACCCATGGCCCTCAGCACCACATCTCCAGGGATTTCCAACCCCTCCAGGGGTGGGGACTCCACCACTGCCCTGGCCAGCCTGGGCCAGGCCTTCACAGCCCTTGCCAGCAAGAAATTGTTCCTCATGGCCAACCTGAACCTCCCCTGTCACAACTTGAGTCTGTTTCCTCTTGTCCTCTCCCTTGTCCCTTGGCAGAAGAGCCCAAGCCCCAGCTGGCTCCAGCCTCCTCTCAGGGAGCTGCAGAGAGCCAGAAGGTCTCCCCTGAGCCTCCTCTTCTCCAGGCTAAGCAAGCCCAGTTCCCTCAGCTGCTCCTCACAAGCCTTGTGCTCTAGCCCCTTCCCCACCTTCCTTGCCCTTCTCTGCCCACACTCCAGCACCTCCATGGCCTCCTGGCAAAGCCATCACTCCCTTACCTAGTGGCAGCCTGTTCTCAGCAGCATTTATAAAAACAACACTACCAAATTTCTCAAAATCATCTTCTTTAGCCTGAAAAATACAGAAAACAAAAATTATTGTAGTCCAGCCCTAAGCAGCTGCTTGGCTCCCCTGGGTGTGCAGGGAATCAGAGGATGGTTTGGGTTGGAAGGGATCTTTCAAGGTCATCTGGTCCAACCTCTATTTAACATGTGTTTTCTTTAATCTCTGGACTTTCATGTGAAAATGTGGCAAACTTGTCAACTTTTCAAACATTTCCTAATGTTTCTTGAGTCTCTAATACTCACAGAGACCAGACTTTGGCTGCTTATGTTCACAGAGCACAGGTCAGAGGGGTTCTTCAAACAGTGGTGCTTCATCTGGGAAGACAACAAAAAACAAACCAAGAAACTTGAGGCAGCAGAGTGGCCAGGGGGGCAAGAAGGCCAAGAGCATCCTGGCTTGGAGCAGCACTAGTGTGGCAGCAGGGCTAGGGCAGGGCTTGTCCTCCTGGGCTGGGCACTGGGGAGGCCACAGCTCCAAGCCTGGGCTCCCTTTTGGGCTCCTCACCCCCAGAAGGCCATGGAGGTGCTGGAGCAGAGAAGAGCAAGGAAGGTGGGGAAGGGTCTAGAGCACAAGGCTTGTGAGGAGCAGCTGAGGGAACTGGGCTTGCTTAGCCTGCAGAAGAGGAGGCTCGGGGGAGACCTTCTGGCTCTCTGCAGCTCCCTGAGAGCAGGCTGGACCCAGGGGGGTTTGGGCTCTTCTGCCAAGGGACAAGGGAGAGGACAAGAGGAAACAGCCTCAAGTTGTGCCAGGGGAGGTTCAGGTTGCCCATGAGGAACAATTTGTTGCTGGCAAGGGCTGTGCAGGCCTGGCCCAGGCTGGCCAGGGCAGTGGTGGAGTCCCCACCCCTGGAGGGGTTGGAAATCCCTGGAGCTGTGGTGCTGAGGGCCAGGGGTTAGTGGTGACCTGGCAGTGCTGGTTAACAGTTGGACTTGACCTTAAAGGTCTTTTCCAACCTTAATGATTGTATGAAACACAGATGATTAGTCCTCCAGCAATCCTGTGGCTTGGAATCTGAGCCCCAAAGAGAGACTTCAGCTGCCTCCAGATGAGGGGAGCACCTGGTCCCTTGTTTCATGGGAATGCAGGAGAAGATGGCACAGAGGTGGGGAGGGAGAGGCAGGCATGGAGTCTGGGCACCAGCTCCACAAAGTGCTCTCAGAAAGTTTCAACAATAAGAGAGGACATCTGCACTCACCAGAAATGCCTCATCTAGGACATTGTGTTCTTTATTTCCTTCCATGGAGGTAGACTTTAGGGGTTTTCTCCTCTGCTGGGGTGTTTTCTTGGGGGTCCCTTTCTCCTTCCAAACCCTCAGGGTACCTCTGTGTGGCAGCAGCCAGTGCCCAGCCCCTGGTACAATGATGAAGGAAGTCAGAGGAGATGGTATGGTGAGCATGAGAGCCTCCAAAGGTGGCCTTCTCCAAGCAGCTGCACTCTGCCCTGGTGCTTCAGCCCAACACTGAAATCCACCAGTCTAAAATCCCTTCTAGGGGGAAATACTGGAGTAGAAAATGCTCAGTGGCCATGAAGTTATGGGAGGAACATTAAAGCTACAGGCAGACTCATGGAAGAGGAGAAACATGTTACTTTAGAGGTGTTAATGGAGCAGACAAAGAACCATGGGCTGGAAGAACCTTCTGGAGATCTCCAATCTAACCTCCATGGCACTGGGCACCAACTGGCACCCAGGAGGTTGCAGCTGAGCAGGAGGAGAAGCTTGTTTGGTGGGAGGGTGTTGGAGGCCTGGCCCAGGCTTTGCAGAGAGGCTGTGGAGTCTCCTTGTGTGGAGAGATTGCCAAGGCAGCTGGAGGTGACCCTGGGCAAGCTGCTGTGGGTGACCCTGCTGGAGCAGGGGGTTGGCCTGGGTGATCCCCAGAGGTCCCTTCCTACCCCAACCATGCTGGATTTTGGGATTCTGTGTTACCAGCTGTGATGCTGACACAGAAAATGACAGCTGCATGTACCCTCTAGCTGGCCCAACCCCAGGGTGGGTGGTGGCCAACCCCCTGTGGACATGACATTGTTCTTCAGTGTGATTTCACCAGCAGGACTCAAAGAAGTGTCACCTTCTTTATTTGCACACAAAATGTTCCTGGCAGGGAAGCAGTTAGTTGCATAGTAGCTTCCATAGTCCACCTCATCCAGCCCTGTCGTAGCCATCTTGACTGGAACATTCCTGGGAAAGAAAGAAATGGGTTTAAATTGCCACTGGAGTTTCCTTCCTTTGCTTTCCATGCCTTTTGCCATCCATGGCCACAAATGAAGTGTCAGGCTGTAGGCAGAGGGACTCTGCTGCCAGGGACACAGGAGGAGAAGGAAACGAGGTGCCACCTTGTTGGAGGAGGTTCACCTCCTACAATGGAGAAGGAAGCAAGGTGCCAGGAGCACCACCTGATTTTTCAGGGCAAACCAAACAGCAAAACACAGCCCCCAGTGTGGGTGTGAGCCAGACTGTGTGGACAATAACTTGTGGGATTTCTGCTCTACCCTCCAGGTCTCCTGCCCCTTCTGGAGGGGTTGATTCCAGGAGTGGAAACTCCAGGATCAGAACCACACTGCTCACCCCTCCTCAAACTTCAACGGTGCTGAGCTATCAGCCTCCTCAGGAGATGGTCTCCCAGTGCCATCTGATGGTCTCTCCACACCTGGACACAGCTCTGCCACACTACAGCCCACCTGGACTATGGTGTTCACCACAGTGATGGTATTTGGGGTCCCCCTCCCCTGCAACAGGCTCACACACGACTGAAGCTGGAGGGAGCTGTGTGCAACTTTGTGGTGGCTCCTTCCCCACCATGCAGCAATGCTCAGCCTTGGATGGCCTTAAGGCCTTATCTATGCAAAGATGACCCCTCACACACCCCACGTACAGCCACACAGCCACAACCCACAGCACCAGACCCTCACAGCGACACACACCCCACAGAAACCCAGATAACCCCTCACACACCCCCTCCCCACACTCACCCAGATAACGCCTCACACACCCCCTCACCACACTAGCAGACACCCACCCGCACCCACGTACAGCCTCACACACCCCACGTATACCCACGCCCACACTTCCCACACCGGCAGACACCCACAACGATGCACAACCCCCACAGACCCACCCGCGCTCCCCTCGACCATCGAGTTCATGCTTCTCCGCAGCCCAGAGACGCCCCACATTCCCCCTCCCCAAGACCCCAGACCCTCTGATCCCACCTGGGCCGGTGCCCCCTCTCTCCTCTCCTTCGTCCCCGCCCCCCGCGCAGGCCCCAGAGCGTCCCGGTAGGCCTCGCCGTCGCCATAGCAACAGGCGGACTAATCGATCCCGGCGTGCACCGCGGCGAAGAGGAAGGCGGGAATTCCGTGGCTGTGTTCCCGCCGGCCCCCGCGCGCAGCCAATCAGCAGCGCCCAGGTGGAGCGGCCAGAGGTGGGAGGAGGGCGTTGAGAAGATGGCGGCCAAGGGCGGCAGGAGCGGGCTGCTCGATAAGGTACCGTGCTGCGGCCAGGCCTTCCCCCGCCTCGACGCTGTCCCCACAGCCCAGCTCGGAGCTGGACCAAGCCGCAGATTCTCTCTCTCTCTCTTTCGCCTCAAACTCGGGCCTCAGGAGCAGCAGCTCCCGCCTCAGCCTTAGGGCTAAACGATCGCGGTCTCCCGCTGATGCTTCCGTCTAGGAGCCGGAGAGGGCCGTGAGGGGGAGCGGGGAGGTGTTTGGGTAAAAGGCACGGGCAGGAAATGCGGCAGTATGGGGCGAGCAGGTTCGGCTGCCAAAGCAGCAGCAGCAACAGCAGCAGCCTGCGGGGATGCTTCTTGTCCTGTGCCAGCGTGGCTAGAAAGAGCCCCTGAGAAGAGCACAGCTAAGGGAACAGCTGAGCTCCTCCCGGTGCTGGGGGAGTAATGCTGAACGTGGCAGAGATCCATCTCTGGAGGGGCTTGGAGGGTGTAGATGTGGGTGAGGAGCTGGAGCTGAGCTGGCAATGTGTTCTCAGAGCCCAGGAGCCAACCCTGGCCTGGGCTGCAGCCCCAGCAGTGTGGGCAGCAGGGCAGGGAGGGGATTGTGCCTCTGCTCTGCTCTGCTCTGCTCTGGGGAGACCTCAGCTGCAGTGCTGGGGCCACCTCTGGACTCCTCAGCACAGACATGGAGCTGGGGGAGCAGGGCCAGAGGAGGCCACAGCCATGATCTGAGGGCTGGAAGCTCTCTGCTGTGAGGCCAGGCTGAGAGAGTTGGGGGTGTTGAGGCTGGAGAAGGCTCCAGGGAGACCTTCTTGGGGCCTTGCAGGACTTAAAGGGAACTAGAATAAAGCTGAGGAGAGACTTTTCATCAGGACCTGTTGTGGCAGGACAAGGGCTGATGGCTTGAAACTGAATGAGGAGATTCAGACTAGGTCCTGCTAGTGTCAGGTGGCGCAGGTTGTGCTCTACATGCCTGCTGCTAAATCCAGCAGCTGAAAGGATCATGTTTGTACCATGGCTCTGCTCTCAGCTTGCTTTGAAGGGGTCAGGTGCTTTGTGTCACAGCTCTTGGTGATATTTGGCAGGCTGGTAGCTGCAAGTAAACACCTGGTGACATATTTTTTTCCTCAAGAAGATGGAAATAGTTGATTCTGTGTCTGGTTGCAGAAGGTTGTGTTCAGAGTCATGCATTTGGCTGCTTTCAGAGCAAAGGCCTTTAGGGGAAGTTGTGCTCAGGAAGTGTTTCTGTCTGGCTTCTGTTTAGAGCTGGCAGCACTTTGTGGTTAAATTTCAAGCCCTCTGGGAAACACCATATTTTTGAGGCCCTCCTGCTCCTCCTCCCACATTCTCTGGCTGCTGAGGGGTGGTTTATTCCCAAGGAAAAGGAGCTGTAGGGAAGGGAAATGCACTGCTGGTGCAGGAGCTGTTTGAGCTGTCCCATTCTGGGGACATGGCTAGCTAAATATTCCCATTTTTCAGCCCCCTCAAGTTCTCCCAGTATTGGTAATGCTGAGGTAGCTCCTCCTAAGCTCTCCCCAACTGAAGCAGGACTACCCAACAGTGCACACTTGGTGACTTCAGAATGCTTTACAGCAGCTCCAGCCCTCCCAAACACCTGGAGATTTCACCCACTGCACACAAAATGACATTGTTAACCACACTCTGGCCCTTCTGGAGCTAAACCTTCCCAGGTTTGTAAGCTCAGGGCTAAAACCACTTCCTGAATCTCATCTGTGGCCACTGCCTTCTGCACCTGGGCTCCAGAAGGGGCTCTCTGGGACCAGGGGGTGTTGACTGTGTTGGGCAGCACTGGTATTTTGGTAAGAGTGAGGTCCAGAAATTTTCCTCCAAGGCAGAGGCTGAGCTAGTCAGGGCTGAGAACTCATGGTGTTCCCCAGGGGTTAGGACTGGGTCCAGTCTTGTTCAACATCATCCATGGCCTGGCTGAAGGCACAGAGTGCAGCCTCAGGCAGTTTGCTGCTGGTGCCACACTGGGAGGAGTGGGGAAGCCAGGCTCAGGCTGTGCTGCCAGGCAGGGAGAGCTGCACAGGCTGAGAGCTGGGGGAGAGGAACCTCCTGGAGCTCAGCAAGGGCAAGGGGAGGCTCCTGCACCTGGGGAGGAAGAACCTGATGGAGGTTAGTTAACCTGATGCAGGTTAGGGGTTGAGCTGCTGGAAAGCAGCTCCATGGAGACGGAGCTGGGCCAAGGGGCACTGGGCACCAACTGGAAGCCAGGAGGTTCCAGCTGAGCAGGAGGAGAAGCTTGTTTGGTGTGAGGGTGTTAGAGGCCTGGCCCAGGCTTTGCAGAGAGGCTGTGGAGTCTCCTTGTGTGGAGAGATTGCCAAGGCAGCTGGAGGTGACCCTGGGCAAGCTGCTGTGGGTGAGCCTGCTGGAGCAGGGAGTTGACCTGGCTGATCCCCAGAGGTGCCTGCCAACCCCAACCATGCTGGGCTCTGTGAAAGAGTCACTTCACCAGGTCCCTTCCACACCCATGACACGATGGACAAGATGAAATCTCTGAGAGTGTGGGTGCCTTGGTGCTGAGGTCACTTTGGGTGCCACCCCCCTTGGGTTCCCTCTGTCTCCACTCAGATTTTCCCAGGCCAGCCACTGTTTCCTGGGTTCTCTCCTCTCTTTGTGCTCCCAATGGGAACAGGCTCTTCAAGGAGACTCCTAGAACCATCCTGGTTGGAGAAGGCCTCTGAGATCATGGAGTCCAACCTCCACCCAGCACTCCCACGCTCACCACTAACCCATGGCCCCAAGCACCACCTCTCCATGGTTTCTGACCACCTCCAGGGATGGTGACTCCACCACCTCCCTGGCCAGCCTGGGCCAATGCCTGATCACCCTCAGGGGGAAGAAACCATTCCTAACATCCCATCTGAACCTCCCCTGGTGCAACTTGAAGCCCTGAACTCAACAGTGTTTCCCTTGCAGTGGAAGATTGATGACAAGCCAGTCAAGATTGACAAGTGGGATGGTTCAGCTGTGAAGAACTCCTTGGATGATTCTGCCAAGAAGGTAAGTTCTGCCACTGCTGCTTCCTGCCTCCTGGCTTTCTCCTTTGCTGAAGTACCTGTAGCTGGGGCCTCTCTTGTCATTGCCCTGGAAAAATGAGCAGCCATCAACCCAATGCCTGGGGCAGATATTTCCTCCTCCCTTCACTTTCTGCTCCTTTCACCCATTTCATCCAGATTTTTCCCTTCTATATCCTTCCCAGCAGCAGGGAATCCACTCTTAGGCCAAGCAGCAACTCAATTCCACTGCCTGCTTCCTCCTGCAGGTGCTCCTGGAGAAGTACAAGTACGTGGAGAACTTCAGGCTGATCGATGGGCGGCTCCTGATCTGCACAGTCTCTTGTCTCTTCGCCATGGTGGCTCTCATCTGGGATTACCTTCACCCTTTCCCTGAGTCCAAACCTGTCCTTGCCTTCTGTGTTGTTTCATATCCTTTACAGATGGTGGCTTGGGATTTCTATGCCCCTAGAAAGTACAACAAAGCTCTTCTCTGTTCTCAGGGCCTCTGGGGATGGTGCTGCTTGTGGTGTGGAAATCAGCTGATGGTCAGAGGGTGTTCATGTGATGGAAAAATCATAGGATCAGGGAATGGGTTGGGTGGGAAGGAACCTTCCAAGGTCACCTAGTCCAACCCCTGCAGTCAGCAGGGACATCTGCAACCAGAGCAAGTTGCTCATAGCCCCAACCAATCTGACATGCAGTGGTTCCAGGGCTGGGACATCTCCCACCTCTCTGGGCACCCTGGGCCTGGGGCTCACCACCTTCATTCTCCATTTCTTCCTCCTTACTAGTCTTAATCTCCTCTTTCAGTTTCAAACCATCACCCCTTGTCCTGCTGAAAAGTCTCTCCCCATCTTTCCTCTAGTCCTCTAGTACTGAAAGGCTGCAGGAATGCCTCCCTGGAGCCAAATCCACCAGCATGGTTGGGGTTGGCAGGCACTTCTGGGGATCAGCCAGCCCAACCCCCTGCTCCAGCAGGGTCACCCACAGCAGCTTGCCCAGGGTCACCTCCAGCTGCCTTGGCAATCTCTCCACACAAGGAGACTCCACAACCTCTCTGCAAAGCCTGGGCCAGGCCTCCAACACCCTCCCACCAAACAAGCTTCTCCTCCTGCTCAGCTGGAACCTCCTGGCTTCCAGTTGGTGCCCAGTGCCCCTTGGGCTGTCCCTGGGCACCACTGAGCAGAGTCTGGCCCCAGTCTCTTGCCCCCAGCCTGCAGCTCTTGCTCAGCACTGAGAAGATCTCTCAGGCTGAGGGCACCCAAATAATTTCTCTGCTTAATTTCTCCTGATTGCAAGCTTCATCTCCTTAACCCTCTCCTGGCACCTATTTTGTGATGATGGGGATCCTCACCATCTATACCTCATACAAGGAGAAGAGCATTTTCCTGGTTGCCCACAGAAAAGACCCAGCAGGGATGGACCCTGATGACATTTGGCAGCTCTCCTCCAGCCTCAAACGGTAGCAGTCATCACCCCAAACCTTGCCCTTAAGTTTTGATACCTGAAAACCTCATTTTCCTCCTCAAAATCTAGAAATGGGAGAGAAGCCAAGTGGTTAGCACCTGAAATGTTCATGTTTGGCTTCTCCTTAAATGGGGGAGAGGGAGAATTGATCACAGAGAGGAGGAAAATCTTTCATTGTCTTAGTGTTGGCAGCAGCACATTGTAGCTGTTGGTGTCTGAGTGGAGACCTCAGCTCCTGGGGGTTGGTCATTGGAGCTGGTGATTTCTCAGCAGCTTTGTGTTGGTGTCTGAGCTGAGCCAGGCTATGGGAATCATGGAATCATTTTGGTTGGAAGAGAACTTTAAGCTCATGGAGTCCAACCCTTAACCAGCACTGCCAGGTCACCACTAACCCCTGGCCCTCAGCACCACATCTCCAGGGCTTCCCAACCCCTCCAGGGATGGGGACTCCACCACTGCCCTGGCCAGCCTGGGCCAGGCCTGCACAGCCCTTGCCAGCAAGAAACTGTTCCTGATGGCCAACCTGAACCTCCCCTGGCACAACTTGAGGCTGTTTCCTCTTGTCCTCTCCCTTGTTCCTTGGCAGAAGAGCCCAAGCCCCACGTGGCTCCAGCCTCCTCTCAGGGAGCTGCAGAGAGCCAGAAGGTCTCCCCTGAGCCTCCTCTTCTGCAGGCTAAGCAAGCCCAGTTCCCTCAGCTGCTCCTCACAAGCTCTAAACCCTTCCCCACCTTCCTTGCCCTTCTCTGCCCACACTCCAGCACCTCCATGGCCTTCTGGGGGTGAGGAGCCCAAAAGGGAGCCCAGGCTTGGAGCTGTGGCCTCCCCAGTGCCCAGCCCAGGAGGACAAGCCCTGCCCTAGCCCTGCTGCCACACTAGTGCTGCTCCAAGCCAGGATGCTCTTGGCCTTCTTGCCCCCCTGGCCACTCTGCTGCCTCATCTTCAGCTGCTGCCCACCAACCCCCCAGGCCCTTTTTCCTGGGGGCAGCTTTCCAGCCACTCTGCCCCAAGTCTGGAGCCTTCCTGGGCTGGTTGTGAGCCCAGGTCAGGAGCCAGCACTTGCCCTTGTAGAACCTCAGCCCATTGTTCTCAGCTCATGGATCCCCTCACGCTGAGCACTCCTGCTGTGGGATCTCTCCCCAGGTTCGATGACAAGTACACCCTGAAGGTGACTTTCATCAGCGGCAAAACCAAACAGCAGAGGGAGGCAGAGTTCACCAAATCCATCGCCAAGTTCTTCGACGCCAACGGCACCCTGGTGATGGAAGCCTACGAGCCAGAGGTCTCCAAGCTCCACGATAGCTTGGCCACCGAGAAGAAAACCAAATGAGTTCTGCTGGTGGGAGCGTGCTAAGTGACCACCAATGAAGTCCAACAGCAACGGGAGTGAAAGCTTTGCCTCTGGCTTTGTCCTGAAATCCTATTTTAATCTTGCTTTTTATCCAGGGAGCCAAGATTTTGCTCAAGCTCCAGCTTTGATCTGGAACAATTCCAAGCCTGGAGAGGAGGATTTGCTCCTGAGGACCCTCAGAAGGGGACACTTGTCAGCAGCATCCTCCTCCCATGTCCCACCATCCAGGGAGGTGCTGCTGGGGAATCACCATTCCCATTTCCCCTTTATTTTCCTGGTTAGGAGTTCAGGACAAAACCCTTCTGTACCCTGCCCTGTTTTCCTTAATTTTGTATTTAATTGGGGGGAGGGGAGTGCTTTTATATCCAAAAAAAAAGCCTTTTTTGGGGGGAGGGGTGGGGAGAAGGGAAAACTGCTCCTTGGAGATGTTTGGTCATGATGATTGTAGACAAAAAAAAAAGGCCAAAAGAAGGTTTTGGTTTGGTTTGGTTTTTTTCCACCCTATGCCGGTTTGATTCTCATGTCCTTCTGGAAAAGGGCGATTTCTACCCAAAAAATCCCAATTTTGGGGGGAGGAGGAAGGT
>VWZX01001202.1:33482-89590 GCA_013399015.1 Galbula dea | reverse complement strand
GGAGGGTCCAGGGCATGGGGAAGGGATCAGGGCATGCAGGGAGTTGGGACGTGGGTGGGTGGGTGTGTTCGGGGGGGTGCAGGGAAGGGTCCAGACATAGGGGGGGTGCATGGGACGACTGAGGGTGCATGGGACGATTGGGAGGTGCATGGGGACTGTGCTCTGGGGACACTCAAGGGGTGTAAAGGCCTGGGGGTCCTGCCGAGCTCTTAAGGACAGCCTGGGGGGTGGGTGCCAGGGGCATGTAGAGGAGCTCCTGCAGGGCAGAGGGACATGGGGACACCAGGGCCAGGTAGGGCAGGGAGGTGTGACCCCCACTGAGGGCCTCACCCCCCAGCCCCTAGATGGGTCCTCAGGGAGGCCAACATGTCCCAGTCCATCACCGACTTGGAGGTGAGTCCTCACCACACTCCCACCACCTTGGGGGGCATGAAGTGCCACCCCCTTTTTGGACACTACTTAACCCTTCACCATCTGACCTGCCCACCCTGGTCAGCAGCTAGAGGATGGCAAGGAGACCTCCAGACCACCACCACCACCACCTCAAGTGGGATCTCCTCCCATCTTCCTGCGGGAGGCACTGTTCCAGCAGGAGAAGGAGGTGACCTACCGCATCCCAGCCCTGCTCTACCTCCCCTCGGCCGCCACCTTCCTGGCCTTCGCCGAGAAGCGTTCCACAGCCAGGGATGAGGATGCCAAGTACCTGGTGCTGCGACGAGGTCACCAGCAAGGCTTCTCGGTCCAGGTAATCACAGAGACAGAATGTTAGGAGCTGGAAGGGATCTCCAAAGATCAGCTAGTCCAACCCCCCTGCCACAGCAGGATTCCCTAGACCAGGTCACACAGAAGCGTGTCCAGTTGGGTTTGGAATCTCTCCAGAACAGGAGACTCCCCAGGCTCTCTGGGCAGTCTGGGCCAGTGCTCTGGCACCTCAACTGGGAAAAAATTTGGGTTTGTATTCACAGGGAATCTCCTGTGCTTCAGCTTACAGCCATTGCCCCTTGTCTTGTCACTGGGCTCCACTGAGAAGAGCCTGACCCCATCCTCCTGACACACACCCTTCACATATTTAAAGGCATAGATGAGGTCACCCCTTAGCCTCCTTTTCTCCAAGCTAAAGAGCCCCAGCTCCCTCAGCCTTTCCTCANTAAGTCTGGCTGAATGGCAGCACAACCCTCTGGTGTGTCAGCCACTCCACCCAGTTTAGTGTCAGCAGCAAACTTGCTGACAGTGCACTCTGTTCCCTCAGCCAGGTAATAACCAACCTTGGGCTGGAGGAACAAGGTGTGACCTTCAGAGCAGGAAGGAAGGGTCACAAAATTGATGTGAGGGCTGGAAGCCTTCTGCTGTGAGGCCAGGCTGAGAGAGTTGGGGTTCTTCAGCCTAGAGAAGAGAAGGCTCCAGGGAGACCTTCTGATGGCCTTGCAGTACTTTAAGGGAACTAGAAGACAGATGGGGAGAGACTTGTCAACAGGACCTGTTGTGGCAGGCCAAGGGCTGATGGTTTGAATCTAAAAGAGAAGATTCAGACTAGATCTAAGGAGGAAATGTTTTCCACTGAGGGTGTTGAGCCCCAGGCCCAGGGTGCCCAGAGAGGAGGGAGATGTCCCAGCCCTGGAACCACTGCATGTCAGGTTGGTTGGGGCTGTGAGCAACCTGCTCTGGTTGCAGATGTCCCTGCTGCCTGCAGGGGGTTGGCCTAGATGACCTTGGGAGGTCTGGAATGGGGACTGGAGAATCTATGGGAGTAGCAAAGGCTGAGAGCCCTGGGGCTCCCCCAGAGGGGATCTGCTGAATGCTGAGCAAGAGCTGCAGGCTGGGGGCAAGAGGCTGGGGCCAGACTCTGCTCAGTGGTGCCCAGGGACAGCCCAAGGGGCACTGGGCACAAACTGGAAGCCAGGAGGTTCCACCTCACCAGGAGGAGAAGCTTGTTTGGTGTGAGGGTGTTGGAGCCCTGGCCGAGGCTTTGCAGAGAGGCTGTGGAGTCTCCTTGTGTGGAGAGATTGCCAAGGCAGCTGGAGGTGACCCTGGGCAAGCTGCTGTGGGTGACCCTGCTGGAGCAGGGTGGTGAACTGGCTGATCTCCAGAGGTCCCTTCCAACCCTCACCCTGCTGGGATTTGCTGACACTAGCACATCCCATGCCTGATGCCCCTTTTCCTCCTCACCATCAGTGGGAGCTGGTAGAGGACCTCTCCTCACTGGTTCTTCCTGGCCACCGCACCATGAACCCTTGTCCCCTCTACGACGCCTCGAGCGGCACCATCTTCCTCTTCTGCATCTGCGTGAAGCTGGGGAGCTCAGAGCAGCACCAGCTCTGGAGAGGCTGCAGCGCCGCTCGCCTCTGCTTCTCCACCAGCACCGACGATGGCCGGAGCTGGAACCCTCTACGAGACGTGACGGACGAAGCCATTGGCAAGGACCTGTCCCGTTGGGCCACCTTCGCCGTAGGACCTGGCCACGGGATCCAGCTAGCTTCGGGGCGCTTGGTGGTGCCTGCGTACGCCTACTACATCCAGAAGCGGATCTTCGGGGCGGTGCCGGTTCCCTGCTCCGCACGGCAGCGCTCCTTGGTCTTCTATAGCGACGACCGGGGGCGCAGCTGGCGCAAGGGCGACCTGGTGGCCGGCGAGCCGACGGGCGAGTGCCAGGTGGCCGAGATCTTCGGGGCAGATGCCCACCACAGTCAGAGACCCATCCTCTACCTCAACGCCCGCTCGCCGCGGGGCTGCCGAGCCGTAGCCATCAGCCCGGACCTCGGGCTACGTTTCGGACCCTCCGGGAGGTGCCCGGCGCTTGGCGAGCCCCCGCGGGGATGCCAAGGGAGCGTGGTCGGCTTCACGGTGCCCGACGGCGACTCGGAGGCGCCTACGTGGTTGCTCTACTCCCATCCGGTTAACCGGCATCGCCGGAGCGATTTGGGTGTCTACCTGAATCCCTCACCGCCGGATGGAGAAGCTTGGTGGCACCCTTGGGTGTTGCACCCGGGGCCGGCCGGTTACTCTGACCTGGCTGCATGCCCCCGGGGGGTTTTCGGCTGCTTGTTCGAGTGCGGTGCCACCAGCCCCTGCGAGGAGATCGCTTTCTGCATCTTCAGCTTGGACATCGCCAAGAGAGGCGAGGAGAACCTCAAAGCATCCTCCAAAGGAGGTGGTTTAGGGGCGGAGGTCACCCCCTGAGCGCCGGCGAGGGCAGGACCTCCCTCCGGGGAGGTTTTGGGATGGGCTAGAGGTTCAGGGAGGCATCGTTTTTAGTTAATTAGCAGGCGGCTTTTTAAGGACCCATCGGCCAGGTGGTGGGGATGACCTGAGGGGGTAGAGGATCTGCTGGGGCTTGAGGGAGGGGATGCGGTGGTGGCATCTGAAATTTCCTCTGCGTCGCCAAAAATCGGTGGTTTTCAACTGGGAGCAGCAAAAACCGGCAGAGAGCAACCAATCCCTGGGGAAAAATCCCCCCCCAAAATAGGGCTGGGGTCCAAAATCTCAGCCACTCCTCTGCCCCCAGCACCTGGCAGGAAGAGAATTCCCATGTTTGACCAATTTTTAATCCCATTTTCCTGGTTCAAGGCTGAGTTTTGCTTGGAAAAAAAGGACTCTTGTCTCCAGAGGGGTTTATTCTGCTCTGTGAGGGACAGGTTGTGGCATCCCAACAGTCCCCATGCTGCTGCTACTGAATAAAATCCTCCCCAGATGGGTGAAATCCTCCCCAAAGTGGGTGGAATCCATGGGTCGGGGATGTGGGTCTTGGCTGAGTGATTGGAATGTGGTACCCAGCCCCTGGCTGGGATGGAGACGAGGGGCAAGATGGGGACGAGGACAGGATGGGATGGGGCAGGCTGAGGCTGGAGCAGGATGGGGACAGAATGGGATGGGGACAAGGACAAGCAGGATAAATCCAGGACAGCATGAGGCCAGGAAGGATTGGGACAGGATGGGATGGGAAGAGGGAGGATGAAATGGGACAGGATTGAATGGGAACAGGGACAAGCAGGATGGGGTAGGACGGGGCCAGAGAGGATAGGATAGGGCAGGATGGAGACAGGATGGGATGGGAACAGAGACAAGCAGGATGGGGACCAGAAGGAACAACACCCTTCCACCCCCTCAGAGCTCCTCCATCCCTATTCCCGTCCCCTTTCCCACCCCCTGGAGGTGTGTCCTCCCCTGCCCCTCCTCCTGCCCCTCCCTCCCTCCCTCTCCCTGCTCCGGCTCGGGGATGCAGGCACTGGGATCCCTGGGGCTAGGGGTGCTGCTGGCCTTGCTCTGCCCCTCCCCAGCCCCAGCTGAGACCTATACAGCCATGGCGAGTGTCCGGAGGGCTCTGACCTCCGAGGGCTACCTGCTCCACCGGCTCCGAGCCTACCTGGCCAAGGAGAACGCTCGCCTGCATCGCCTGGCCAGGTACAGGACTACCCCCCCTGCTCGCCCTGCGTACCACTGGGTGCCCCCCAGAGCAGCAGTGTCCCTCTAGGAGCCCCTAAGCCCACGGGTGGGTGCCGAAGGGGTTAATCCACCTCCTGCACCCAATGTCTTGGGGGTGACTTATCGTGGGTGGTTAGGGGGCTACAGCCTTCACCAGCTATGCCCCAGGAGGTGTGTGGGAGGGCACATGGGTCCCAGAATGGCCAAGGAATGTCCCATCTCATGTACCCGCCAGGGCTGGGGGGAGGTCTACCAACCTGGATGGGGTTTCTCCACTCTTGACTTGGCCAAAAAGTGGATGTTGGGGAAAAGCTGCCCAAGTCTTGGGGGGGTTCTGACCCCAGACTCCACCCTGGGGGTGTCACACCCCACCTCCAAGGAGTATCACTCCAGGGATCAGCCAGGGGGTGCCTTGTAGGTTTTATGAGAAGGTCCAGGCGCTGCACCAGGACCCTGAGGCCTCGGTGGACAACCCTTTGTTGGCCTTCAGCCTCATCAAGCGGCTCCACTCCGACTGGCCCAACGTGGTCTACAGCGAGGAGGCCACCGAGAACAGTCAGGGTACTTGGGGGGGGCCTGGGCCAAGTGTCCCCTCTGTCACCTGGGGAGAGCCAGGAGGTGATGGGGAATGGGTGGAGGAGCAGGAGAATGGGTGGGGAAGGAGAAAAATGGGTGGGAGAGGAGGAGAAGAATGAGTAGAGGAGGAGAAAAATGTGTGGAGGTGGAGGAGAAGAATGGGTGAAGGAAGAGAAGAACAGGTGGTGGAGCAGGAGAAAGGGTGGAGGAGCAGAGAAATGAATGGAGGAGCAGAACAGGTGGAGGACAAGGAGAAAGGGTGGTAGAGCAGGAGAATGGGTAGTAGAGCAGGAGAAAAGGTGGAGGAGCAGCACATGGAGCCCTTGGAGTTGCAGAAGGGCTGGTAAGGTCGATTTCCCCCCAAAAGCTCGCTCCTTCCTCTCTGTGCACCTCATCACCTACCCTCAGCACTCCAGGATGGCTTCAGAGAGGTGGAGCAGGAGCTACCTGGAGCTGAGGACCTGGCAGGGGCAGCCCAGGCTCTGATGCGGCTGCAGGACGTCTACGCGCTCAGCGTCAAGGGCATGGCCAAGGGCATCTTCCAGCCAGCTGGCAGGGGCTGTCCACCCCTCTACAGCCCTGACAGGCAGGTCACCCTCTCTGCTGATGACTGCTTCCATGTGGGCAAGGTGAGGACAAGCCCCACCAGCTCCTCCCAGAGCTTTTCTAGCCAGAGATGTTGTTTCTGTAGGGATGGGCACTGGGTTTTGGTCTCCTCACTGCTTCTTGTCTTGGGGAAGGGAAGACCTGAGGTGGTGGCCCCAGGGGAGACCTTGCTGGTGGACCCAGGGGTGACATCCTGGCCCAGCATCCCGCTTGGGCATGGGGTTGGTTCCTGCCTGGGGGTAAAACTGGGGCTGGAAGTTCCTGGGAAGGGATCTGGGTGGTTTGAGAGAGGTTTTTGTTTGGGATAGAGACTTCTGAGTGTCTCTGGAGGGCTGGGGTGAAGGTCAACAGGGTAGGGTGGGGTGGGACAAGATGAGGTGAGTTAGGATGTCATGGCATGGGATGAGAGGGAGGTGGAAGTGCAGATGGTGAAGATGGATGTGGGGATGAAAATGAAGCTGGAGCAAGGTGGATGAGGGTGGGACAGGAAAGGAAGGGATGGGACAGGATGGAGACAGCATGGGTGGGAACGGGGATGGGACAGGATGGGTGGGAATTGCAAGGTGATGACATGGGATGGGGTAGGATGAGGCAGGATAGAGTAGGGACAGGGTGGGAAGGGATGAGATGGGATTGGGATGAAGGTGGTGATGGGAATAGGATGGGATGAGAAGGAGATGGGATGGGTGAGGATGGGACAGATGGGGAGAAGATGCAGTGCAGGCTGACCCAGCTGTGGTGGCTGTGGGCCATGAGCTGCTCACAGGTAGCCTATGACATGGGTGACCACTACCACTCCATCCCGTGGCTGGAGGAGGCTGTCGGCCTCTTCCGCCTCTCCTACGGCAGCTGGAACCCCGAGGACAGGAGCAGCCTGGAGGATGCTCTGGACCATCTTGCCTTCTCCTACTTCATGGTACAGCCACCAGTCCCCTCCCCATCCCCATCCCCACAGAGCTCAAGCGTGGCCAGGAGGATGTTCATGAGCTCTCCCTCTCTCCCCCATCCAGGCTGGAAACATCTCCCATGCCTTGAGGCTCTCCAAGGAGTTTCTCCACTATGGTATGTGGAGCAACCTCAGCTGTGGCAGGAGGTGGGGAGAAGATTTTGGGGTTTCTCCATGGCCTCTGCACGCCACCAGCCTCCTCCACCCCATTTCTCACCCCCACGTGGGTCCAGGGAAGGGATGGGCGATAGGGACACAGCATTCTGGGTGACACCACCTCTCTCCATCAGACCCCAGCAACCAAAGGGTGGTGAGGAACGTGGCCAAGTATGAGAAGCTGCTGGAGATGGGGAGGGTGGTGACCCCCCAACCCCTGCAACGCCCCAACAGCACCAACCTGCAGAGCCGTGATGCCTATGAGGAGCTGTGCCAGCGCCCGAGGGGGCAGGTGGGGCTGGCAGGGGTGGGAGGTGCCATGGTCCTCAAGCCCCACCACTCTCCCCCTCCTCATGTCTTCCCTTGGTCCTCTCTTTCTCTCCACAGCCACCCCTCCAGCAGCTTCCACTCCTCAGCTGCTCCTATGAGAGCAATGGCAGCCCCTATCTCCTTCTCCAGCCTGCCAAGATGGAGATGGTCCAGGCCCAACCTTACGTGGCTTTGTACCACGATTTCGTCAGCGATGCTGAAGCTGAGACCATCAAGAGGCTGGCAGGACCCTGGGTGAGCTGTCCCCAGGGATGGCCAGCTCCTGGAGAAGGAGGTCCCAAGAGCTGGTGGTCTAGGGTGGAACACTCTCAACAAGCAGAGATAGAAGGGGTTTAAGCCAGGGCTTCACCAAAGCCTTCTGCAGCGAGATCCTGGGGTGAGATGAGCTCAGCTTAGCTTCATCTGAATCTCCCCCCCAAAATAGGTGAAATCCTCCCCAAAATGGGTGCAGAAAAGATTTTTAGGGGAGAAACCAGGTCCATGCATGCACCTAAACCTCTTCCCAGCTAGGCTTGAGTTGGTGACACCCAGCTGCGTTGGATTCCACTTCTATCACTGCTTCCATTGCCCTGGTGGGACGCCTTGGGGTGGTGATGTTTGGCCACCAGCTGGTATAAACCACCCAGTTTGGGTCCCTGCTTGGTGTGAGGGTCTCCATCTGCAGCAACATCTCTCCCACCATGTGTCCTCCAGCTGCAGAGGTCTGTGGTTGCCTCTGGGGAGAAGCAGCAGAAAGCTGAGTACCGGATAAGCAAGAGGTAGGAGCTTCCCCAACCCTCGTCCAAGCAGGACAACCACAACCCCATTGACCAGCACCAAGCCATGCTGGGGAGGTCTAGGTCCTCCACAGCCAGTGGAGCCCTGGAGGTTAAACCTAGCCATGAGTGATTTGGAGGGTGCTGAAGGTTGGGTGCTCTCACAGTGCCTGGCTGAAGGACACTGCTGACCCGGTGGTGAGGGCGCTGGAGCAGCGCATGGCTGCCGTCACCGGCCTGGACCTGCGGCCACCCTACGCTGAGTACCTGCAGGTGGTCAACTACGGCTTGGGAGGCCACTACGAGCCACACTTTGACCATGCCACGGTCAGGGAGCTGCTGGGGTGGTGTCCAGGGAGGTTTTGGGATGGTTCCTGGGGTGGTCTTTGTGATTGTCCCTTAGATGTTCTTGGAGATGGGCCATGGGGTGATCTCTGGGCTGGTCGCTCAGGTGTTCCTGGAGGTGGACACTGGGGTGGTCTTCACGGTGATCCCTGAGGTGGTACCCAGGATGGGGGTGGTGGGGGGGTGGCCCTTGGAGTGGTTTCTAGGGTGGTCTCTGGGATGGTCCCTCAGATGTTCCTGGAGGTGGACCCTGGGGTGATCCCCATGATGCTCCTCAGATGGTTGCCTGGGGGGAGGTTCCTAGGAGTGTCCTCATGGGGATCCCTGGGGTGGTGCCAGGGAAGGGAAAAGGAGGGAAAAAGAGGGAGAGGAAGAGATTACCCTGGGAGCCACCAGCTCTGTAAGGGTGTGAGGTGTCTCCAGGCCGAGCCATGTCACCTCCTTGCTCTTGGGGCAGTCCAGGAAGAGTCCCCTTTACAGAATGAAGTCTGGCAACAGGATCGCCACCATCATGATCTACGTGAGTCCCACCCCCAGGCCTTAGCGCCGCTGCGCTCGCACCGCCGGCAGTAGGCTTCAGAGTGAACGGGGCTTTGAGATGGGGGAGGGCAGCCCCAAATCAGCCCCTGCTGGGGTGTTAAAGGACAACATCTGCACAGTATTTAACAGCTGTAGTGAGGGAAAAGCTGGGGGGGAAGGAGGGGAGGGGCCATGGGAGGGTTTGTGCCTCAGTTTCCCCACACAAAGCAGATGTATCATGGGAGAGGCAGGGCCAGGGCTCACGTTTCTGCTCCTTTTCCAGCTGAGTGCAGTGGAGGCAGGAGGCTCCACAGCCTTTGTCTATGCCAACTTCAGCGTGCCTGTGGTTAAGGTGAGGAGGGGGAACCCACCAGAGCCGCCCGGGAGCGGGGGGTGTGTGTGGTGGGACAGCCCAAGGCCAAACCCCAACACTGGGGCTTCCAGCTCTGTTTTGGGTGACAAACCTTCTGGAGTCCCTGGTTCTCTTTGGTGGGCACCAAACCCCTATCCCATAGCTCCCAGCTCTATTTTGGGGTTCCAAACCCCAACCCCAGTGCTCCCAGCTCTGTTTGGGGAGATCCAAACCCCAACCTTTAGGCTTCTGGCTCTGTTTTGGGGTTCCAAACCTCAACCCCAGTACTCCCAGCTCCGTTTTGGGGTCCTATACCCCAATCCCAGTGCTCCCAGCTTTGTTTGAGGAAATCCAAACCCCAACCTTTGGGCTGCTGACTCTGTTTTGGGGTCCTAAACTCCAACCCCAGTGCTCCCAGCTCTGTTTTGGGGTTCCAAACCTCAACCTCAGTGCTCCCAGCTCTCTTTTGAGGGTTCCAAACCCCAACCTTTGGGCTGCTCACTCTGTTTTAGGGTCCTAAACCCTAACCCCAGTGCCCCCAGCCCTGTTTTAGGGTTCCAACCCCACTCCTTAGGCTCCCAACCCCAATCCTTGGGCTCCCAGCTCTGTTTTGGGGTTGCCAACCCCTCTTTGCTCAGCAGAATGCAGCTCTCTTCTGGTGGAACCTGCGGAGGAACGGGGATGGTGACTGGGACACTCTTCACGCTGGCTGCCCCGTGCTGGCCGGGGACAAGTGGGGTGAGCAGTGGGTGCCCAGACCGACCTGGGCCTTGGAGGGAACCCAGGGGAACCCTGGAAACCAGGGAAAAGAAACCCCCATGTCACTGAGGCCAGAGAGAGGTGCAGGGGGCCAGAAGGTCCTGGTCCTTGTCCTTGTCCCTTCCAGTGGCCAACAAGTGGATCCACGAGCACGGGCAGGAGTTCCGGCGGCCGTGCGGCACTGACCCCCAGGACTG
Organism: Galbula dea; assembly: GCA_013399015.1. NCBI lineage: Eukaryota > Metazoa > Chordata > Aves > Piciformes > Galbulidae > Galbula > Galbula dea. The sequence continues at coordinate 79,630 of VWZX01001202.1, read as the reverse complement.
AGCCACCACGAGGAAGCAAGCCCTGGTGACCTGAGGCCTCCAACCCACATGCTCCAGGCACCTCTGACCCCTGGAGAACCATCTCACCATGCTAGAAGGTCCCCTTGGGGCCATGGGCAGTTGGTGGCTCTGGCGAGGTCCTCTCTGAGCCCTGAGGAGCCACCAGCTCCCTAAGGGTCACCTCAAGGGGTGGTCATCTCCACAGGGTCCTCTCTGACCCATGGGGACTTTGGTGGCTCTCTAGGAGCTCCAGGAGGTCCCACCACCCCTGCAGGGCCTCCATGGCTCTCCAGGACCTCCAGGAGCTCCCACCACCCCTCCAGGGCCCCCATGGCTCTCTAGGAACTCCAGGAGCTCCCACCACCCCTGCAGGGTCTCCTCCATGGCTCTCCAGGAGCTCCCACCACCCCTGCAGGGTCTCCTTCATGGCTCTCCAGGAGCTCCCACCACCCCTGCAGGGCCTCCATGGCTCTCCAGGACCTCCAGGAGCTCCCACCACCCCTGCAGAGCCTCCATGGCTCTCCAGGACCATGGCCTCCAGGAGGTGGTCCCCAGTGGTGGCAAAGCCACCTGAGATCAACGTGTCCCCAAGGCTCCAGCAAGAGGAAGGAGGGAAGGAGGTGGCAGGTGCTGCCAGGGGTGGTGGCACTTGTTCAGCCATGGGTGAAGCTGGTGAAAATAAAGCCACCAAAGTGGAGTCTGGAGAAACACCTCAGTGTGGTAGGTGATAGGATGATGTGGGGAGGGGGGTGTCTGTGTGTCTGTCTCCTCCCACCCCTGAGCTCCACCACATCCTCAACCCTCCCCCTCCAACCCTAGATGAAAACTCTGCTCAAAGGTCTTGGTGGTTAGTGACAGTAATCAGTAGGCTTCAGAGTGAACAGGGCCAGAGCAAAGAGCACCTGCTCTCCTTAGATAAACTTGCCTGGCTGCATCTGGGACCTGATGGCACAACCCAAACGTGGTATCAGCATAAGGGTCACCTCCCCTGCACCCCAGAAGGAGCTTTGGGTGGCTGCTGTAAAAAGGACCTGGAGAAGGCAGCAGTTTCCTTCCAGCCTCCCTGGCCTCCAGCCTGCCCCTGCTCAGCCCATGCTGGTGCCAGCATCCTTCCCCCTGGGATCCTGGAGACAAGCTCCTTTTCTCCAGCTTGACCACAGCACCTGCGTGACTGGAAGGCAGAAGAAGGTGGAGTGAAGCTCTTGAGCTAGGACAAGGAGCTCCCAGAGCTTGCAGAGAAGCTGGGGAGAAGCTCCCCCCACTCTAGAGGCAGCCAAGCCTCAGCCAAGCAACGCTTGGATGAGGTTCAAATCCTCCTGGATGAGATTCAAACCCTCCTAGATGGAGAAGCAGCTGCCCAGGAGGGGGTGGGGGTGTTCAGACCATTCCCTGTCACCTCCCAGCCTCTTTGCTAGGACAAAAAAACCTGGGGAGGACAGAAGCAGGAGGCAGAAGCTCTCCCAGAGCTCTCCTGCTCCCTTTGGGTTCAAGAACTCGATATTCCTTGCTCCAGCTTTGGATCAACTGAGCTGGGAGCAGGGAAGCAGGAGCTGGAGCAGCAGGAGGATGCTCCAGGAGCACTTTTAAGGCTGCTGGAATGTGGAAGTCTGCACAATCTCAGAGCTGCTCTCCCCAAATTCCTGCTTTTCAGCTAGGAACATCCCACCCCACCCCATCCCCCCAGCATTCCTGGTACTCCCCAGCACCAGTTACTGAGGGAGCCAGAGCTGCCCTTGATGACTTTCAGATGTTTCTGGACACGTGGGATCTCTTGCTCATGGAGAGGAGGGGGGAAAAAAGCAGAAGCTGTGGCTACAGCATCCCCTCCTCCTCTTCCCAGCAGAGGATGGGGAGTATTTTGGGATGAGGAGATGTTTCCCTGAGTCACCCAAGGCTTGGGAAGGGCCCAGGTCGGGTGTCCTTCCTCCCCAGGCTGCTGTGAGGAGCCCAAGCAGCAGGAGCTGAAGGGAAAGAAGCTCCTACCTCAGGCTTTTCAGAAATGCTTTATTTCTAGGGGAAACAGCCACTGAAGGTGACAGGGAGAGGATGAGCCCTAGGGCTGAGCCCTAGTTCAAACAGTGAGTGGCTGACCACCAGTAACCTCTGAACACCTCTTCTCCCAGGCCATGCCACAGCCAAGATAAGAAGCAACAGCAGAGGGGAGGAGAGAAGTCAATGCTGGAGTCAAGGAGGTGAAGAACACACCAGCAGAAAGCTGCTTGCTGCTCCAAACCCTGCTGGGTGCTCCTCTGGTCACCCCAGCCCCTGCTGAAGATGTGAAGTGTCTCCCAGAACATCTCCCTAGGGTGGGTTAGGTGAGTGGAGAGGGAGGGGGGAGGTGGAGAACTGGCTGAAGGCCAGAGCTCAGAGGCTAGCTGGAGGCCTGGAGCTCATTCATGGGTGTTCTCCAGGGGTCAGGACTGGGCCCAAGGCCACATCCAGCACCTCACCTCACCCTCACCTTTCAATCCAGCCATCCTCCTCCTGCTCATCTCCTCCCAGAGACATCACAATGCTGCAGGCTGGGGAAAAAATGCCACCACAAGCTGGGATCTCCTAAATGGCCTCATTTTTCACCACTCCAAGAGTCTGGTCTCTCTGTGGTCACTTCCACCAGCACCTGGTGCCCTCCTCCACCTAAACACCATTTCCCTCTGCCTGAAAAGGGAGAAGCAACTGCAAGAGGAGCACAAATATCAGCCAGACAAAAGCCCAGGCTCAAAACTGTAGGTGGCCAGACCACAGGTGAAAGCACTTCCCCCTCCACCCACCCAGCAGCACTCCCTGGAGTCACCTCCTCCTGCAGGCAGCACCAGAGGAGTGCCTCAGCCTGCTCCAGGCAGGTGAGGGCTGGGAGCTCAGCATGGAGCAGACAGCAGAGGGAAGAGGCTGTTGAAATATTTATTGGTTCCCTTACCTCCCCAAGGTTACCAACCCAAAGAGACTTCCCAGGAGCCCCCAGGAGGCAAGGGCCAGTCACTCCTTTTCCTCCAGCAGTGCTTCCACAGGAGACTTAAACCTGATGTTCTTCAGCTTCTCAAGGAGGTTTGCTTTTTGTCTTTGCTTCTGGCTTTCATGTCTCACACAGTGTGGAAAGCAAATGAGATACCAACAGGAGAGGAGAAGGTCAAGGAGTTAATGATGAGGACATCACCCAGAGCCAGATCCTCCAGGTGACTTCAGGAGGGAGGAACTGTGACTCTAGCAAGATCATCCATGGGTATGAGACAGGAACATGCTTCACTAGCCCACGAGGGGCCTGTGGATGGATACAGTGCTATGGGATCTCTACCAACCTCAACACAGGAGCCCTCAGGAAAGGAGCAGGAATTGTGTCAATCTTCAGGATCAAGCTGGGGAAAAAAAGGGGCTGGTTTGCACCTCAGCTCCTGGAGATCCATGGCCTCCACCAGCAGCTAACTCAGGAGTGGAGCTTCCATCAAGGTGACAGGAAACAAAGATGGGGAGGGAGGGCAGGGCCAGGAGCCACCAGCTGCTCTTGGAACACCCCAGGGGTGCTGACCAAAGCACCAGGGTTGAGGAGAGCTCTTGGGAATGAGGAGTCCTGCTCTCTAACTCAGGCATCTCCCACCCTGATGGGTCAGGGAAGAGCTTCAGAGCAAGGCCATGAGTGCTGTGCCCAGGGCTTCCCTGCCAGGGGCAGCTCCAAGATGTGAGATGACTCCCTGGAGGAATCCTGAAGCCTTCAGCTCTGCTGCAATGGCCATGAAGCCCAGGGGGTGAAATGCTCTGCAGCAGGGTCAGCACCAACAGCAAACCAGACTTGGTGCTCTTCAAACCATCTCCTTTTGTCCCATCTGCACATCTCAAACTCCAACAGCTCATGATGGCAGCTGGACAACTCAAATCCTAACAGCTCTTGATGGCACCTGCACATCTCAAACCCCAACAGCTCTTGATGGCACCTGGACATCTCAACCCCAACTGCACATCTCAACCCCAAGAGCTCATGATGGCACCTGGACAGCTCCAACCCCAGCAGCTGATGATGGCTCTCACCACAGGAGGTATGTGTAGATGCATCACACCTCCCAGTCAGGCTGCCAACAGAAGTCTGCCTCAGCAACCAGCATTCAAATGCTGCTTCCATCCTCCAGCACCCAAGGAGGGTAATGGGCACAAGGGGGGAATTAAAAAGGAAAGATTTCAGATATCCATGAGCCAAATATGGAGGAAAACTGCTCCCAGATGGATCTGCTCCTAGGTGACAGCAATCTGAGGGTCTGGGGATAACTGAACCCTGAAGAAAAGCTCTTCATGGAACCACTGCACTTATGTGGAAGGAGGGAAGGCAGGCAGAGGGATAGGCTAGGAAGGGACAGGGAAAACAAGGTCTTTCCTCCAGTACTGGGGGAGCAGAAGGCAACTGCAGCTACCTTCACCTCTGTGGTGACACCAGCAGGACTCCAGGCTCTTCCAGGGCTTCATCATCTACTGCACTTATGGCATTTTTCTCCCTGATCTCCACTCAGCTGTGTGTGTGGCAGCTGCAAGAAGGGAAGCAAAAACCCATGCTGGGGCAGAGAATGACCAAAGTGCCTGCTGACCACACTGCTGACTGCTGCTCTTGGGTCTTCCACCATCAATTCAGGCCCAGAGTCCCCTGGTAGTTGGCTGCAGGAGATGGGAGTTACCAAGAAAGACTCTGAAATGGAGCTCATGGTGTCCCTCCCCTTGGCTTTTTGATTTAGGGTCCCATTCAACTTTGTCCAGGCCAAGCAGCATCTAGGTTCTTCCTGCAGCTTCATCCCTAAGGCTGGAACTGGTGAGATGAAACCTGAGCTCCCAAGGAAGCTGATTCCTCCTCTGCTTTTGGGGAAAGATGTGTAGAGATAAAGAAACCAAACCTAAAGGGCACTTCAAAGATGCTGAGATGATCCCAGGGAGGAATCCTGAAGCCTTTGGCTCTGCTGCAATGCCCTCAGTGGAGCTGCACTGCCAGCAGTTCCTTGGCAGTGGGGTCCAAGGAAGCCTGAGAATGGATGGAGATCAATCTGATTGACTGCTTGGCATTTCAGGAGGCCTTTCCTTGTGGCAGCAGAGAGGAGCCCACTCCCAAAGGCCTGAAGAGCTTCTCATGGTCTTCAGTACAAGCTGCTTCCCAGCAAGGAAGTCCCTAAGTGTTTCACACCTTCTGGAGAACTAGTTCTAGGGGATGAATCTGACACCAAACTTCTCACTGCTGCTGAATTGGAGAGATGAAAGGATATGGATACATCACAGTGGCCTCTGGTGCAGTTTATTTACAACAGGACTCAGTGCTGGAGAACACCAGGGTATTAACAAGCAGGAAATACACTGGGAAGGAGAAAGAAAGAGTGGAAGAAGAAAGGTCACATGTTGAAATCAAGGTATTCTTGCAGATAGTGGTCTCTGGGACAACCTAAATTCAGGGATCAGCCAAGGAACAAGCATGGAGTCCCTCATGCAGGTTAAAAGCAGCACTGATGCATTCAACAACACCCCCAGTTCCCTCAGCTGCTCCTCACAAGCCTTGTGCTCTAGACCCTTCCCCATCTTCCTTGCCCTTCTCTGCCCACACTCCAGCACCTCCATGGCCTTCTGGCAGACAGGAGCCCAAAAGGGAGCCCAGGCTTGGAGCTGTGGCCTCCCCAGTGCCCAGGCCAGCAGGACAATGCCTTCCCTTTCTTGGCCACAGAAGTATGGTGCAAGTTGTTTCCAAAACACAAGGCTTTGCTGACTTAACTTAAAATGCTGTTTAAGCAAAACACCATAATGTGGGAACTCTGCCTTCTGGCAGGCTATAAAGAAAGGACTCAGGCAGGATCTGCTCTGCTCCTTCCCTCCAAGGAAGGAGGTTTGACTAACACAAGTTGTTATGTGAGAAGGTTAGAGCAAAGCCATCGTCAAACAAACATCAAACCTTTCCCTGGCTGTGATTCAAAGCTGTTTGTTGACAGGTGGTTGTTAGCATTATGCTAAAACTCCAACCTCCCACAGCAAGAGCCAAAAAGGGAGGGAGTGAGGGGAAGAACTTGAGGCCTCTGCAGCTCAAGTAGCCAGGGAACCTTACCACTGGAATCCACCGAGGGGCTCTGTAAACCTGTGCCGGATCAGGAACGTGGCCACAGCTTCAGCAACCTGAGGGGAGGGGAGAGAGACTCAGCACAGCTTACAGGGACACAGAGGCAACAAGAAATCCAGGCACTTTTCAAAGCCTCAGCATCTGGGGCCAGACTCTGCTCACTGGTGCCCAGGGCCAGCCCAAGGGGCACTGGGCACAAACTGGCACCCAGGAGGTTGCAGCTGAGCAGAAGGAGAAGCTTGTTTGGTGTGAGGGTGTTGGAGGCCTGGCCCAGGCTTTGCAGAGAGGCTGTGGAGTCTCCTTGTGTGGAGAGATTCCAAGCCCAGCTGGAGGTGACCCTGGGCAAGCTGCTGTGGGTGAGCCTGCTGGAGCAGGGGGTTGGGCTGGATGCTCCCCAGAGCTCCCTGCCAACCTTAACCAGTTTGTGATTGCCAGAGGTTAGCAGGAGAAAAAAGGTTAAAGGTCTAGGAGTTCCTGTAAAGAATAAATCAAGACAATAACCTAACAGTAATAACACTGCAAAAAGTGTATCAATACCTGTAATAGATGAAAATGGATAACACTAAGAACTGGGCTGGGTTAGCCTGGAGAAGAGGAGGCTCAGGGGAGACCTTCTGGCTCTCTGCAGCTCCCTGAGAGGAGGCTGGAGCCAGCTGGGGCTTGGGCTCTTCTGCCAAGGGACAAGGGAGTGGACAAGAGGAAACAGCCTCAAGTTGTGCCAGGGGAGGTTCAGGTTGGCCATGGGGAACAATTTCTTGCTGGCAAGGGTTGTGAAGGGCTGGCCCAGGCTGGCCAGGGCAGTGGTGGAGTGAATACTCCTGAAGGGGTTGGAAAGCCCTGGAGATGTGGTGCTGAGGGCCATGGGTTAGTGGTGACCTGGCAGTGGTGGTTAGTGTTGGACTGATGATCTCAGAGGCCTTCTCCAACCTTAATGGTTCCATGATTCAATAACTCAGGAAGTTTAACCAAAACCCCCTATTTCAGATGGGTAAAATGAAGCACAGCAAGGTTGAGTTTTACACCCACAGTGGTCACACAGAACAAACTTTAATACCAGATGTTTCCAACCACTGGCTCCACCACATTCCTGCTTCTCTCTGTGGATAGCACCCTCAGCAGAGGGCAGCAGCAGCATTATCTGTCAGCCTGGAAGTTGCTCCTGCAGCATTTGGTTTGCATTTGGAAAATGTGAGCCACCCAACTCAGACTCAAGCCAAAAAGCTGCAGCTTCAATAGAAGGGAGAGCAGAGAACTTCCTGAGGAAAGGCAGGGAGGACAAATCCAGGCTCCACATGATAGGAATGAAGTGATATCACCACTAGCCTGAAATGAAATCTGTAAGCTAGCCAAGCCCTGTGTCATGGAAGATCTCAGCCCAGGCTTTCCAGGCAGCTTTAACCACTCCAAGCTGTTTCCCAACAGCCACTTCAGGTGTTGTGCCAAGAAAAAAACCAGCCCCTGAAGTATCATCTCTGCTTCCCAGTAAGGCATGGAACATCTCTGAGCTGTAAGGATCATGACTTCAAGCTCACAGTGGGGCTCACCTTGTCTGGAGCATCTTCATGGACTGCATGGCCACACTGGGGGAGCACTTGCATCTGAAACTTCCCTGGGGAACAAGAGACATCACTGGAGCTGCTTTTTAAAGAGCTCTTGATTTCTACCAGCAAAGGCTTAGGCAAGTTCTTGTGGACAGAGGAGACAGCAGACACTAAACCCTTCAGAGCACTGAATCTCACCATAGGGAAGGAAAAAACTTTACTTCAAGGGTGTTGGAGGCCTGGCCCAGGCTTTGCAGAGAGGCTGTGGAGTCTCCTTGTGTGGAGAGATTGCCAAGGCAGCTGGAGGTGACCCTGGGCAAGCTGCTCTGGGTGAGCCTGCTGGAGCAGGGGATTGGCCTGGATGGTCTCCAGAGGTCCCTGCCAATCCCAGCCATGCTGGATTCTGGGATATGCATCTGGCAAAGAGGGGCCAGGGAAAGCACAAGGAGTCTAGGGCAAACTGTGGGACACAGAGCAGAGTTTCCAAGGAAAGCAAGATCTGGTTGCTTAGTTCATCCTCCCCCAGTGTAATTAGAGCAGGATCTCAGGAGGTAAAAATGAAGCTAAACTTCTTAGAGCTCAATGCAGGTGAGATTATATTCAGAGGTTACCAGATGATGTTTATCCTGCTACCTGCAGGTGATGTTTATCCTGCTACCCAACACCACCTTCCAGTACTAGATGGTCTGGAAATCAAGGAAGCCAGGACAGGGAGATTAAAAAAACCCCAAAACATTCATGCAGATGCTGAATCTTGGTCTGATCTCTGCCAAAAACACCAGGAGACCAGAGAGTTTGGGATGGTCCCAAGAAAGGGCTGTGAAGGTCTGGCCCAGGCTGCCCAGGGCAGTGGTGGAGTCCCCATCCTTGGAGGGGTTGGAAAGCCCTGGAGATGTGGTGCTGAGGGCCATGGGTTAGTGGTGACCTGGCAGTGCTGGGTAACAGTTGGACTTCATGCTCTTCAAGGTCTTTTCCAACCTAAAGGAGTCTGATTCTGTGAGTGCTCTGGCTAGGAACATCAGGAATGTAATTACAAAGGGGCAAAAAAAATAGAGAGATATCTTCAGAGACATTCTAGTCCAAGGGTGGCAGCTCCACTGCTGGAAACACTGAACATGAGACTGAACAAAACCCATGCCAACAGCCCTCCTCAGCTCCCAGTCCAACCTTCCCCTCCCCAGCTCCCAGTCCAATCTTCCCCTCCTCAACCTCTCCACCTGTCCTACAACCCCAGACCATTAGGGAACACTTTGGGATGGACTAATTCTTTCTCTTTTTGTTTTGCCACAGACTGCAGCTGGTGAAGGCCATTCCAGCTACCTCTCATTCATGTATCCATAACAAGAAGCTCTCAGCCCAAAAGGGCAAGACAGGAAAGAGAGTAACTCCATGAAATGATTACCTTGCATCTGTCCAATTGTTAGATCTTTATCCAGCCTGTCAACACCTGCAACCAAACAAACAGAGGCACTGGAGAAAAGCCAGAGAGAACAGGAGTGTCTAAGCAGGGCTTTAGTCAACAGTATGAAGGAGACTCTTGGCTTGACAAACTCAAACAAAACATCTCTGACAACCACAAAGACTTTTCCCTGCTGCACCTCAAGGGAGGAAAGTGGCTGTTTAAAAGTCCTGTTTAATATCTTTATTCAGCCCTGTTTAAGATCTTTATCAATGATCTGGGTAAGGAGAACAAGGGCACCCTCAGTTCATTTGCAGATGACACCAAGATGGGTGGGAGTATGGAGATGCTGCAGGGTAGAGGATCTGCAGAGGGATCTGGCCAGGCTGGAGCCATGGGATGAGGTTCTACAAGGCCAAGTGCTGGCTCCTGCCCTTGGCTCACAACAGCCCCAGGAAGGCTCTAGGCTTGGGACAGAGTGGCTGGAAAGCTGCCCCCAGGAAAAGGACTTGGAGTTGGTGGCCAGCAGCTGAAGATGAGGCAGCAGAGCGGCCAGGGGGGCAAGAAGGACAAGAGCATCCTGGCTTGGAGCAGCACTAGTGTGGCAGCAGGGCTAGGGCAGGGCTTGTCCTCCTGGGCTGGTCACTGGGGAGGCCACAGCTGCAAGCCTGGGCTCCCTTGTGGGCTCCTGACTGCCAGAAGGCCATGGAGGTGCTGGAGTGTGGGCAGAGAAGGGCAAGGAAGGTGGGGAAGGGGCTAGAGCACAAGGCTTGTGAGGAGCAGCTGAGGGAACTGGGGATAACTAGCTACAGGATGAGAGCAAATAGCCTCAAGTTGCATCAGAGAAGGTCTAGGTTGGCCATGAGGAAGAATTTCTTCCAATTAAGAGCTGCCAAGGTGGAAGAGACAGATGTGCCCTTCTCAGAGAAAGGCATTAGCCAAACCTTGCCTCTATCCCCTAAAACACAAGTGTGACACCACTTGAAGAGCCACTGAAGCTCAAGAGGACTGGAAGAGCCACTTACCAGCTAAAAGCAAAAGCTTTGGAGTTGGACAGCTGAGGAAGAGGTTGGACAAGCCCCTGAACCAGCCATCCCAGTACTTCTCTGTTTTGGCCAGCTCGATTCGCCACGTGTATAAATGCTCCTTCTTTGTCTGCAGGGAGGAGAGCTCTGCATTAGTGATCCAACAGCTGGGAAAAGAAAGGAACTCAGAGCCACCTGGAAGTACAGAGAGGCATCAAAACCTCTGGGCTCCCTCTGGTGGATTACACAGTTCCAGAGGATGAGTCTCCTTGCCACCAAATAGTTCTCTCCAAATCACAGCTGAAGTACAGAAGGAGGGAAGAGGGAAGGCAGCTGGAGCTACACCCAGAGAGGAAGAGAAGGCTGCAGTTTGCAGGGCACTGCCATTTCCTCTTTATTTGGGGTCTTCCCTCTATTTTTCACTGGCACTGAATGTTGACACTTGGCTCAGGTGACACAGAAACACCAAGGGTGAAACTGGCTCCACCCCCTCTCCTCTAGGCACTTCCATCCCCAGGCTGGAAGTGTCTGGGTGAGCTCCTGAAGGCTGCAGTGCCTGGGAATGGAACACAAGCAGCACAAAGACTCAGAGAAGAGTCATTCCTCATGGGGCCAGAAGCTCCAGCTCAAGCCACATGCATAAAATCTCTGAGGAATTGAGGGAAGAAAAGCCCAAAGAGGTATTTGCAGGGAACAGTGCAAGACAGAAGCAGTGGCAGGAGGAGAAGAAGAAAACCAACAGCCACAACATGAAGCTTTTGGTCCCTGGAGTTGCTCCACTGCATATTAAAAGGATCTGGCTCACTCTGGTGACTCCTCTTGCAGGGAAACATGAGCTGAAGACACAGCAAGAAGCTCCTTACCTCTGTGTCATCTTCTTTCTTCCTTTTGTTGACAGAGCCTCCTCCTTCCTCATCTTCTTCCTCCTCCTCCTCTTCTTCAATAATGCCTTCCACTATGGCTTTAGGACATTCAGGGCTGGCAGCCCCTTCACACCTGGGAAAAGAAAACCAGAAGTTGCCCCTTGCCAAAACAACAACAATAGAACAAAGAGTTCCTTATGAAGGCTTCAGGTATGGAAAGGATTGGAGTGGCATAGGAAGGTCACTCTGCTCCCCCAAACCACCTCAGACTGCTCCAGAAATGCAACAGAGAATTAAACAATGTCTAAAAGGAAGTGAAAGCAGCAAAATGGAGAAGGGCCTGGGAGTGCTGGGGGATGACAAGCTCCCCATGAGGCAGCAATGTGCCCTCAGGGCCCAGAAGGACAATGGTCTCCTGGGATGCAGGAAGAAGAGGTTGAAGAAGGTTCTCCTCCCCCACTCAGGCCACAGTTGCAGTCCTGGCTCCAGCCCAAGAGAGCCAAGGAGCTAGTGGAGAGAGTCCATGGGAGGCTAGGGAGATGCTGAGGCACCTGGAGCATCTGTGGCAGGAGGAAAGGCTGAGAGCCCTGGGGCTGCTGAGCCTGGAGAAGAGCAGCCCCAGAGGGGAGCTGCTCCATGCTGAGCAAGAGCTGCAGGCTGGGGGCAAGAGGCTGGGGCCAGACTCTGCTCAGTGGTGCCCAGGGACAGCCCAAGGGGCACTGGGCACAAAGTGGACCCCAGAAGGTTCCAGCTGAGCAGAAGGAGAAGCTTGTTTGGTGTGAGGGTGTTGGAGGCCTGGCCCAGGCTTTGCAGAGAGGCTGTGGAGTCTCTTTGTGTGGAGAGATTGCCAAGGCAGCTGGAGGTGACCCTGGGCAAGCTGCTGTGGGTGACCCTGCTGGAGCAGGGGGGTTGGGCTGGATGATCTCCAGAGGTCCCTTCCAACCCCACCAGTCTGGATTCTGGGACACCCAGAAGGACAAACCTTTTCAGGGCCAAACTTCTGTAGAGCCATCAGCCTCCCACTGCCATATGCAGGAAGGCAGACAAAGCCAGGAGCAGCCAACCAGCACTAGTTAAACTTTTTAAACCACAGCTCTTGGGCAGATTTTGCCCCAGGGAAATTTTGGGCAAGTTTTCTCCATTGCCATGGTTATGATCCAGTGCTGCCAGGATCAACTGTGATCAAATGATCAGGAATTTGTGTTTGCTAGAAGAACCTGTCACTTGTCAGTACATTTTTGCACTGGAGTAATGGCATTGTAAACCAGGCAAAATGATTCTAAGGGCTTGATAAATCCAAGAAACCCCAAAGCCACTTACTGTTTGACTTGCCCAACCATTGAGACTCTGGCAGATTCCAGGTTCCTGATCTGTCCACTTTTTACACTAGAAAACAATCAGAAGGGGAGAAATATTTATTGACTAGGTTCAGGAGGTCACAAGGCTCAGAAAGAGGAACAAAACCCCTTCCTGGCTCAGGAATTCCCCAAAGCTCCTGTCCTCAGGTGTTCAGGGAGGCTCACACTACCTGCACCCTCTGTTGTCACTGTCCCTGGGAACTCAAAAGCAAGGGCTGGGAGGGAAACAGTGAAATATGGTGACCCCACTGCTCTGCAGAGAGGACAAGACTTCAGAACCTGGCTTTCTGTACTTCAACCCACAGATCTAACCACAAGGTCTCTCCCTTTCAAACTCAGGTGCCAAATGTGTAAGTAATTCTTGCTGAACTGGAAGTAATTCCCCTTCCTTACCCAGGTGTGGATGTCTCAAGCTCCTTCTGCACTAGCTGGGACACTCAGAAGGAAGCTGAAATTCACACCAGGAAGTTTTGCTTTTTAATGGAAGCTCTTAAAGGATCCTTCTCAAATACCTATCCAGCTCTGCTGGAAAATGAGTTCTCTTTGAGACCTCTCTCTCCCTCTCAAACCAGCCAAGGAACTGGTGGCAATAGTTGGGGAGGTGAGTGCAAAAGGAGAAGACAGACAAATTGCACAGAACTTGTCTCCTTCAGGAATCAAGGTAGAAAGCCAAAGTGAATTTGGAGCTGCCAGAAGCCCATGTCTCACCTCCACTCAATGGCATTCTCAAGAGACTTGAAGGTTTTGGGACGACTCCTCAAGAAGTTCTGCATGCTGTTCAAGGCATCCATGGCTGTACCTAAACACAAGGGTTGGAACTTGATGGATCTGAGGGAATGATTGCCAGGTTCCTCCAGACAGAGCAGACTACCAGGGAACACCCTCAGAGAGAGCTGGAGCTCCCTGGGGATTTCATGCTGTTAAGGAATGGACTGGGGCTGCTGAGCCTGGAGAAGAGCAGCCCCAGAGGGGAACTGCTCCATGCTGAGCAAGAGCTGCAGGCTGGGGGCAAGAGGCTGGGGCCAGACTCTGCTCAGTGGTGCCCAGGGCCAGCCCAAGGGGCACTGGGCACCAACTGGAACCCAGGAGGTACCACTTTAGCTGGGAGAGTGGCAGAGGCCTGGCCCAGGCTTCCCAGAGAGGTTGTGGAGTATACTAGGAGGACAACTAACATACAACTTAGTATTCCAAAGCCTACAGACAAGCCTGTTCCCACACTACAGAATCCATGGCCATGAGGAACAATTTCTTCCTCAAGAGGGCTGTGAAGACCTGGCCCAGGCTGCCCAGGGCAGTGGTGGAGTCCCCACCCCTGGAGGGGTTGGAAAGCCCTGGAGATGTGGTGCTGAGGGCCATGGGTTAGTGGTGACCTGGCAGTGCTTGGTACTGGTTGGCCTTGAGGATCTTTGAGGTCTTTTCCAACCTAACCAATTCTGTGACTGTGTGATCAACATGGAAGAGAGATCCCCAGCCAAGGGTCCCACACTTACCTTCCACAACATCAATCATGCACAGACCCAGTAAACTTGGCACCAAATTTGCCACTGCAGTGTGCACTGCAATGGCCCCTCCCATGCTGTGCCCAATCAGCATGATGGGAGGAGGAAGGTCCCCATAGAGAGCTTCAACCACGTTCCCAACGTCTCTGCCAAAGGGAGATAAAGGCATGGTCAGCACCTCCACCTTCAGAGCTTTCTGAAGCAGACTTATACAGTGGAAAGAAAAAGGAGAGGTCCAAGACAGATGTTCAGCTCCACACCCTGTCTGGATCATAGAATCCTAGCCCAGGTTGGAAGGGACCTTAAAGCTCATCTAGCTCCAACCCCCTGCCACAGGCAGGGATGCCACACTCTAGACCAGGTTGCCCAGGGCTTGAACACTGCCAGGGATGGGGCAGCCACAGCCTCTCTGGGCAACCTGTGCCAGTGCCTCACCACCCTCTAGCTAAAGAACCTCCTAATTTCTAGTCTAAATCTCCTCTCCCTCAGCTTCTATCCATTCCCCTGTGTCCTGTTGCAGTCTGACCAGCTGAAAAGTCTCTCCCTCTCTAGCTTGTAATCTCCCTTTAGGTACTGAAAGGCTGCTGTAAGGTCCCCATGAAGCCTTCTCTTCTCCAGGCTGAAAAGGATTCCAGATGTTCACTTAAGCCACAGGTGATGGGCTTAAAGTAAAAAAGGGAGATTCAGTCTAGATCTAAGGAAGGTATTTTACTATGAGGGTGGTGATAGCCTGGCCCAGGTTGCCCAGAGAGGTGGGAGATGTCCCAGCCCTGGAACCATCCCAGCTCAGGTTGGTTGGGGCTGGGAGCAACCTGCTCTGGTTGCAGATGTCCTTCATTACTGCTGGGGTTGGTGGCCTTGAAAGGTCACTGGAGCATCTGTGGGAGGAGGAAAGGCTGAGAACCCTGGGGCTGCTGAGCCTGGAGAAGAGCAGCCCCAGAGGGCAGCTGCTCCATCCTGAGCAAGAGCTGCAGGCTGGGGGCAAGAGGCTGGGGCCAGACTCTGCTCAGTGGTGCCCAAGGCCAGGCCAAGGGACACTGGGCACCAACTGGAAGCCAGGAGGTTGCAGCTGAGCAGGAGGAGAAGCTTGTTTGGTGGGAGGGTGTTGGAGGCCTGGCCCAGGCTTTGCAGAGAGGCTGTGGAGTCTCCTTGTGTGGAGAGATTGCCAAGGCAGCTGGAGGTGACCCTGGGCAAGCTGCTGTGGGTGACCCTGCTGGAGCAGGGGGTTGGCCTGGATGATCTCCAGAGGTCCCTTCCAACCCCAACCATGCTGTGTTCTGGGATTCTCTAATTTTGTCCCTTCCAACCTAAACCATTCCACAACTCCCTGACTTTCCCTGTCCTTTTCATAAGTCACCTTTGTTAAACTGAAGCTGTCCCTGTGCTAGGTGAAAGCTGCCTCCTGTGGATCCCAGAACCCAACCCAACAGCAGAGCTTATGGCTGAAATCTACTGAAGAGCATTAGTTTAAAGACACCTAAATTAGCTTTCCTGACCTAAAAGCATTTCAGAGGAGCTGGAAACCTCAACAGGATTCCAACTAGAAAATAGAAACCAAGTTGAAAACAGTAAGGTTTGCTGTGGCAGAGACAGCTGCTTGAGGATAAGGAAACCAAATTTAAGGCTCCCATCTAAAGGGGTTTTGAGGAATAATTTCCAAGCTCAGTGCTAAGAGGAGAGAAAGGTTTAAAACCTAAGAGGAACTTGTTTTCCTCTCCCAGATCTAAACCAGTTCTCATCATTTCACAGGGCATCTCCTCAGGACAATAACACATCAGGATGTGACAAGGCAGAAGCAGGAGCAGGAAGGTCTACAATGGAAGTCAGAATCCATTTTACACATGACCTCCCCACAACAAACCAAGTGGATTTGCCCACAACCCTTGGTGATTTAACTGCAGCCAGAGCAAAGAGTCTCTTTGTGCTACATGGGGATGGAAACAGAATGTGCTTAGCAGTTATTTGCTTGTCTCACAGCTTTGGCAAGAGGAGAATTTGCATCCCATTGCCTGAGAGTTCAGCAAAGCTACTCCCTCCCTCCACCTTTAAAAGCCTTGGTCTGTGACCTACACTTTGGGGATGTTGCTTGGCCAAGGCATCATGCTCTGGATCTTCCCTCCAGAAGCTGAGGAAGAACCAAAATGTTGATTTCAAGCTAAAATGCTTCAGCTGGAAGCAAGGGAAACGTTCTCCTTCTGTGAGGAAATCCCTAGCAAGTGTTGGAGAGTGCTGCAGGTTTAAAGTGTTGGCTGCAGTGAAGCCACTGAGCTCTGCAGTGAGTCTAAAAACTGAAGGCACCAGAGAACCACTCCAGTTTGGAACCTGACTAGGTCAGAAAAGATTTCATTTCAAATCAATTTCAAACTGGCCCAAAACAGAAGGAAAACACTGGATAAAACTGGGAGGAGTGGGGGAGCCAGGCTCAGGCTGTGCTGCCAGGCAGGGAGAGCTGGACAGGCTGAGAGCTGGGGCTGAGGAACCTCCTGGAGGTCAACAAGGGCAAGGGGAGGGTCCTGCACCTGGGAAGGAAGAACCTGATGGAGCAGGACAGGTTAGGGGCTGAGCTGCTGGAAAGCAGCTCCATGGAGAAGGAGCTGAGAGTGCTGGGGAACAACAAGTTCCCCAGGAGGCAGAAATGTGCCCTCAGGGCCAAGAAGGCCAATGGTCTCCTGGGCTGCAGGGAGAAGAGTGTGAGCAGCAGCAGGGGGAGGGAGGTTCTCCTGCCCCTCTCCTCTGCCCCACTCAGGCCACAGCTGGAGTCCTGGCTCCAGGCCTGGGCTCCCCACTCCAAGAGAGCCAAGGAACTAGTGCAGAGAGTCCATGGGAGGCTAGGGAGATGCTGAGGGACCTGGAGCATCTGTAGCAGGAGGAAAGGATGAGAGCCCTGGGGTTGCTGAGCCTGGAGAAGAGCAGCCCCAGAGGGGAGCTGCTCCATGCTGAGCAAGAGCTGCAGGCTGGGGGCAAGAGGCTGGGGCTAGACTCTGCTCAGTGGTGGCCAGGGCCAGCCCAAGGGGCACTGGGCACCAACTGGAAGCCAGGAGGTTCCAACTGAGCAGGAGGAGAAGCTTGTTTGGTGTGAGGGCGTTGGAGCCCTGGCCCAGGCTTTGCAGAGAGGCTGTGGAGTCTCCTTGTGTGGAGAGATTGCCAAGGCAGCTGGAGGTGACCCTGGGCAAGCTGCTGTGGGTGACCCTGCTGGAGCGGGGAGGTTGGACTGGATGATCTCCAGAGGTCCCTGCCAAACCCCACTAGTCTGGATTCTGTGACAACTACCAGAATGCCATGAAATGAAGCCAGCTCCCAGCTCTCTTGAAAGAAGACTGTGTGTCCTCCATCAAGGAAAGAACATGAACCTTTATGAAAAGTGCAATACAGAAGAGTCTGAGCTTCCTTACTTTGACATAGTCTCTGCAGACAGATCTTCAGGGTTCCTAACTTTTGTTTCTCCTGCAAGAAGAAGAAGAAAAAAAGTTAAGTTTACATAAGCTGGAAACCCTGAGTCCTCTGAGGACTTAGAGCAGTGACTGCACAAAGCTTTTTGGCACAGTTATGAAGAGTGAGTCTCCTGCAGTTAACATGAATAATTAAGGCATTTGCAATTAATAGGAACTGTTGGTACGTGATTGCATTATAGCTGATGGAGAGAAAAATGTTCCCCAGAACTGCTCCACATTTCCAATGGGTTTTAAAACCAAAGATCTTATTTGTAAGAGTAAAGGCCACCTAAAGGGTCTGACAATATGAAGGAACATCACCCTGGTGCCAGTATGTGGGAAGGAACTCCCCCACCACTGCCTCACTCACTCAGAGGCATGGGGAGCCTCAGCTCCAGAGCTCCAGGAGCCACTTCTCCATCCCTGCTTCTGAAGAAAAACTGGGATGCCTGCAGGATACTTTCTTAAATCACCTTGGGAGGGATTCATTCCATCTTTAAACACCAAGAGGATGTGGCATGCTGATGAGACTGCAAAGGTTTTCCTGTTACTCACCATGTCCTCGGAGGTCTAAAGCCACAATCCTGCACTGAATCCTGTTGATGATTGCTGACTGCAAGAAGGGACAAGGAGATGATCAGCTGCAAAGTGCCACACCTCAGCCACAAAAGGCTTAGCAACCTCCACTGCTCCCTGAAACACCAGCAAAGGTTCCCATGGGGTTGACAAAAACCTGTCCCCAAAGTGGCTGAATTGGGACTGCAGGAAGTGTCACAGGGAGCAAGAATGTTCCATACAAATTATCCTTAATTAACCAAAGCTCCATCCTGTCTGCCACTGCTAACACCAGCACAGCACACTTAGCTCCTAGGATATTTTGTGTGTTTCCTGGGATAAGGAATTCAAGCTCTGTAGCAGCTCTGCCAACTGGCATGCAGCAGTGGGATTACAGATGCCAAATTCATGCCCTCCTTCCCCAAGCCTCACAAAAATTAATCTTGGCTGCAGAGCAGACAGGAAGAGGAAGGAACTGCTTTGCAGAACATGTCTCATATGCTCTCAAAGAACAGAATTTTACAGTATAAAAATTCATTAGTCCAAAGGATTCAGGAGAAAAAAGGTAGCTGAAGAGCCCTGGGGCTGCTGAGCCTGAAGAGCAGCCCCAGAGGGGAGCTGCTCCATGCTGAGCAAGAGCTGCAGGCTGGGGGCAAGAGGCTGGGGCCAGACTCTGCTCAGTGGTGCCCAGGGCCAGGCCAAGGGGCACTGGGCACAAACTGGAAGCCAGGAGGTTGCAGCTGAGCAGGAGGAGAAGCTTGTTTGGTGTGAGGGTGTTGGAGCCCTGGCCCAGGCTTTGCAGAGAGGCTGTGGAGTCTCCTTGTGTGGAGAGATTGCCAAGGCAGCTGGAGGTGACCCTGGGCAAGCTGCTGTGGGTGACCCTGCTGGAGCAGGGGGTTGGCCTGGATGATCTCCAGAGGTCCCTGCCAACCCAAACATGCTGGACTGTGTGTAATATTTACAGGTGTGCACTGGGAGATTATGAAACAGCTTTCTGAACTGATTTTCCCATGCTTAACACACCTGAGTGCTTTGCTGCCTTCCACACTCAGCCAAGTCCATTTCCATCCATCCATGTGGCAGAGCAGCAGCTTTACTTACAGTGAATACAGCCCAGGAAAGAGCAGAATGACCTCCACCATGTAACAGCAGCAGGACAGGACCTTCCAATCCACTCTTGTAAATTCGAAAAGTGTATGAACAGTTAAGGAGATTGCCAAGGGCTGTTTGACATTACTGAGCTGAAGGTCTCTGGGAGCCTGCAAAGCCCAACAGTGTTTTGTTTCTACCCTTGTGTATCCTCATTTCTCCCTCTAGTCAACCTCTGGTATCACTGTGGGCTGGGGATGAAGGGCTGGAGAGCAGCCCTGAGGAGAAGGGCTTGGGGGAACAGGTGGGGGAGAAGCTGGAGCTGAGCTGGCAATGTGTGCTCAGAGCCCAGGAGCCAACCCTGGCCTGGGCTGCAGCCCCAGCAGGGTGGGCAGCAGGGCAGGGAGGGGATTGTGCCTCTGCTCCCAGGACCCCCCAGATGTGACCTCCCTAGGGGAGAGGACAGAGCTGAGATCTTGCAGTGAGCTCAAGCAGAGGGCTGAGATCTTGCAGTGACCTCAAGCACAGGGCTGAGATCTTGCAGTGAGCTCAACACTTCAGAGCTGAGATCTTGCAGTGAGCTCAACACTTGAGAGCTGAGATCTTGCAGACCTCAAACACTTGAGAGCTGAGATCTTGCAGATCTCAAACACTTGAGAGCTGAGATCTTGCAGATCTTAAACACTTGAGAGCTGAGATCTTGCAGATCTTAACTGTTCAGCTTAGAAGGAAGAGCTCCAGTTACTGACAGTGCTCCCTACAAAAGAATAAATGGAAGGAGAGAAGAAATACATTAATAGGCTGAAGAGAACCCAACCAAACTAACCACCACATGAAACCATCCCAGAAGCAGCATTCAGTCTGGAGAAAGGATATATCCTTGCCAGTTTCATTCTCTACCACAACATCCTCCATGGACTCAAAGTACTGGCTCCAAAGCACTGGGGAGAAATCACGCTTCCTTCCAGGGCTGCAAGGCAAACAAAATCAGTTAAAAAAGAGGCATTTTAACTGAAAGAGGTTAAAATTGGCATTCAGGAGGCATTGCATGCACTGAGGAGAACATGGTGGTGGTGCACAGCAGGTTAGGGTTGGAAGGAACTGATGCATTAGGGCCATGCCCATGTAATTCCAGTATTAGCAGTTTTAGGCTCAGTAAGGAAGTTCTTCCTTCCCCTCCACCCCAATTGTTGCTCCTGTTGAGATCACAAGGATGCACACAAAATTTGGTGGAGGCTCAGAGAGAAGAGTATTTTCTTTGTAAAACAACACCAAGGAGACAGAACAGTGGTGATTTAGACTACACAGACCTAAGCCAAGAGAAAAGAAAGAGGCACAGAGGAACTGACCCAGTACAACTCCCAATGTGCAAAGACCCAAAGAGCAGAGGCTTCAAAAGTCATTAAACACCTTCATAATTCACAGAAGGATGATCACTGAGCTTGGAAAAGACCTCTAACATTATGGAGTCCAACCCTTACCCAGCACTGCCAGGTCACCAATGAACCATGGCCCTCAGCACCACATCTCCAGGGCTTTCCAACCCCTCCAGGGATGGGGACTCCACCACTGCCCTGGCCAGACTGGGCCAGGCCTTCACAGCCACTGCCAGGAAGAAATTGTTCCTCATGGGCAACCTGAACCTCCCCTGCCACAACTTGAGGCTGTTTCCTCTTGTCCTCTCCCTTGTCCCTTGGCAGAAGAGCCCAAGCCCCAGCTGGCTCCAGCCTCCTCTCAGGGAGCTGCAGAGAGCCAGAAGGTCTCCCCTGAGCCTCCTCTTCTGCAGGCTAAGCAAGCCCAGTTCCCTCAGCTGCTCCTCACAACCCTTGTGCCCTTTCCCACCTTCCTTGCCCTTCTCTGCCCACACTCCAGCACCTCCATGGCCTTCTAGCAGTCAGGAGCCCACAAGGGAGCCAAGGCTTGGAGCTGTGGCCTCCCCAGTGCCCAGCCCAGGAGGACAAGCCCTGCCCTAGCCCTGCTGCCACACTAGTGCTGCTCCAAGCCAGGATGCTCTTGGCCTTCTTGCCCACCTGGCCACTCTGCTGCCTCAAACAGTCTTGCTCTAGCTTTAAAGCAGCCAGATGCTGACACAACTGGGAACACACCAGTGTCTGGAGCACAAGAAGCCAGCCTGAAGTTATGACTCAGCCCATAAATCAGCATTAAAAACAGATCAGGTCCCTCTCAGAAGTCACTCTGACACCCAAGTATTGAAAAGCAGAGCCAGCCACTCACTGAAGGGTACTACTCATTTCCCATGGATGACTTACACCTTTCCTAGAAATCTCCTCTGGTTCTGGGAAGAAATAGTCACAGAGAAAGTCAACCTGCCCCAGAGGCTGGCAGGAAAACTATGGAGAGAAGTGAACAGGTAGAGAAGAAACCCAAAAACACTGCTGGCAGGAGAATAAAATCCCATCAGGATTAAGTTAATCACAGCAAGGATTAATTACATCTTAAGCTTCCTGGAATTTCTTGCAAGGGTTAAAATTTGTCACATATTTGTAAACAGATCAGGTATTTAAACTGTGCATGCTGGGCAAGAGTAGGAGTGTGAAAGAAAATACTGAGATCAAATTAATTCAGTATCACCCAGAATCCACCATTGCTGAGGTAGGGAGGGACCTCTGGGGATCATCCAGGCCAACCCCCCTGCTCCAGCAGGGTCACCCACAGCAGCTTGCCCAGGGTCACCTCCAGCTGCCTTGGCAATCTCTCCACACAAAGAGACTCCACAGCCTCTCTGCAAAGCCTGGGCCAGGCCTCCAACACCCTCCCACCAAACAAGCTTCTCCTCCTGCTCAGCTGCAACCTCCTGGCTTCCAGTTTGTGCCCAGTGCCCCTTGGGCTGGCCCTGGGCACCACTGAGCAGAGTCTGGCCCCAGCCTCTTGCCCCAGCCTGCAGCTCTTGCTCAGCATGGAGCAGCTCCCCTCTGGGGCTGCTCTTCTCCAGGCTCAGCAGCCCCAGGGCTCTCAGCCTTTCCTCCTGCCACAGAGGCTCCAGGTCCCTCAGCATCTTCCTAGCCTCTGCTGGACTCTCTGCACTAGTTCCTTGGCTCTCTTGGAGTGGGGAGCCCAGGCCTGGAGCCAGGAGTGGGGCAGAGGAGAGGGGGAGGACAAACAGAGGGAGTTTTGTCTAGACAAAATTGAAAAGCTTCTTTGTCTGCTCTTTTCTGTTTCTTTAGGAAGCCAAGAATTCAGGATAACCTTCCTTCAACAGAGGAGACCTTTCTCCTTTGAAGGTCCTTCTCCCCCCATGCTTCAGTTTGATACTCTCTGCTTTTTGCCACCCCCAGAAAAGCTGAAGTGTAAAAAGCCTCTTTAAATGGTGCACAGTTACTCATCCTAAGTGCTGGGCTCCAATCTAGCCTAATTATGTCACTGCCAAAATTAAGCATCACTCTTTTAGCCTCACTGAGTGACTATCAGCCTGTGAAACAGCTTCTGCACTAACTGACTCATCAGGACAACTCTGATTGCAGAGCCTTTTGTTAGTTGCAGGGGTACAAGGAGAGGGCAAAGCTGCACCTGCTGAGGGGAAGCAAAAAATAGAATCATTAAGGTTGGAAAAAAATCTCTAAGATCATCAAGTCCAACCATTAACCAGCACTGCCAGGTCACCACTAACCCATGGCCCTCAGCACCACATCTCCAGGGCTTTCCAAGCCCTCCAGGGATGGGGACTCCACCACTGCCCTGGACAGACTGGGTCAGCCCCTCACAGCCCTTTTGGGGAAGAAATTGTTCCTCATGGCCAACCTGAACCTCCCCTGGCACAACCTGAGGCTGTTTTCTCTTGTCCTCTCCCTTCTCCTTGGCAGAAGAGCCCAACCCCCACCTGGCTCCAGCCTCCTCTCAGGGAGCTGCAGAGAGCCAGAAGGTCTCCCCTGAGCCTCCTCTTCTGCAGGCTAAGCAAGCCCAGTTCCCTCAGCTGCTCCTCACAGCCCTTGTGCTCTAGACCCTTCCCCACCTTCCCTGCCTTTCTCTGCCCACACTCCAGCACCTCCATGGCCTTCTGGCAGTCAGGAGCCCACAAGGGAGCCCAGGCTTGCAGCTGTGGCCTCCCCAGTGCCCAGCCCAGGAGGACAAGCCCTGCCCTAGCCCTGCTGCCACACTAGTGCTGCTCCAAGCCAGGATGCTCTTGGCCTTCTTGCCCCCCTGGCCACTCTGCTGCCTCCTCTTCAGCTGCTGGCCACCAACTCCCCCAAGTCCTTTACCTGGGGGCAGCTTTCCAGCCCCTCTGCCCCAAGCTTGGAGCCTTCCTGGGGTTGTTGTGAGCTAAGGTCAGGAGCCAGCACTTGCCCTTGTTGAACCTCTGTTGAACCACTGTTCTCAGCACACAGACCCAGCCTGGGCAGATCAGTAGAAGTGTCTACAGCACAAGAGCTTCACTTCAGCATTCTCTCTACTTCACTATCTCTGTATTCCACATCATCTTGTGTCCTTTTTCCAGGTAAGCCACAGCTCTGCCTGGCTGAGGCTGTTTTGTCTCCCAACAGGAATATCAATCTTAAAAAGGATTTCCTGGGTCTCAGAGCAGTAAACCAAAAACACAGCTGTGCCACACAACTAAATGTGATGATGATCTATTCTCTGCTGCTTCAAAACAAACTGGCAGAGGAAGTTTTGGGCCTTACTTGCAACAGCAGAGTTCATCTTAGTGTGTTCAGAAGGGACTTGAAAGGAAAATAAGAGGTTTAGACTCTTACAGAACTACAGAAAAACCTCCTTTGACAATCAAACCCAATCTGGCTCCATTAACACTTGGACTTCATGTTGAAGGTCTTTTCCAACCTAACCACTTCTATGATTTGCTAATCATTTCTTGAACACAGACTGTCCATAAACCTCTGAAAATCAGCAGCACAGGAAACATGGTAGAAATTACTACCTAAGGTTGCTACTAACAAGCACTTCACCAATACAGATATTACTGAGCTGTAAAAACACCCTGCAGGCACCCAGCAGAAAATGCACTTGAAAATCCCTGGAGATGCCCAATTGTAAGCTGTTTGTTTACCTGTGAGAAGGAAGTGAAGCCACAAATACCAGAGGGGTTTGTTTGGTCAGCACCTCATGAGGTAACTGAATAGCTCTGACTTTTGTCTGGTTTTCTAATCAAGGTTATCACAAGTGGGGACCTGCAGTAGCAACAACACTGATGTGGAAAATTCATCCTGCAGCATGGCATGGCTCAGACAGTCCCAGAATCCAGCATGGTGGAGATGAGAAGGGACCTCTGGACATCATCTAGTCCAACTCCCCCTGCTAAAGCAGGGCCACCTCTGGGGCTGCTCTTCTCCAGGCTCAGCAGTCCCAGGGCTCCCAGCCTTTCCTCCTCCCAGGGATGCTCCAGGTCCCTCAGCAGCTTCCTAGCTTCCCATGGACTCTCTCCATTAATTTCTCATCTCTATTCAATTAGGGAACCCACAACTGGCCGCAGTACTCCCCACTTTGTGCTCGTCACCTCAAGCTGCCCACACAAGAGTAGACTCCCTCCCCTCTGCTGCCACTTTCCCTGCAAAAAGGACCTCCTGCCCCTAAACCACCCTATTAACGAGCACCTCCTCCCTTCAGACCCCCTAACAAGGAACCAGATCCTTCAATAACGAGCACCTCTCCCACCACATCCCTCAATAACAAACAGCTCTGCCTCCCGATCCTCTCATAAGAACCTCCCTCTCCAGACCCCTCGTAACGACCACCAGATCTCCCCCTAATAACGACCCCTCTCTCCAGATCTCCTCCCTAGTAACGACCCCCCTCCTCACACCTGCCAGCGAAACCCGAGACCCACAACCACGAGCATCCCTCACTCCCCTATCCCCCAGAACCCAGCACCCCTCCCCTGCCTCTGTTACCTTCCTCCTTTCCCTCTCCTCCCCTCAGCCGCCCCTTTCCTTATCCCACCTACCCCATGCGCATCTTGGAGCCGGACTGGCCTCCACCACCAGGCAAGGGAGGCCGCGGTGGGAGGCGGCCTAGGTGCAGCTGCTTCTCCAGGGCCGACATGAGGACGGAGAAGGCTCCGAGACGTAGAAGGGCCACCCCACGAAACCCTCCCCCCCCACAAAAAGCCGAGCGCCAACCCCCGCAGGGCCCCACCGGATGTGACCTCCCTCAGCGGCGCAGCCGCGGTGCATCATGGGAAGTGAGAGCATCGCTTGGCCTTCTGGAAAATACAGTTCGCGCCCCATAGGAAGCGATAGCCCGCCCCAAAGCATCATGGGATTTAGTGTCCCCGATGTCCGCTCTATGCCGCGGGGCATTATGGGATATATAGTCCCGGAAACGCTGCTTGGCGCGTCCTTTTCCCGCTTAAGCTTTGGTTGCCTTGGCTGCTGCGCGGCCCTGAGCCGAGGCAGGATGAGGCAGAGGAGGCCTCGGGCGCCCGGTCCGGCGGGATCCCGGAGAAGGGCCGGTGGGTCGCTGCCCTGCGGGCCGGTAGGGTGGTGGGGAGGTCCCCGGGAGCGGTGAGGAGGATTGGGAGGGGATTCACCCCCTGCTTTGTGTCCTGCCTGGCCGCTGAGACCGCTCCGTCTTTTATCCCCGTAGGCACCGGTGATGTCGCCGCTGCTAACAGCCTGCCGCCGCTCGTGGAGGGTCCGCTGCGATGCTTCCTCCGTTGTACCGTCTCTCGGGTTCTGTGGACGGTCCCCAAGCCGCCTGCCGCCGCTATCCTGGTCCGCCTCAGGTGGTGGGGGGAGACGTCCGACGGTACCATCTTCCAGCCTCCGGCCCGGGCTGGGCAACTGGCAGGGAGAACTACCGCCCGCTACCCTGTGCGCTGCGGGGCCAGGCAGTTCGCTGCATACCTCAGAGGTACAGCTGCTGCCACCTGGGAAGGAAGGATAGGGCTAGAGCTGTGGGGAGAGCTTTAAAACTGAGGGGTTGTTTGTCTGCCAGTAACCCCAGCGTGCACTGTACCAAGTACAGAGGGATCTGGTCAAGCTGGATGTGTGGGACCAGACAAATGGGATGAGGTTCAACAAGGGCAAGTGCTGGGTCCTGACCTTTGCTCACAACAACTCTATGAAGGCTCCAGACTTAGGGCAGAATGGCTGGAAAGCTGCCTCCAGGAAAAGGCAAGGAGGAACAGTTTCTTCCTGGAGATTGTTGTCAAGGCCTGGCCCAGGCTGGCCAGGGCAGTGGTGGAGTCCCCATCCCTGGAGGGCTTGGAAAGCCCTGGAGATGTGGTGCTGAGGGCCAGGGGTTAGTGGTGACCTGGCAGTGTTAGGTTAACAGTTGGACTTGATGATCTTCAAGGGCTTTTCCAACCAAAATGATTCTACTTGTCACTGTCCAATTTCACACCGTATCACCATTCAGGGAGACCCACAGTGCTGCTGGTCACCTCCACTGCTCTACCACCCTCACCCTAATCCCCACAGCATTCAGGAATTTTAGGTTGTTTTCCTGATTTGAGAGGCTTTGGGTCTTAGCCTGGAGTCACTGACATCAGTCTCTAATAGTCAGATTAGTACTTGAGGTCTGAAAACTCTTGAAGTCTCCTGTAGTCTTCACAGAGTCTCTCTGTACAATCTGTGCCTCTTAATGCTACCTGGAGAATCAGAGACTGGTTTGGGTTGGAAGGGACTTTTCAAGGTCATCTAGTCCAACCCCTGCAGGCAGCAGGGACATCTGCAACTACAGCAGGTTGCTCACAGCCCCAACCAACCTGACCTGCAATTTTTGCAGGGCTGGGACATCTCCCACCTCTCTGGGCAACCTCGGACAGGGGCTCACTACCCTCAGTGGAAAACATTGCTTCCTTATCCCTAGTCTGAATCTCCTCTTTCAGTTTCAAACCATCACCCTTTGTTCTATCCTTTCTTGGTGATTTTGTCTTTACTTATACTTTATTTTCAGTGTAACTCTTCTTACCTGCTGCCTCATTCTCCCAATTTCCTGGTGCAATGTTAACTTAACCTCTAGCATCTCTGACATTTTAACAAAACAGTTTGAAGTCTGTTGAACTGTGACTGTGTTGCCTGAGACTGATACAAAGCTGTTCCTGATTTTCCCAGATATGGCTGTGCTTGTCCTGGAGGTCCTGACCAAACCTGACCATCTCCCAGTTGGCAGAGTGCAGATCACTGAGCTGTCCCAGCTCTCTCCCAGCAATCCCATCAATGGGTTTTTCACCATAGTTTCA
Source organism: Galbula dea (assembly GCA_013399015.1). Taxonomy (NCBI): domain Eukaryota; kingdom Metazoa; phylum Chordata; class Aves; order Piciformes; family Galbulidae; genus Galbula; species Galbula dea. The sequence goes on along the minus strand of VWZX01001202.1, from coordinate 52,648 downwards.
CCTACATCTGATAAACTGGGAGAGCTGCAGGTAGTCCTTCTGCCTTTGCTCTTTGTTATGAATTGTATTGCTGTGACATCAGTTAGGGGCTGAGCTGCTGGGAAGCAGCTCCGTGGAGAAGGGCCTGGGAGTGCTGGGGGACAACAAGTTCCCCAGGAGGCAGCGTTGTGCCCTCAGGGCCCAGAAGGACAATGGTCTCCTGGGATGCAGGAAGAAGAGGTTGAAGAAGGTTCTACTCCTCTTTTCCTCTGCCCCACTCAGGCCACAGCTGGAGTCCTGGCTCCAGCCCTGGGCTCCCCACTCCAAGAGAGCCAAGGAACTAGTACAGAGAGTCCATGGGAGGCTAGGGAGATGCTGAGGGACCTGGAGCCTCTGTGGCAAGAGGAAAGGCTGGGAGCCCTGGGGTTGCTGAGCCTGGAGAAGAGCAGCCCCAGAGGGGAGCTGCTCCATGCTGAGCAAGAGCTGCAGGCTGGGGGCAAGAGGCTGGGGCCAGACTCTGCTCAGTGGTGCCCAGGGCCAGGCCAAGGGACACTGGGCACCAACTGGCACCCAGGAGGCTCCAGCTGAGCAGGAGGAGAAGCTCGTTTGGTGGGAGGGTGTTGGAGGCCTGGCCCAGGCTTTGCAGAGAGGCTGTGGAGTCTCCTTGTGTGGAGAGATTGCCAAGGCAGCTGGAGGTGACCCTGGGCAAGCTGCTGTGGGTGACCCTGCTGGAGCAGGGTGGTGGCCTGGATGATCTCCAGAGGTCCCTTCCAACCCCTAATATTCTGTGATTCTGTAAAAATCAGGTGCTAGTGTCAAGCTGTACTGGGTGCTTTGCAGACCTGTCCAAGCTATTCATGAGCTAAGGCTGCCTGTGAGTTGAAAACACAGAATATGAAACAAGTAGTTGTAAATACATCAGAGCTTGATGATGTTACACAGCTGCATGATAGAAATACCACTTTGTTTAGAAAAGCAGCAGTTTTCTGTAGCATGAAAAGTAAAAGATGAATGCAGTTTGTGCTACACTTCATTAAGAGAAGAATCAAATACTCTATTCACATTTTGTCCTTCAGGTCTCCCTCATTCTGGAACCTCTGCCAGAGCTCTATGACACCAGTAGCTCCATCCCAACCACAGATGCCAGTTTAGATCTTGCTTGTGCTCCAGGAAGCAGCAAGCCTCAGGTTCTGGCTCCATCCCAGCAGTCCAGGCAAACACAGGAGACTGCTTCTGCCCAAGAGGCTGCTAACAACAGCAGAAACACAGCTGCCAGGTAACTTTTTTACCCCATGAGAAGATTCTGCTTTATTTTGCAGCTCACACTCTTTCCTTTCTTTAAGTCCTGGCTCTTCACTTGTGACTTGTGGAATACTTAGGCATTTTGCATGATACCCAGAACATTCAGCACTTCAGAGGTTACAGGGACAGTTTCTCACCTGATGTACCTTTGCACCCTGTGGTGACCTTGTTCAAACTCTGCTGGTTGACACCAGAGGTGCCACAGGGCTTACACTTAACAGCTTGAGTCAGTCTCTCTGGTGGTGTAAGTGCAGGCTGAGGAGTCATTGAAATAGAATCAGAGAATCATGGAATTGTTTTGGTTGGAAAAGACCTCCAAGATCATCAAATCCAACTGTTAACCTAACACTGCCAGGTCACCACTAACCCCTGGCCCTCAGCACCACATCTCCAGGGCTTCCCAACCCCTCCAGGGATGGGGACTCCACCACTGCCCTGGCCAGCCTGGGCCAGGCCTTCACAGCCCTTGCCAGCAAGAAATTGTTCCTCATGGGCAACCTGAACCTCCCCTGCCACAACTTGAGGCTGTTTCCTCTTGTCCTCTCCCTTGTTCCTTGGCAGAAGAGCCCAAGCCCCAGCTGGCTCCAGCCTCCTCTCAGGGAGCTGCAGAGAGCCAGAAGGTCTCCCCTGAGCCTCCTCTTCTGCAGGCTAAGCAAGCCCAGTTCCCTCAGCTGCTCCTCACAGCCCTTGTGCTCTAGCCCCTTCCCCACCTTCCTTGCCCTTCTCTGCCCACACTCCAGCACCTCCATGGCCTCCTGGCAGTGAGGAGCCCAAAAGGGAGCCCAGGCTTGGAGCTGTGGCCTCCCCAGTGCCCAGCCCAAGGAGGACAAGCCCTGCCCTAGTCCTGCTGCCACACTAGTGCTGCTCCAAGCCAGGATGCTCTTGCCTTCTTGTCCCTCTGGGCACTCTGCTGCCTCATCTGCTGGCCACCAACATAACATCTCCCATTCCTCTTTGGAGCATGGACTCCAGGGAAGCAGCTGCAGGGCTAGGGAGGATTTGAAGAGGTTTGAATCCCTTGACTGATCCACTTCAGTTGTTACTGCAATCATGTTTCCTTTTCCCATAGGGGTAAGAACCATTTGCTCTTTGAGGAGAACTCCAAAAACATAAAGGACACTTTTTCTTCTTCTCATCACCATCTGATTTCCTCAGATGAACCTTCAGATCAGGAAGTGTCCTTTCCCTCCAGCACTGATCCTCCTGGAGCCAACCTTCAGGTGCTCTCCTTGCACAACCCAGCTGCAAGAGACCTGCTCTCAGGTATGAGCACAGGTGGCATCTTCTCTTAGATGTCCCAATAAATAATGCTTGGTCATATTTCAGGTGTCTACCTAGAGATGAAGAGTTAAGGGAGTGGCTGATACTTTGATGCTCTGATTTGTGCCTTTTCAACCAGGAAATTAGAACCCAAGAGGTTGGGCTTCAAAACTCCTGATCTAGTCTTGTTGGAAAGGGTCTTGAGTATCCAGGTCAGGCCAAACCTCCTACCCTAGTAGGACACCTGAGCTCCTACCTGAAGGAAGGAAAGGAAACAAGCTCAGCCTCTCAGGCTGGTTAATCATCCATGTTTCTTCTGAGGTGGCCAGGAAGGTGCCTCTCATGTTCAAGTAGGTCTTGGGTAGTAGTTTCTGTGCCATCAGGTTTTTCAGATGGAAAGGGATTTGTTTTCCACCACAGTTAACATCCCTTTTACATCCCAGACCTCCTGGGCTGGATTCAGATGAGCATCAAGGTATCATATGTGTTGGCTTTTCAGTTCTTCTTTGCATTTACAGAGAAGACCTAAGATTCAGCTACTCTTGAGACATCCCAAGGTAGACAAGCTCCTATTCCAGGAATTAATCTTGCTTCTCCACCTTAGGAATGTTCCTCTCCAGCCTGCCTGGGTGTGTTCAGATGAGTTAGGAGTGCAGCTCAGAGTGGGAGATGGATAGAGGATGACTCTTCTCCCTCCCAGCAGAGCTGTTCTGTAGTGGAGAGCACACACTTCATCTCCAGTATGTCAAGATCCCTTCACAGCAGAGACCAGAAGCTTCTTGACTGTAGCTGGCACATTTTTGGTGTTTAGCCTTTGCTTTGAAGTTGTGTTTGAATGCTGAGGTTTAATCCTTCTGCTTCTTTCTCAGCTCTTCTGGATCAAGGCAACAAACTCCGTGATGCCATGGTGGCTTCTGCCATGAAGTCCAGCCCAGACATGGAGATTGAACTGAGGGAAGTGGCTCCTCTTAGAGAGAGAGAGGATTTCAAAGCCCCTGCAAAGTGAGTAGGGAAAAGGAGGAATTCCAGAATCCAGTATGGTAGGGGTTGGAAGAGACCTCTGGAGATCAGGCTTACCCACAGCAGCTTGCCCAGGGTCACCTCCAGCTGCCTTGGCAATCTCTCCACACAAGGAGACTCCACAGCCTCTCTGCAAAGCCTGGGCCAGGCCTCCAACACCCTCACACCAAACAAGCTTCTCCTCCTGCTCAGCTGGAACCTCCTGGGGTCCAGTTTGTGCCCAGAGTGCCCCTTGGCCTTAATCTTTCTTAGCAGATTAGGCAAACCAAGTGTCTATGCCTTCTCAGCTTCTCCCTCCAGCTTGCTTTAGTCCCAGCTTAGTAAATGTTCTCAATTCAGTGCCATTGAATTTGAGAAGGAATAAGACAAATGGATGTTTTTTACAGGAGAAACTTCAATTCCTTCCTTTTGGGAAGGGACTAACAATGTCTATAACAACCAGAAACCAGAAAATAATGTCACTGACTTTGACAGTCAGTGATGGTTGGGTTGATGGTTGGGATTTAGGATCTCAAAAGTCTCTTCCAGCATCAGTGGTTCTATGGTTCTATGATGGTGTTGCAAACACAACCTAAATTATTTCTGCTCAAACCATTCCAGTTTGTTGTCAAACTACCCAGTTTGAATCTTGGAACCATAGAATCCTTAGGGTTGGTAAAGACCTTTAAGATCATCAAGTCCAACTCTTGACCCCCCCCCCCCACCACCATGGCACTAAACCATGTCACAAAGTGAAACTTGAAGGTGCCTTAATGGCTTTATTTTTCCTTTTACTGCTCTCTGTGCTGCAATTGCTGTAATCCAGGAGCCCAAAAGGCTTCAGTTCCAAGTTTTTGCCCTCTCCTGAGGATCCTCATCTCTTCACATCTGAAGTTTCACATCAGCAAGTTGACCTCAACACTGAAGAAAGAGCAATACAGTTACTGTTGGGCAGGTGAGTGGAATGTGCTGGAGGTGACTGCAAAATTGGCCTTATTTGAGCACTTAATACTGAAAAATGCCTCTTGATTCTCTAACCAGTGAATTCTATATTGCACCAGGACAGGTTAGGGGCTGAGCTGCTGGGAAGCAGCTCCATGGAGAAGGGCCTGGAAGTGCTGGGGGATGACAAGTTCCCCATGAGGCAGCAATGTGCCCTCAGGGCCAAGAAGGCCAATGGTCTCCTGGGCTGCAGGAAGAAGAGTATGAGCAGCAGCAGGGGGAGGGAGGTTCTCCTCTCCCTCTCCTCTGCCCCACTCAGGCCACAGCTGGAGTCCTGGCTCCAGCCCTGGGCTCCCCACTCCAAGAGAGCCAAGGAACTAGTGGAGAGAGTCCATGGGAGGCTAGGGAGATGCTGAGGGACCTGGAGCATCTGTGGCAGGAGGAAAGGCTGAGAGCCCCGGGGCTGCTGAGCCTGGAGAAGAGCAGCCCCAGAGGGGAGCTGCTCCATGCTGAGCAAGAGCTGCAGGCTGGGGGCAAGAGGCTGGAGCCAGACTCTGCTCAGTGGTGCCCAGGGGCAGGCCAAGGGGCACTGGGCACCAACTGGAAGCCAGGAGGTTGCAGCTGAGCAGGAGGAGAAGCTTGTTTGGTGGGAGGGTGTTGGAGGCCTGGCCCAGGCTTTGCAGAGAGGCTGTGGAGTCTCCTTGTGTGGAGATTCTCCAAATCCAACTGGACAGTTTTCTTATTTGCATTCTCAAACTTTGAGCAGGGCTTAAACAAGATGATCTCCAGAGATCCTTTTCAGCCTCTGCTGTTCCATGACTTACAGCTATATATCCACATGCCCTTCTTTCCTGTTGGGTCCAGAGATGTTACCAGAAGCTAACCCATCAGGGTGGGTCACAGATGTGTAGTTAGCTTGTGCCCAGTGCTGTTTTAGCACAGTGTGGTTGTATCTGGACCCAATATAGCACAACTCCAGGAGACAACAGCAACCAAATCCAATATTGTCAGGATTCATCAGACATTGACTGCAGAATTTGCAACACTAAGTTCTGATTCTTTCTCTTGTGTCCACAGCACTGATTTATCTCCTGTGCACTTCTGGGACCGGACAAATTCCCTTCTGGATTCTCTGTCTCTTGGGAGTGAGGTGTATGAGAGTGAACTCAATGATCCCCTTTATGACCAGAGCCTGCTGGAGAGTCTTTTTTACACAGCTCCTGTAAGTGGAGAGCAAGAGGAAAGTGATTAATATGCAGTCCTTATAGTGAAGAAACCTGGAGGGGTTATGTTGGTGGGCAGCAGCTGAAGATGAGGCAGCAGAGTGGCCAGGGGGGGCAAGAAGGCCAAGAGCATCCTGGCTTGGAGCAGCACTAGTGTGGCAGCAGGACTAGGGCAGGGCTTGTCCTCCTGGGATGGGCGCTGGGGAGGCCACAGCTCCAAGCCTGGGCTCCCTTTTGGGCTCCTGACCCCAAGAAGGCCATGGAGGTGCTGGAGTGTGGGCAGAGAAGGGCAAGGAAGGTGGGGAAGGGTCTAGAGCACAAGGGTTGTGAGGAGTAGCTGAGGGAACTGGGCTTGCTTAGCCTGCAGAAGAGGAGGCTGAGGGGAGACCTTCTGGCTCTCTGCAGCTCCCTGAGAGGAGGCTGGAGCCAGCTGGGGCTTGGGCTCTTCTGCCAAGGGACAAAGGAGGGGACAAGAGGAAACAGCCTCCAGTTGTGCCAGGGGAGGTTCAGGTTGGCCATGAGGAACAATTTCTTCCCCAAAAGGGTTGTTTAGGGCTGGCCCAGTCTGGCCAGGGCAGTGGTGGAGTCCCCATCCCTGGAGGGGTTGGGAAGCCCTGGAGATGTGGTGCTGAGGGCCAGGGGTTAGTGGTGACCTGGCAGTGCTGCTTCATAGTTGGACTTGATCATCTTAAAGTGTCCTACAGAAACTTGAGAGAACATCAGTTATATTTCCTATTATTAGAAGACTACTACTAAAAGTATAAAATCAAATCATGAGTTGGGAAATTGTGGGATTGAGGCTGCCTATGAAGAGTTGGTTTTTAAACCTCTGATAACCTCTGGTAATACAACTTCAATTGTTTCAAATTACACAGAGCACAGTTTGTTTTTCTCACCCCAGTGTGTGCTTTGCATGCCAACCACAGTGAAGTTCTTGTGTTGGTTCTGTTTCAGAAATCTGAGTCCAGTTTAAGTGATTTCCCAAGTGATGAGGATGTTAACTCCTCCAAAAACAAAGCCAAGAGACAGTCTGCCAAGAAAGCTGATCCAATGATTCCACAGAAGGATTCTGATCAGGATCTGAAGGAGACAGAAGTTAAATCCAGGTAAGAAGTTCCATCAGTCACCTCTGAGTCCAACCATCCACCCAACACTACCATGCTCAGCACTAAACCATGGCCCCAAGCACCACATCACCTGGCTCCATGGATGGTGACCCCACCACCTCCCTGGGCAGCCTGGACCAATGCCTGATACCCCTCTGGGGCAAGAAATTCTTCCTAATATCCAATCTGAATCTTCCTGTAGTCCTGGTTCTCAGCTTTATCTCTCTGCTGCTCTCCTACCAGACCACTTGCTCCTCCAGAAGATCAGGTCATGTCCTTGAGTGCAGAGAGGTTGGCATTGCTGGAGAGAATACATGTGGCAAGAGTCATCATTGACAGCTTGAAAGTGTCTCCTGAGAGCATCCAGATCACCCCAAGAAAGAAGGGTTTGATGGGGAAGCCTCCAAGGCCTGCCTCAGTCAACAAGTGGTAAGGAGAACTGTTTCTCACTGCCTTGGTACTTGTGGCTTTGAGCTGGATCCCAGAATCCAGCATGGTTGGGGTTGGAAGGGACCTCTGGAGATCATCTAGTCCAACCCCCTGCTCCAGCAGGGTCACCCCCAGCAGCTTGCCCAGGGTCACCTCCAGCTGCCTTGGCAATCTCTCCACACAAGGAGACTCCACAGCCTCTCTGCAAAGCCTGGGCCAGGCCTCCAACACCCTCACACCAAACAAGCTTCTCCTCCTGCTCAGCTGCAACCTCCTGGGGTCCAGTGTGTGCCCAGTGCCCCTTGGCCTGGCCCTGGGCACCAGTGAGCAGAGTCTGGCCCCAGCCTCTTGCCCCCAGCCTGCAGCTCTTGCTCAGCATTCAGCATTCAGCCAGTTCTCAATCCACTTCAGTGCCCTCTCATCTAAGCCACCCTTCCCAGGCCTCCCTTGGAGGATGTTCTGGGAGACAGTGTCCAAAGCCTTGCTGAAGTCAAGGTAGACACCATCTAGTGCTCTGCCCTCATTTTCCCACCCAGTGACACCATCAGAGGAGGATTCCAGATGGATTTCTCCAAGGCTTCCCTAAGCTTTCCATGCTTCTGAGGCCTTCCAGTTTCTCCTGTCCTCTCAGGAATGGTTTCAGAGCACTTCTGACAGGGGGAGATGTCAATAACTCATCCTGATGGGGAATCACTTCAGGCTGTGCTTTCTCTGGGCTTTTGGGGAGGTCCCAGTGTCCTTTGGCCATGGTAGCTGTTTGGAAAGGTCATGACCTTGGCCACTTTGAAAACAAAAAGAGGCTTTTCTTGGAGGAGAACCAGACCCAAACAGAATCAACTGACTGAATTGATAAAACAGTTGATTTATTGAGAGCAAATGTAGAGTAACAAGAAGTGGGGACTCTGAGGCTTTCCTGCTCTCTTCACTTTCACTATTACAGTTGATTTTTGATGGATTAGGATCATCCAAACCCTCTGGCTTTTATTCACAGCACCTTCTTTGTGGAGTACCAGTTCCCTGTGGGAGCTTCCAAGGATGAAAGAGGCCAGGTCTCCATCACAACAGAACCAACTCGAGTGGCTTCAAGTAGAGTCACAGAGAATGGTAAGAGCATTGGAGGTTTGGGATCATTGTCTCCATCACTGCCACCTCTGCTGCTGGCCTGTCTGTGGTGGAATGCTTCTCTCCAGGAGAAAGAAGCCAAGGGATTTATGTGGGGTGGCTTTTTATGGCTTCCAAGAAATATTCCTGTTGGGGTTTTCCCATCTCTTTCCCTAGGTGCACAATAAGAGGTCATTAAAGCTCATTCCTTCAGCAAACCAGTGTCCTTTCTGTGGTAGTGTGAGGCTGAGAAAGTACTTTCAGAAATCCCAGAGATCTCAAAGGAATCATTTTCCCAGATGCTGAAGTGTTGTCCTGGGACATCTGCAAGTGCTGCAGCCAAGAGACCTTGAGTCCTCTGCTCACATCTCTATGCTGAGAGTCACCAGCATTTGCTTCCCTGAGGACAGCTTATGTTCCTCTCAGTGAGCAGAGAGTGGTGAAGGAGCCAGATCCTCTCTGCCCACTCTTCCCAGAAGCTGAGGTGACTTTCAGGTGCCTCTCCCAGATGGTCACTCATTGGCTTTGCATCTTCCTGGGGAGCACTTGAGGATCTGGGAATGGTTCTGAGTTCCCTTCTATATTTTCCATCTCTCTCTAGTTCTTCTGAATCTCAGCTCTTTCATCCCAAAGTAATGCAGCACTTTGTCTGCTGTGGTTAGATTCCAACTCTTTAGAAGCTAGAAAAAGAGAGAGGGCTGCAGAGAAGGTGAAGGAGCTGGCAGGTGAATGCTTGGTGTTGTTATCATCCCTGGGAGATGCTGATCTCATTTATTAAAGGATGGCCAATGGGGAACAATTCACATTGTTCCCAGGCAAGCTGGGAAAGGGCTGCACTTCCTGCTGGAAAAGCTTCTTTTGTCTCTAATCTGAGGAGTTCTCAAGACAAAAATAGAATCATTAAGGCTGGGAAAGGCCTTGAAGATCAGCAGGTCCAACCTACCACTGCCAGGTCACCCCTAACCCATGGCCCTCAGCACCACATCTCCAGGGCTTCCCAACCCCTCCAGGGATGGGGACTCCACCACTGCCCTGGCCAGCCTGGGCCAGGCCTTCACAACTTTTTGTGCCCATTTCTGCCTTTTGGGGAACTTGTTGGCCACCACCACTCCCAGGTCCTTCTCTGTAGAGGCAGCAGAAGTTAGGTCTGATCCAGCTAAGAGCTCAGCACTCTCTGTCTTCCTTGCAGTGGTGAAGTTTCAGCAGGGCTTTGTGTTCCCCCTACACTTCAGTGGGAGGCTGCTGGAGCACTGGTGGAGCTCTGACCTTGCTTTTAAGATCTACAGGAGAAAAAGCACACAGAAAAAGGTACTTTGCTTCAAAGCCTTTTATATTTTGGGGGTAGCAAGGCAAAGAAATTCTTGGCATTTCTAGTTCCTCCCAATCCTGCTGCATCCAGCAGTGGCTTTTCAAAGTTTCCTGCAGTGCTTGGTTGCAGCCATCAGAGGGAAGGCAAAGAGCTGTGGCTTGACCAAAACACTGCTTAGTGCACTGCTGGCAGAGGTTATGGAGGGAAATGACATTATGTGCAGTTGGAATCAGAGAATCATTTTGGTTAGAAAAGACCTTTAGGATGATCAAGTCCAACTGTTAAGCAGCACTGCCAGGTCACCACTAAACCACATCCCTCAGCACCACATCTCCAGGGCTTTCCAACCCCTCCAGGGATGGGGACTCCACCACTGCCCTGGCCAGCCTGGGCCAGGCCTTCACAGCCCTTTTGGGGAAGAAATTGTTCCTCATGGCCAACCTGAACCTCCCCTGCCACAGCTTGAGGCTGTTTCCTCTTGTCCTCTCCCTTGTTCCTTCGCAGAAGATCCCAAGCCCCAGCTGGCTCCAGCCTCCTCTCAGGGAGCTGCAGAGAGCCAGAAGGTCTCCCCTGAGCCTCCTCTTCTGCAGGCTAANTAAGGTCTCCCCTAAGCCTCCTCTTCTGCAGGCTAAGCAAGCCCAGTTCCCTCAGCTGCTCCTCACAAGCCTTGTGCTTTAGACCCTTCCCCACCTTCCTTGCCCTTCTCTGCCCACACTCCAGCACCTCCATGGCCTTCTGGGGGTGAGGAGCCCAAAAGGGAGCCCAGGCTTGGAGCTGTGGCCTCCCCAGTGCCCATCCCAGGAGGACAAGCCCTGCCCTAGCCCTGCTGCCACACTAGTGCTGCTCCAAGCCAGGATGCTCTTGGCCTTCTTGCCCCCCTGGCCACTCTGCTGCCTCCTTTGGTCTTGTCACTCAACTAAGTGATTTTCTGAGTTCATGACTGACAGACAGAAGAATTTTCCTTCCCTTCTCACAGCCAGGTTGGATCCATTAGAATCTTTAATCTTTAATCCAGGAGAAAAGAGCTCCTTTAGCAATGTAGAATGTGTTCATGTAGATGGAGTTGATACTACTCTGCCCAGGGGAAGGGGCATGGTTAGAGGTGTGAGGCAGTGATGTGGAACTTGTGCATTTGGGAGGAGGATAAAATGTAGCTTTTTGCTCAAAATATTTGTCTAATCTTCTTGATGTGATGCAGCCAGTGAGAGGTGTTACCTCTGCTGGAATCCACACCAAGGATATCTGCTGAGGAGTGAGTGAAATGCATCTTGCAGGATGGAAGTGTTGCTCAGTTCCTAGGATTTGAGATGTTTGCTTTAACCTGGAACTGTTTCTTGTAGCTACTGGGAGGATTTTCCTTCCTGTTGTCCTAAGGAGACTTGAAATTAGATCTCAGCTTGCCTGGAAATCCTCTCTGTTGGGACAGCTGGTGGTGGGGAGGGGGAGTGGCTGCCCATGGCTTCTCAGATGGCTTTTGTTCCAGGTTATAGGCTTCACCTGACAGAAATCCTTGCAGATTGGATTCTTTTTCTGCCCTCAGGCAGTGGCTGTTGGCTCAGCAGTGTTTGGGTTACGCCAAGTGATTCAGTCTGAGTTGCTGAGTGTCAGCTGTGAGATCCCTGTGCAGAAAGAGGGAGCTGAGGCCCAAGTTGGGCCACTCAAGGTAAGAGTTGTACCAAACAGAGGTTGGGTTCTGTGACCTCTTGGTGCTCATTTTGGCTGCATCTCCTCTCTGTTCTGAATTTTGCCTCCTCTTTCAGCCTGGAGAGGAGAAAGCTCCAGGGAGACCTTCTTACAGCTTTTCAGTGCTTAAAGGGCCTGGAAGAAAGATTAGGGGAGACTTTTCAGGAGGTCCTGTGAGGACAGGCCAAGGGCTGAGGGTTTGAAACTGAAAGAGGAGATTGAGAGTAGATAGAAAGAAGAAATATTTTCCACTGAGGGTGGTGAGACCCTAGCCTGGGTTGCCCAGGGAGGTGACCATTCCAGATCAGGTTGGTTGGGGCTCTGAGCAACCTGCTGTCCTGGCCAGATCCCTCTGGAGATCCTCCTACCCTCCAGCACATCAGCACTCCCACCCAACTTGCTGTCATCTCCAAACTGAGCAGGGATATCCTCCATCCCCTCATCCAGCTCAGCAGTGAAGATATTCAAGAGAACAGGCCCAACTCTGACCCCTGTTGGTCCTTCAGCAAAGCATGGGATGCATTTCTCTGAGCTTGTTTCAGGTCTCTTCTCTTTGTATGGGCCATGGCTTCTGCTGCACTCCCCTTCTCTTCTCCACCACAGGTGTCCTTAGAGCTTGCAGCCAACAACAAGGACTTCACTCGTGCTGCTGCCAGACCTGCTGGGGCTGCACAACAACTCCCACCTCCCACCAGAACAAGTCCCCAGCTAGAACTCCAACAGGAGCCCAACAGGAAGAGTCTAAATGCACAAAACCCTCCCTCCTTGAACCTTCCCAACTGTCAGGACTGCCAGGAGCCAGGAGCAGGCACCACAAACGTCGTGTGGCCACCACAGGTTGTGCCAACCTCTGTAGCACCTCGTCAGCTAACTGCATCTGAAGAGGCTGGGTTGTTGGTGCATGTGCTCTTGATGGTGCCTGAGGGAAAGGACTTTGTGGCTGAAGGCTCTGGGCTCCACACTTCCTGTAATGTGTATTTAAACTGCAAGCTGCTCAACACTGAGGAGACAACAAGGTCTGTGGTTGTCTGGGATACAACAGAACCTGCCTTTCATTTCTCTCAGGTAAGTGAAACATCTTCTGTTCAACACTGATTGAAGTGTGCTGTCCCACACTGAGCAGTGGAGCTCAAAGGGAAGCTGCTTTTATATCATAGAATCATTGAATGATTAAGGTTGGACAAGACCAAGTCGAGCTGTTAACCAGCTCTGCCAGGTCAGCACTATCCCCTGGCCCTCAGCACCACATCTCCAGGGCTTTCCAACCCCTCCAGGGATGGGGACTCCACCACTGCCCTGGCCAGCCTAGGCCAGGCCTGCACAACCCTTGCCAGCAAGAAATTGTTCCTCATGGCCAACCTGAACCTCCCCTGGCACCACTTGAGGCTGTTTCCTCTTGTCCTTTCCCTTGTCCCTTGGGAGAAGATCCCAAGCCCCACCTGGCTCCAGCCTCCTCTCAGGGAGCTGCAGAGAGCCAGAAGGTCTCCCCTGAGCCTCCTCTTCTCCAGGCTAAGCAAGCCCAGTTCCCTCAGCTGCTCCTCACAGCCCTTGTGCTCCAGCCATCATCCCACTCTATAGCATTGTGCTCCTCAGCTATGGAAATTACAAATGAAATGCACACTTCATGAAGAGATTTCAAACCTGGGAGGCTTGGAAAGGAGCTAGAATTCTCTGGGCTTAGTGATCTTCCAGTGTGCTCTTTGTACTGATTCTGCATTCAACTCTTCCAGGTGATGCCTTTTGCCCTGACTTCCAAACACTTGGAGAGGCTGAAGAACAATGTCATGGTTATTGAAACCTGGAACAAGATGGGAAGTCCTGGCTGTGACAGACTGCTAGGATTAGTGAAGCTTCCTCTGCACCAGTTTTACATCTCCTTCAAGTAAACATCTTGGTTCCATGTTTTATTGGGTTGGGAATGATCCTATGAATGATGCTCAAAGAAAGAAGGGAAGGATGATGGCTAGGGTTCATAATTATACCTTAAAGCAAAGGGCATGTTGGTTCAGCAAGGCCAAAGGCAAAGTCCTACACCTGGGCCAGGACAGCCTCTGGTATCACTGCAGGCTGGGGCTGAAGGGCTGGAGAGCAGCCCTGAGGAGAAGGGCTTGGGGCAACTGGTGGGGGAGAAGCTGGAGCTGAGCTGGCAATGTGTGCTCAGAGCCCAGGAGCCAACCCTGGCCTGGGCTGCAGCCCCAGGGAAGGTTCAGGTTGGCCGTGAGGAACAATTTCTTCCTGGCCCAGGCTGGCCAGGGCAGTGGTGGAGTCCCCATCCCTGGAGGGGTTGGAAAGCCCTGGAGATGTGGTGCTGAGGGCCAGGGGTTAGTGGTGACCTGGCAGTGCTGGGGAATGATTGGACTCCATGATCTAAACGTTTCTTCCAAGCACAATGTCTCTGTGACTCTGTGACTAAAGTAGCTGGGATGGATTTGGGAGGACTGGAGACAGATTTAGTTCCTACCTTACCTGAGCTCTGTGTGATCACTGAATCCCACAACCATGAAGGTTGGGAAAATCCTCTTCAGATCAAGTCAAGCCATCAACCCATCACCACCATGCCCCTAAACCATGCCCCTAAGCACCACATCTGCAGAGGGTTTTTGACTTTCAGATAACTCCTTCTCATCCTGGGCCTTTTGTTTTTGGGCTGTGTTTTTATTTCAACCTCTTCTAGAGACCCAAAGATTTCTCATCTACTTCTTCAAGCTCAATATCCAGTGGTTGCTGTGGATGGCTACATGCCTGTGATGGATGTTTTTACTGGCAGCAGAAGTGGCAGCCTGAAGGTGGTTCTGGCCATGGGCTCAGCTGATCAGATAGTGGCACTGCAAAGGCTGAAAGCCAAGGAAGGACTGGCTCCTCCTCCCACCCACCGTCCACCCCACGTGCTGGACCCTCCTCCTGGCAAGCTCCCAATGGTATTGCTCACCAAATTCCACTTCTTCTTGGTAGGGACATGGTGAGAAGGATTTGACTACTGGGTTCACCAGCAGTGAGCCCCAAGCTCTTCTGATGCTGGAGCTAATTTTGGTATAAAGGATCCTGTTCTTTGCAGAGTTAGGTTGTTTGTACAGAGCAAAGGCCTGGCTCCTGGCCTTGGCTCACAACCACCCCAGGAAACTTCCAGGCTTGGGGCAGAGTGGCTGGAAAGCTGCCCCCAGGAAAAGGACCTTGGGGGGGTTGCTGGCCAGCAGCTGAAGATGAGGCAGCAGAGTGGCCAGGGGGGCAAGAAGGCCAAGAGCAGCCTGGCTTGGAGCAGCACTAGTGTGGCAGCAGGGCTAGGGCAGGGCTTGTCCTCCTGGGCTGGGCACTGGGGAGGCCACAGCTCCAGTCCTGGGCTCCCTTTTGGGCTCCTCACCCCCAGAAGGCCATGGAGGTGCTGGAGTGTGGGCAGAGAAGGGCAAGGAAGGTGGGGAAGGCTCTAGAGCACAAGGGTTGTGAGGAGCAGCTGAGGGAACTGGGCTTGCTTAGGCTGGAGAAGAGGAGGCTCAGGGGAGACCTTCTGGCTCTCTGCAGCTCCTTGAGAGGAGGTTGGAGCCAGCTGGGGCTTGGGCTCTTCTGCCAAGGGACAAGGGAGAGGACAAGAGGAAACAGCCTCAAGTTGTGCCAGGGGAGGTTCAGGTTGGCCATGAAGAGGAATTTCTTCCCCAAAAGGGTTGTGAAGGCCTGGCCCAGGCTGGCCAGGGCAGTGGTGGAGTCCCCATCCCTGGAGGGGTTGGGAAGCCCTGGAGATGTGGTGCTGAGGGCCATGGGTTAGTGGTGACCTGGCAGTGCTGCTTAACAGTTGGACTTGATGATCTCAGAGATCTCTTCCAACCTTAATGATTCTGTGACCTAAAAGCAACTTGTCTTTGAGATACATTTCTCAGTATGAAGATGCTTTTGCCCTTCTCACTCTCCTGCATATCTCCTCTTTCAATCTCCATGACAAATCCAACTCTAGAAAATCTTCCCTCTCCCAACCTTGTTCTGTACCATCCAGGTTTTGCCTCTCCCTGAGTGGGATCTGTAGGAACTTTCATGCTTTTTATGCGCTGTGTTTTTTTGGGGTTTTGTGGAAGAAAAAAATACTGCTCTCAGACTTTCAGTGTTTCTGGGAACTTCAGGGAGAAAATAGGAGATGGTGCTGCTGAGCCTCCCATCTGAGGCTGCTTAGAAACTCATCTTCATAGAATACTAGAATGGTACAGGTTGGAAAGAACCTTAAAGCTCATCTAGCTCCAACCCCCTGCCATGGGCAGGGATGCCACACTCCAGACCAGGTTGCCCAGGGCTTGAACACTGCCAGGGATGGGGCAGCCACAGCCTCTCTGGGCAACCTGTGCCAGTGCCTCACCACCCTCTGGCTAAAGAACCTCCTAATTTCTAGTCTAAATCTCCTCTCCCTCAGCTTCTATCCATTCCCCTGTGTCCTATTGCAGTCTGACCAGCTGTAAAGTCTCTCCCTCTCTAGCTTGTAATCTCCCTTTAGGTACTGAAAGGCTGCTGTAAGGTCCCCATGAAGCCTTCTCTTCTCCAGGCTGAAGACTGTTCCTAGTCCTCTAACTGCTTGTCCTTTCCACATGGATTCCCCTTGGTTTATTAGCAGATAGAGCAAGAAGGAGAAGACCTGGTGGAGCATGTGTTTGAGATCCATGTGGAGAGTGTGAAAGGACTCACTCCCTTGCAGTCCACTGTCTGGGGAGAGGCTGACTGCTATGTCCAGTACTACTTCCCAGTTCAAGAACCTGCTCATGGGGCACAGCAAGGACCTGAGTTGCCTGAGGATGGTAAGTTTGGCATCTTTTAGCATACATCTTCATTCTGTGGTTAAATATTGTTTAGTAAAGTTCTCTCTGCTCCAGGAAGGATTTGTGTTTCTCTGGACTTCAAAAGCAGCATGGCAGGGAGGGGATTGTGCCTCTGCTTTGCTCTGCTCTGGGGAGAGCTCAGCTGTAGTGCTGGGGCCAGCTCTGGAGTCCTCAGCACAGCAGAGACATGGAGCTGGTGGAGCAGGGCCAGAGGAGGCCCCAGACATGATGGGAGGGCTGGAAGCCTTCTGCTGTGAGGCCAGGCTGAGAGAGTTGGGGTTGTTGAGGCTGGAGAAAAGAAGGCTCCAGGGAGACCTTCTGGTGGCCTTGCAGGATTTCAGGGGGCCTAGAAGAAAGATGAGATACATTTTAGCAGGACCTGTTGTGCCAGGCCAAGGGCTGATGTTTTGAAACCAAAAGAGGAGATTGAGACTATATCCAAGGAAGCAGTGTTTTCCTCTGAGGGTGGTGAGAGCCTGTCCCAGGTTGCCCAGAGAGGTGGGAGATGTCCCAGCCCTGGAACCATTGCAGCTCAGGTTGGTTGAGGCTGTGAGCAACCTGCTCTGGTTGCAGATGTCCCTGCTGCCTGCAGGGGCTTGGCCTAGATGCCCTTGGAAGCTTCCTTCCCACCTACCCATTCTGTGATTCTATGATCATAAAGGAGTATTTCAGTAACTGCAGCTGTAGAACAGGAGGTGATGTTTGAGTCACTGATCTGCATGATCCTCTGAACAGTGGCAGTCAGGGACATTGCCCCCTGGCCCCTCCTGTGGACTGTGGCATCTTCCAGCCACATGGAACAGCAGTTCTCAGCCTGAGCCTCCTGGAGTGCTGGGACTTTGTGAATTGCTTGGAAGAGTTTTCCAAAGTGGAGCTCAGAAGAGGAAACCTGGCAGGAAACCCTTCCTGTCCCAGGGTCCTGCCTCCTGAAGGGCTGCAAGGAGGAAAAGCTTGACAGCCCCAAGTGAAACCATTTGTAACCAACTCTGTTTGACTTGCAGGCATCAAACTAAAGCCATTTCGTACTGCCACCACTTTGTGCATCCCTGATCCTGTCTTTAATGATGAACATCATCATTCTCTGCTGGTTCCTGCTGATGTCCCAGTCCAGAGGCTCCTGCTCAGTGCACTTATGGCATCAGGAACTGCTGGAGGAGGAGGAGGAATCCAGTTTGAAGTCTGGTGCAGGTACAGAAGAACCTTCTGGTTTTTGTAGATGTCCCAGTAATTCAGAGAGAGACAAAGCTGGTGTTGAGAAACCTCCAGCTGGGGGATGGATATTTAATCATAAGGGAGCAAGAGGTGAGCTTGTCAGCAGTGGGAGATGAGTCCCTGCATTCAGGAGACTTTTCTTCTCCACCCCAGGAGTGTTGGCTACTTTTTTCTTCTGATAACTTCTTCAGAAAGTCTGTGATCTTGGTTTGCTTTCTGCCACTTTATCAGCATATGGAGATCTGGAGGGAGCTGCTGAATGCTGAGCAAGAGCTGCAGGCTGGGGGCAAGAGGCTGGGGCCAGACTCTGCTCACTGGTGCCCAGGGCCAGGCCAAGGGGCACTGGGCACAAACTGGAAGCCAGGAGGTTGCAGCTGAGCAGGAGGAGAAGCTTGTTTGATGTGAGGGTGTTGGAGGCCTGGCCCAGGCTTTGCAGAGAGGCTGTGGAGTCTCCTTGTGTGGAATGCTGATTTGGAGTAGAGTTTCTGGGAGTTGAGTTGCTAGGATCTAGTGTATTAGTAACATTATCCACTTGAGCATTTGCTGTTGGGGCTTTTTGGGTGAAAATTCATCTTGCCTACCAGGAGATTTGTGTTTGAAGACACCCCAATGAAAGCTGACTTCCCTCCAGCCATGAGAGAGATGATGATCATCTTAGACTCAGCCAACCAGCACAGAGTCCTAGGGTTGGCAGAGGTGGAAGGGACCTTAAAGATCATCCAGTTCCAACCCCCCTGTATGTCAGGGACACCTCCCACTAGATCAGGTTGCCCAGGGCCCCATCAAGCCTTGTCTTAAAAGCTTCCAGGGATGAAGCTTCCACAGCCTCTCTGGGCAACCTGTTCCAGTGTCTCCCGACCCTCACAGGGAATAACTTCCTCCTAATATCCAACCTAAATCTCCCCTCCTCTAGTTTGAATCCATTCCCCCTAGTCCTATCCCTACCTGACCTCCTAAGCAGTCCCTCCCCAAGATGATGGGTGCTGTTGCTTTGTGTCCTGCCAGGTATTACTACCCAAATGTGAGAGAGCAGCTGGTGGCCAGAGGAACCTTGCCTCTGTCTCGCCTCTGTGCCATGGTGACCATGCAGCACCGGGAAGCAATTGGGATCCAGACTTTTAATCTGCCCTTGGTGCCCAGGACTGACTCCTCAGAGGGATTGCAGCTGCCAGCTTCAGGTGAGGAAGACTTGTGCCTTTCCACAAATGAAAAGCTATTTGCTGCCAGGGGAAAGAAAAATTATCTATTTGGGGTGGCAAATGATAGCAGGAGAACTCACCCAGGCTGCCCAGAGAGGCTGTGGAGTCTCCTTCTCTGGAGAGATACCAAAGGCAGCTGGAGGTGACCCTGGGCAAGCTACAAGACTCTCCAGAGGGATCTGACCAGGCTGGAAAAGGTTGGTAAAGATCATGGAGTCCAACAGTTAACCAGCACTGCTAGGTCACCACTAAGCCATGGCCCTCAGCGCCACATCTCCAGGGCTTTCCAACCCCTCCTGCAGTGTCAGGTTGCAGGCTGCAGTCTTTAATGTTTCCTGCTGTGCCTCCTTCTGCCAGGACTTCAGGCTGAAATCCTGCCCAGGCAGGCTCTGGGAATGTCACATGGACTTCTTGCTTTGCATGAAGAGAGGAAGTTTTGTGTTTGAGAGGTGTAAATAAATACTGATTAAATTAACCAAATATTGATTAAATGTAACTCTAGAATGAAGCTAAACCTTTCCTTCTTTGCTCCCTCCCTCTCTCTCTTTGCTCCCTCCCTCTCTCTCTTTGTTCCCTCCCTCTCTCTCTTTGTTCCCTCCCTCTCTCTCTTTGTTCCCTCCCTCTCTCTCTCT